>VZTB01005697.1:94273-188371 GCA_013397245.1 Thryothorus ludovicianus | reverse complement strand
TAACAAACAAAAACCCCCCAAACTTCACGGTGCTTTTATACTGTGAGTGAATCCCGTGAGGCGCTCACACAGCCCGAGTGCTGGACGCGGGCAGGAGGCTCCGCGCCCGCCGCCCCCCAAAAGTCGGGCGAGAGGAGGAGGAAGAAGAGAAGAAGGAGGAGGCTCCGCCGCTCTCAGGTTGGAGCCCCTGACCTCCCTTTCGTGCGTGTGGATTTGAGCATCCCAGTCCCTCGGGGTCCGCGTCGCCGGGGACGAGNAAGCGGGTAGAGCGGCGGGAGGGCGGGCGGGGAGCGGCGGTTCCGTGCCAGGGTGTTCCCAGCACCCCGATCGGACGAGCACGGGGCACGGGATTTTGGGGAAGGTTGGGGTTTTTTTGTGGAAGGCTAGGTTTTTTCCTCTCTTTGAATTTCTTCAGTTTTGTTCGCGGGTTGGTCCCGCGCAAGGTTGCAAAGGTGCTCCTCAGCATTTCTGCCCGCCGGTCCCCGGCCCCTCCAGGTTTTGGGCATTTTCTCAGTGAAGCTCCTCATTCCCCTTGCAGTAATGGCTAAATGACATTATTGCCAACAGGTGAGTTTGGGATCTCTTCCTTGTGTGAAGGGCAATTCCTCCTCCCAGCACCTCCAGTCCCTTCTCATATTGATTGGACTTGTGAAAAAAAAAATTAAGAGGAGCTCGTGATAAGAAAAGGAGAATGAGTCACAGCCATTGTTGAGATGCTCTCACCAAAATCACAAGAGAAGCTTTTTTCCAAATGACTCGAGCTGTGTGCCACTGTGGGGAGGGGGGTGGCTGGAGCAAGGGACAGGGATTTTGCTTTGTGATGAGGGCCAGCTCTAAGGGTGCCACTCCTGTTATCAGTAAGCTGCAAATTTCATGTCTGTTCTTATTCCAAGGGAGAGAGCAGGTGCTTGTGAGGCACCGTGGAAATGGCTCTTGTGGAGGACGTGTTCCTGCCCACCAACCTCACCTCCAGCAACCAGAGCAGCTGTGATGTGCACAACCACCACTTCTCAACCAAAGTCACCTTCTCCCTTTTCTACATCGTCCTGCTGGTGTTCGGTGCCTGTGGGAATGTCTTGGCCCTCTGTATCACCTTCCAGCACAGGAAGAAGAAACTCAACTCCACCGACCTCTACCTGGTGAACCTGGCCCTCTCTGATGCCCTCTTCACCCTGGCACTGCCAGGCAGGATCGCCTACTACATCCTGGAGTCTGACTGGCCCTTTGGGGACTGGTTCTGCCGGATCACAGCTTTCCTTTTCTACATGAACACCTATGTGAGCATCTACTTCATGACCTGTGTGAGCGTGGACCGCTACGTTGCCGTGGTGCGCACCAGGCACCCCGGCAGGATTCGGAGGATGAGCCGTGCCAGGGGCATCTGTGTCCTCATCTGGTCCTTGGTGTTCCTGCAGACGGCTCCGCTGCTCCTGCGGCCCATGACGCGAAGGATGGGAGACAAGCTGACCTGCATGGAGTACTTCAACTTCGAGGAGGTTCCCAACCTGCCCTACCTGCTCCTGGTGGCCTGCATGCTTGGCTTCTTCCTGCCTGTGGGCATCATCTTGGTGTGCTACGTGAGGATCAACCTCAAGCTCTGCCAGACAGCCAAGGAGAACCCGCTGACAGTGAAGAACGGGCACCACCACCGGGCCTTCACCGTCATCCTGGTGGTGCTGCTGGCTGTCCTGCTCTGCTTCAGTCCCTACCACCTCAACATTGTCCAGTTCATGGTCAGGAAGATCCTCTACCAGCCATCCTGTCGCGAGCAGCAAGTCTTCAAGATGTCCCTGCAAGTCACCGTGGCGTTCATGAACCTCAACTGCTGCATCGACCCCATCATCTACTTCTTCGCCTTCCGGGGCTACAAGCGGAGGCTGCTCCTCATCTTCAGGAACAGCGGCTCCCTGGCCACCTCCTCCACTGCCAAGACCCCCTCGGAGAGCAACAGCAACAGCCAGCCGCCCGGCTCCGTCTCTGTCTAGCAGCACAAGCCCCTCCCGTCTGCCCTGGCCGGTGACTTATGGACCTTCCCTGAGGGCAGGAGGCAGAGCTGAGCTGCAGAACCAGCACCTTCAGCAGGCTCTGTCACTGCCCTGCCTGGAGCCAGGGGCTCTGGCAAAGCCAAGCCAGCAGGGACAGCTCTACCTGGCTCTGCTTGCCTGGATCCGTGCTCAGCCTGGAGCACAGAGGCTCCTTTTCATCCCAGCCCCAGAGGAGGCAGCCTGTGCAGCTGCTCTGGCTGGCAAACCCAGCTGGAGATTTTCCAGCACTGCACTGCACCTCTCTCCCGCGCCTGTCCACACCCCCTGTGGGGCTGGGGCGTGCTGGTAACCATCAAGGATGTCCCTCTGCCCCATTCCCCTGCACTGCCCCTGGAGCACTACAGCAGCATCCCTGCAGGCCTCAGGGCAGACAGCACGGAGGAGATGGACTCAGGGCATTTTTGGGAAAGGCTGGGATGTTATTTGCTTGCAGAAGATGGCCTAGAGCTCCTTCTCCACACTGACAAACAGCAGCTGTGCTCTCTGCCTGCCCAGCATCCTGCACCTGGGCTCTGCATGGGGCAAGCAGTAAGTGTGAGGCTTGTGGGAGATGCTGGAAAAGCCCTCTCCCAAGGAAGAGGTGTGAGGATGTGAATTTTTAGAGCTCCTGGATGTGCTGCTGCCTACATTCACCATTTGGATGACTGCTTCATCCCCTGGATGCCTTTCCTCACATCTGACAACCCACTGCTAGGAAGGGGATCGTGGGGATGGCCTGGATCTCAGCCCAGCTCTAAGGCTGCAAACCTGCCCTGGGTGTACTCACAGGGCAAACCTTCCCATTAGTCCTTAATTTGAAGGGAGTAGAGAAATAGGGACAAGAACTGAGGGTGGCCTTATGTGACCTTGACCGACCTTGAAGCTGGTGCCCTGAGGAGTCTGAGAGCCTTGCTCAGGGAGGTTACCTGTGACTATTGCCAGAGCAATAGGAGGAGCCCTGGGACATCAGGTTCCTGCGGAGGTTTGTGTCTTTCAGACGAGCAGAAAGTTGCCAGGAACCTCCTCAGCTCTTTGCTGAAATCGCCAGATGATGATAAAAAATCCACGCATAGGATTTCACAGTTCCTGGCATGTCTAGCCTTTTGTTTGAAGTTGGAAGGGACAGACACAGAGACACAAAAAGGAAAAAAAAGCTGCTTATTTTACTGAAAAGCATACCTGAAAAGGTTTCGTAAACAGACACTTTTGATGAATGCAAATCATTCTTTAAGGTAATAACTTTTTTTATGCCTAGGAAGTTAATAATAATCACGTGCAGCTTTCATTGTTTTAGATGCACATGAACAAGCTTTTGGACAATGATGGTTTTTGTTATGGTGTGGATCTGAGGGCTGAAGGCATGCTGAAGGCTGACTTAGAGGGATGTCTGAAATAACTCAGGTGGGAAACAGACTCCAGGTCCTTTCTGGAGGCTGAGCCCTCCTCAAAGCAGGTTTAACCTCAGTGCTGACCTGCAGAGAGCCTTTGTCCTGAAAAGCATATTAAAATGGACAAGAAGGAGCTGGGGTGCAATAATATGAGTATACCAGGGGTCTGAACTCCCTTGAAGGAGTCTGGCTAGGCTGGTAGTTGCATTAATAGGGTAGTTACATTACCCTATTAATATATCTGGGAAGTGATGGCTGGGAGGGAATCTCTACATCATCTCATCCAATAGCCCACTCAAAGCAGGACTGTGGTTGGCACAATGTCACTGGACATGGCTTCTTGCAGACAAGGCTTGGAAACTCCAGGCAAGAGGGTCCCCTTGCTGAGGTGACAGTTCCCACTCTGCATTGCCCTCTGGATTTCCCACTGTTATGTCTGAACCTCCCCACCCACAGCCAGTGGCTGTTTTCCCTAACATCAGCTACTCATGCTGTGAGGAGCTTGGCTCTGCTCTCTTTGTAACTCAAATTCCACAGGACTGTGTTGGGGGCTGCCAGTGGTTCATAGCTATTGGTTTCCATGTGAACACCAGAGCGGGAGTCTGCAGCAGTGGCCAACCCTCCTACTCCCAGACATTGGGATGTTCTGCCAAGCTGTAGCCCACAGCTGAGAAAAAGCCAATCTATGACCAAGCCTTCTGAGGAAAAGGTGGAGTATAAACACAACCTTGTTTGCTCCTTATTGGACTCTGTTTTTCTCAGAAGTACTTTATTAAGAAAGGTACCTCCGCCTCTTGCCACCAGCAGGAGCCTTTGGAGTAGGAAATAGCTGAAGAGTTGGGTGTAGTGCTGCAAAATGCAGGAGGGATCTGGCCTTCCTCCTCTGGATGGACACCAGCCTGGGCTACTTCGCTTTTCAAAGTACCAATCCGGGGACAGCAGGCAGTTATCTGGAGCTGAGTGGGTCAAGAGGAATCTGTGCAAAGGAGAACTCTAAAGAATCCTGCATTCCTCAGACTAGCTTGTCCACCTGCGGGTGTTCTCTGTCTGCTTTGAAGGAGGAGCACTTCCCTAAAATTGAAGAGAAACCATACACAGCATTTTGTCTAGAGGCACAGTAACATTTCCTACACCTCACCGTTCACCTGTTCAGTCCCAGCCCCCCGCATGTACCCCGCAGGCCCAGCAGCTACCGCCTGCTGCCACGCTTCGACCCACCGGCGATCCCTTGGAACCACAGAAACGCAGAAGCACAAAATCATTCGGGCTGGAAAAGACCTCTGAGATCACTGAGACCGGCCATTAACCCAGCACTGCCAGGGCCACCGCTAAACCGTGTCCACGAGGGCGGCACCTGCATGTCTTTTAAAAGCCCCTCCACCGGCCCCGGACGCTGCTCCTGCCTTGTGCCGGCCCCCGCGGGGGGGGAGCCCCGAGGGCGACAGGGACAGCGCCGCTCCCCGCCGAAAGAGGGAGTCGGGACCTGCGCTGGGTGTCGAGCACACGCCCCGGAGCCCGAGCAGACGGTGACGGACGGGGCCGGCGCTTCCCCGTCTGCTGCCTTCGCAAGGCGGGGGTGGGAGGCACACGGCGGCACGCTGGGGCCGAAGGCGTTCCCCGCAGAGTTGGAACTGCACAGTATGCAGGGAATTCTTGCTTTTCTGCAACCTGTTGCTGCTGTGCTGTCTTCTAAGAAGAGAAGATTGCACTTTTAACTGAGGGCAGAGAGTACGCTTTGTGGACACACAACAGGTAAGGCATGCACACGTACAGGATATAGTGTATACAGTCTGCATCAGAGGAATATCCTGGGCTGCATCAAAAGCAACATGACCAGCAGGTCAAGGGAGATGATTTTGACCCTGTATTTAACTTTGGTGAGAACCCACCTGCATCTGGGGTCCTCAGCACAGGGACAATATGGACCTGTTGGAGCAAGTCCAGAAGAGGGCCACCAAGATAATCCAGGTTGTGAAGCACCTCTGCTTTGAAGACACGATGAGAGACCTGGGGTTGTTCAGCCTTGAGGAGGATGCAGGGACACCTTAGAGCACTGAAAAGCTAATTGCCTAAAGCCTCCAGGGCAGCTGGAGGGGACTTCTGACAAGGGCCTGTTTAAACTAGAGCCTGTAGTGACAGGACAAGGGGGAATGTCTCCAAACTGAAAGAGGGCAGGTTTAAATATTAGGGCAAAGTTCTTTACACGGGGGTGGTGACACACTGGAACAGGTTGCCCAGAGAAGCTGTGGATGCCCCATCCCTGGAAGTGTTCACAGGCTGGGTTGGATGCAGCTTTGAGCAACCTGGTTTAGTGAAAGGTGTCCCTGTCCTTGGCGGGGGGGGGGGGGCTGGACAGAGCTCAAACAGAACAGCTTTTTTCATCTTAGCAGTGGTTTCCAATTTCCACACCTCCTCAGTCTGTGCTTCAAATTGTCCTGAATTGAAACTATTGCATGTCATACATAATATTTGTAAGCCATCTATGTAAACTACTGTAATGTAGTAACACACATACCTACTAAAAATAAAAGCTTCTCATGGCCAAGTAACAAGCCCTAGTGTGATTGATCAGGCCAGGAGATGTGAGCAACTGTTTTCTCCTCAGAGGAGCACATGTGCCTCTGTCCCCCCACACCAAGCAAATGACCAGAACAGTGAGGGGCAAGCACAAGCTCTCAACCCAATTCCCTTACACAGGTGGTGTGCTCTCATGGAACAGGGAATTAAAAATCACTTTCCGTGGGAAAACCTGCAGGAGATGTGTCGCTTCTGGCGGAGGTCTGTCCACAGCTGGGAAGGATAAGTGCCAGGACAAGTGAGGTTGGCAGGACTAACTGTTTTGGAAGCCAGAAGCATCTGCATTCTCACACAGGAGTGGCTCCAGCTGCTGGGATTACACTGCTGTCTCACTTGCCACATGTAAAACTGACCAAACAAAATGTGAGGATTCCCCTAAACAAAACAAAAAACCACTAAAACAAAAGAGTGAATTCTCAGTACAAGATTAGCCATAACCCTGCATATTTTCATTTTCCACATGAAGTGCAGCAAATTCTTTTAAAGCTGAACTAAGTGCAATGCAACATTGTCCCCTTTCTCTCAGCAGGTCTTCTCTTTCTGTCGTCAGTTCTACTTAGCTCCTCTTTCCTAAACTCTCTGGGTTTGCTCTGTTCTATCTGCCTCATCTCTCTCAAGTCTTTTACTTTGCTAATCCTACGTGACACGGTCCCTACCTATCCTCAGTCAAAAAGTCAGATCCTGCTTTCAGTTCAGCCATAATCCTGGAATTTTCCATCCATTTTTAAAGTATTTGTATTCCTGCTTTCTCCACTGCAACCATTCAGGTTTAGAAGCAGCCCCCTACAAACAGGTATGAGTCAGACTAACCTCTCCTTCCTCTTAAAACTCTCCTTTGGAAAACAAATGTGACAGCTGAACTACCAAGGTGTTGAGATTCTCAACAGTCACACCCATTTGTCCAGTTGTAACATTCCTCTGCTCCCACCACTGGTGTCTCACCTCGTATTTGCACCAAACACTGTTGGAAGCACACACCCTCTTCGAGTTTCAGAGTGGACTTTCTGTGGTGAAAGAATCCCTTTATATTTGGAAACAGTAGGAATGTAATCCTACTAAAAATTAAACCAGTTTTTTTTTTAAGTAAATGCACACACATCATACATATGTATATATATAAATAAATATGCTTGCATGTGTCCATATATATAAACACACACAGTGTTTATTTGTTCATGTGATTGTCCTAGTAAAACAGTTCATTTGTTCAAAATATGCTCACTTATATAAAATAACTGTGGCCACAGTTAAAGAAAGCTAATCTCATGTAGGTTCTTCTTGTGGAAGAATACACAAGAATTTAATTGCACTTTTGTATTAAATCCCTCTATTAGTTCAAATGAATGCTGTGCATTTATTTACCTTCAGATGCAGTTGCCCTCATAGCATGGGAGTTGTAGTTCGGAGTGTTTCCAAAGCTTGGTGCCTTTGCAACTGCACAGATACTCCAAACACACACGTTTGAGAGAGGGGAGGGTCTTTAAATACAGACTTTTAATTTTCTTTAACAAACTCTTAGCTCCACTTAAATTCATTGAACCAATACATAAATATTCTCACTCACTCTCTGTATACACACACACGCATACACACATATATGCATATATATAATCATATATATACATATACATACAAACAGGAGAGCCAGAAACATTGCCCTTTGCCTGGTACCTTGCAAAAAGTTTTCCTGGCTCGTTTTTTTTTTGTTCCAGACAAAAATAACAAGACCTTTTCTCCACCACATATTCCAAAAGGCACTGCTAGGTGCTAGACAGCGCAGGCTGGTGATGGAACCAGCTGCCACAGTGCCCGTGCTCGCTCAGGAACAGGCAGCCTTTAACGCTTGTTTTGAGGGAGGAAAATGGCTTTGGTAGGTCCTGAGACCAACCAATCTCCATCTTGGCAGAAAGTTAAGGCTTGAGAACCTGAGCCTGGTGGCGTATCAGGTGGATTTACACAAATATCAACCTGACTGTGGGTGTATTTCAAAGTGTTGCATAACTGTCTAGGAAAGTCCCCCAGTAAGTTACTCCAGTGCTGTCTCACAAGATGACATTCCCAGTCTAGTAGGGAAATTTCAACAGCAGTAACTACTTTTATTTCAAAGTATCAAATCTTGGCTTTACTAGAACTAGAGTGAATTTTCTAGGGACTTGAAATCCAATACATAGAAAAGTATTCTGCCTTCTTCATGCTGCCCAAAAAATACGGCTTGTGTCACACACAGATTAGAAACTGTGTGATGAGACTTTCAAAACTGTATCAGACAAACCCTGCGTAGGCTGTGAAGAACATGCTCCTCATATTCCCAGAAATAGTTTGTGAAAATTTCACCATCAATTGGAAACTGAGTTGTTTTCCAGCTCTAACGTGTGAATCTTTCTTCTATGGTTCTTGCATGAAACAGAAACTGTTGTCAACAGCATCTCAGACCCCTTCTTTTACCACTTCTTTTTTTTTTTTTTAATTGGAAATCACAACCCTGAAAGCATTTTGAACACAAACTTCTCACAATCAAGTGGAGTTTTCAACCGATATCACCAGGACCTGCATTTTACCCCTTAGGTTTAACCACGTTTTGCAGAATGCCCAGTAAAATGGGATTTTCCATGCAACCATGACATTTGAATACCCCCTGTACAGGCAACAATAACAAAGGATTTAGACTTGGAAAATACCCACTTACATACCCCCACATGCCACTTGACATGTTTTAAAATTCCAAGGAATAAATACTCTCTGTGCTTGTTGCTACAGCAGGACAATGTCTGAAAAGGGCACATTTATTTACTCTAGGTGGACTTTTATTTCCTACAGACAAAATTTGATTTCTGAAGTAATTTACCAGTCTTTATTTCAACTTTTGGATAAGAAATTTGTGAAAGAAGGATCAGTATGTTTCAAAATTAAAACCTATACTTGTTTCAAAACATTTAAGTAGTCTGCATATACAAATTATAGTAGGATTTCTTTTTCTCACATGTATCCTTTGCTTTCCAAGACAGCAGGTTTCCAGAGTTCCCTGGGTACAGAAGTGTCTGTGGTCTACACACACACATAGCTTCAGCTTCACACAAACAAAGCCTTTCAATTAAAAAGCAGACCCTCCCTAAATAATAGCACAGAAACAAGTCAAACACTGAAGGAGATTGACCAAAGCTCAAGGAAACACATTCTTTCCAAAACCCCCTTATTTCACCTGCTACAAAATACGAAAGAAATACATACAGAACACTGACTTAATTAAAATTATATCATGTGCTGAAAGCTGCAAAAATTTAATGCAATTTCTAGATAAGGGCTTGTATGCCCAAAGGACTTTTTTCAGTTTTATCAGTCAATTAAAAAAGGAAAAGAGAAGCATCTCTCTCTCCCCTAAATCTTGTCCTGCAATTTCCCGGTACATTTTCCAGGCCGAGTGAGACTGCAAAGATCTGTGCTGAGGTACACAGTGTCCATCTGGATTCCCAAAACATCCCCTATGCACCTGTTATTGCCTCTGTTACACTTCTTACGCCCTATACCTTATTCTAAATGCATGTATGTATTGAATATGCCTGTGTCTTTATAAATAGACACATATGCACACGCTGCACACACACAAGTACATACAGAACGTGTGACATGCGTACGACACGTGTGTAGATTGCTTTCATGGAGCTGCACCTTGGAACCTTGTGCTCCTTCAGACTGCTTTTACAGAGATGATCCTCTCTCTGCACCCCACCTCCTGCAACTCCTAAGGTGCTAATACTGAGTACTTCAGAGAGTCAAGCCAAGCAAGCTGATTCAGGCATCAATCTAAACTTCAAACCCAGCACGGCACAACTTCTGCACTTCTGTGCTGTGCCTCCTGTGCCAGCCTGGATCACCCCTAATGTTAATGTTCCAGCCTGTGGTCAACACTAAGTTGCTTCAGACAGTGAGGATTCAGCAAATGCAGGGGCATCCTCACCTCTGACACTAGAAAATTAGAGTTATATTCGTAGAAAAGTTAGTTTTTTGTAATTTCCTTTTAAGACAATATGTAGCCAGCTGAAAAAAAATGAAAGCAGCCCACAGGACGCAGCATACATCCATTGTTACAGAAGTCATCTCTGAGTTAGCCATGGAAGTCATTCACATCATTCCAGTTCTGATCTTATTGCATCATTCGATTCACCTTTATTGCTTCCAGTATCTTCATGACCCGTATTTGAACAGCAATTCACTCCGTTTGTAAAAATTCAAATTTACAGTGGTCACTTGCCATAGCTCACCATACACACATGAATTTTCTCTCATCCTATCTGTCTATTACGTGTTGAATGACAACTTTTATTCAAAAAGAAATTTGAGAAATAAAATATTACAGGCATTAATAAAACTTTGCAAAGAACGACATAATAGTCCCATAACCCTTTATTGAGTTGAAAATTAAGTGATCTTCAAACCTCTTATTACTGTAATAAAAAATCAAGTACTGTAAAATAACATTTAAGCTAGAGAAATTAGATTTGTAAATGAAGAAAATATGATTTTTCTTGACAGGTAAATCTAGCTGTTGTAGTCGTTGGAGCTTTTTTTTTTCCCCCCCAATCATTAAGTCTGATAACATCTAACAAGGATTTACAAGAAAAAACCCACCTATTTTATTTAAAAATAAATTTAGGTGATATCCAGTAACAAGTAGAAACTAAAGTTACTTTGAAAAGGATAACCAGACTAGAAACCACCGAGTGATCCGCAGGCTTGGGAACAGTTCACATCATTTCTTGACATCACTCTGAGTCACCCGTCACGCGGAGCTGTTCCTCTCTTCCGAGCCCTTGCGGGGCTGACCTCGGTGAGTCTGCCCAGCAGGTGGCTTTGATCCTCTCCCAGGCATGTACAAACCCATCGGGGGAAGTTCCTTCACACAGAAAACCATCAGTGCTGCAGTAGAAAATTAGTGGCTACATTTAAGTCATTATTTGAAGCCCTCAGAGCTTCTAGAGCATCTCCTCTGGAAAACCCCATTTCCATAAGCCGTGCGACCTGGAAAAGAAATGAAGTAACACCACTTTAAAACCAGAGTTTTATTCACACTGTGTGAACATTAGTCAATAATGTCAGAAATCACTTTTCCACTGATCAAAGACCTATTTGGGACAGTGTGCTTCAAAACATTGCCACAGAGATGAACGCTTTCTGCCACTTAATTCAAAGCTGGTTGCAGAAAATGCCACACCTGTATTTTCCTGGCTGGCCCAGTTTTGAAAGAAGAGTAAAACCCAAAGTCTGGTACCACACATGACAACTACAGTCTGACCTGGGGGCTTGCTGCGCTCAGCAGGAACAAGACCTCAGGAAACCAACACTGAGCAAAACACAGAATTATAGAGCAGACAAGAAAAACTATCCAGAATGAATCTTCAGCTCTTTTCCTTGAAAAGATCTACTTCTCCAGAGGGCATAAAAAACACCTCAAAACTACTAATTCCAGTGCTGTTTTTTTTCCCTAATAAACCTTAAAGTTAGTCCTAAGGTAGAGGCAGTACAATACTTAAATTGGTTTAGTAAAATTCTTGGAGGGCTTGTACATATACTCAAAAAAGCACTTTTTCTGCCAAAAACTTCTGCAAAGCAAAAAGTCAATGACATCTGATGGAAGAATTACATGGAAAAAGGCACATTAGGATAGTGATTTTGTGACATCAATAACCCCTTGACCAGCCCTCTTTATAATGTCACGTACTTGACACTTAACCTTTGTGCTCTGATATTCAAAACATCACATGTAAAAAAGCAATGCATGCATAACCGAATTTAATTTATGGTTAAATATCAATTTAAAGTACGTTTAAAATCTACAAGTCTCACTTTGGTATGACTGAAAGTCACAATATAACTCATTCACTTTTACAATTAATCTTCCAGCAGTGTAAAAACAAGGCATGGGAGGGCAGGGAATGGCACGTAAAAGTAACTGTAGCCACTGGCAGCATAAAATATTCCTCATCCTGCTTCAAAGGGCCTTATGACCAGACACCAGAACTCCTGAACCTGGAAGTCCTGGGCTACAGAAGCTGACACAGAGCTACTGCTACTCCTCCTCTGCTTGCAGTGAGCCTGCAGCAGCAGAGTGAAGCAGGAATGCAGAAGAGGCTGTACACATTTCAAGAGGAATCTTCCCAAGATGCCAGACCAATGTGCAGCACTAGAACTGAAAGTATTTTTAAAAGAAAGTTGCCACTAAAAGCAGCTTTTCTTTCCTCAAAGACATCTCCAGGACTCCCAGGATTTTTAGTAATCTCTGCTTTGGTGACTGACTGAGAAGTACACAACTGCCAAGTTTGCCCAGAGGCAAACCACAAGATATTTGAGAACAGCTACCTTGGTTGTCAGAACATCAACCTTACAACTCAGTGCCACACTTTTTCCCCTGTAGGAACTCCCAAGTAGCTATGTAACTCTGGTTTGGATGGTAATGACAATACACTGTCTCTATATTGTGACCATTACCTTACATTCTAATTTTTGCGGATATAGAAATCATTAGAGAAACTGTGTAAATAGATGATAAAAAATTAGAGCTCAATTACTAACAATTTTAAGTGCCACTTTAAAATAGAAAGTGTTTACCTGTTCTTCAGAAACCTCAGTAGGTGGAGGTATGCCTTGTTCAGACGGGCGATGATCTTGATAATTTGCATTATGTCTATGACGTAAAGGAGGAAACAGTCTGTTCCAGTTAATCATCCCACCCTGAAAGCAGACACTACTGTCAGTCTTTGCAAAAAGAACTACAAATATTTTAAACAAAAAGATCATCCCTACCACGTAATATGAAAGCAGATGTTTAAGTAAAGTACTTTATTTTAAACAATAAAAACTATGAAGTCTCCTATGAGCAAAAATTGGACTGGTTACTGCTTTACTAGTTCATGAAGTAATCACTACAAACTAAGGAAAAGTGCTAACAGAAGGAGGAAAGGCTGTTTCAGAGACATTGGGATAGATCTGGTTTAGTACAGTGCTAGGTTTCTGAGGCTGAAAGACAGCTGTCTTTACCAACAGGGTTTCACCTGGCAAGAGGTGCAACACCAAGTCCTGCAAGTATTTTACAAAATCGCTGCTGAAGTTAACAAGGGAAAAAGACTACAAGAAATAAGCGAGGGAAAAAAGCAAAAGAAGGTTCTCAGTGTATCAGTACAATCACGTCAGGAAACTCAGAATAATCCCAACCTTCAGTACACCTGGGACTTCCCATGCAAGTGACTACTGTGACATCAGTGTGACCTACAGACACACCACATTTACCTAACTTCCACGTATTAAATATTGTTGCAAAACTTGGCTGTGTTCCAGTGCCAAAACATCTTGTAACTGCATAGTAATAATGCAGATACACAGCAGTAACATAGGTAAGGTGCAAATCACAGAACTGAAACAACCAAGCTTCAACTCTTGTAATAGTATGACATTTGGAACATAAAGAAGAAATACTAAAATACAGGTTTCATAATTGTCCAGAAGTAATGAATCCTCATTTCATTAGCTTAAATGGACATTTTTAAAGGGATTTTGTATCACACAAAGCCCATAGATCCTGTGAGCAGGTAAGAGCAAATCCCAATCTCTCTTTTCTATAGTTTGTTGAAATATCTTTTGCGGTCTGTCAGTCTGTGTTGTCCTTTCCCTCCTCCCCTGCTCTCTCTGTTGCTATGGAGAAGATCTCCCTCCCTTTCTGTATATATAGGACATGGCCTTCCTTCCTCTAGTTGCTCTATTTTAGTCCTATAACGTTGTTTCTCAGAAGGCCTTCCTCTTACGAGAGTTTTTTCTTTTCTTCTCTCAGAGTGCTCTTCCTGCCTTTATGTACCCTTAGAGCACTAAATCCCCTCTGCTCAATCAGATCAGCAACAGCTAAATGTGCTCCTAGGCCACAAAAAAAGAAATATTTAGCATTCTTGCCCTTGTTTCCTTCCTTGCTGTCCAGAGGAGACCCAACCAGCCCAGACACCACAGGGGGCAGTATAACGGCACACTTAAAAAAGCATTTGAAGAGTCATGAGACTCAAAACATCAGCTTGGAAAATATTCTAGTCCCTTCTATACTAGAGTACATTTTTCCCTGTGAAGATGTGAAATAATCATAAGCCATCACCCATTTCCAAGACACAGATTCCACTGTCAGTGAATTTAAATTTAAAAAATTATGTGTCTACATTTCCCATACTGTATAACGTATTTGCTTAACATTCATGAGGTTTTGACCAAAGGATTCTGTGTCTCACGTCAGTCAAACAGTTGTTTAGGAAAAAGGAGAACTGGTTTGGAGCGTAAGCCTAAGGAGAAAGAGGAATCTCAGATCTTCTACTGACACCACTGCACTACCTTGTGGTCTTGGGAAATTGCGTCCTGTACTTCCTCACCTATAATTTCCCATAATTTGGAATTACATTGAGTTTTAATTCATGAACTTTGAATTTCTCACAGTCTGCTAAGGTCTGCAGCTCAGTGAGAGTGCTGCACTAATGCTCTTTACTTGTTTTTATTTATTTACTTGTATTTATTTTACTTGTTTTTATTATTTAGAGATGACTTGAGGAGAAGAAAGTAATGCTGCCACAGTCATTCACATTGAATTGGTAAAAATACTAACAGGACTATGACACATGCCTTTGAAGCACCATAAGTCATTCACAATAATGTATATCAAATATAAAATCCACAACATACATTCATTTAGCTTTTTCTCAGTGTGTCTGAATATGTCTTTACGAAATAAATGTGCCTTTCCAGCAGTGCCCTGAGCTTCAGTACTGAGCTGCTTATTCCAGTTTGGTTTTGCATCCTCCCTGCCTTGTGCTCTCTCACCTAACACTACAGACTTATCTACTTCCTTACCTTAAGCTTACAATACAGTCTACATTAACATACATAGGATTCATTATTTTCAATAAGAACTGCAGTTTCCTTACAAATATAACTATTTAGTTTTGGAGGTGCACAATTTGGTGCCTGGGCCAAATTAGACTCTGTTCACAACTTAGTCTTTGACAAGTTGTCAGGAAAAGATTTAACAAAAGCACTGCTTCATTAATTATTTGACTAGAAGTGTGACAAGACAAACTGAAGAAAAGGCCTATAAGCCTTTCTTCCCCCTTTAATCCTATGCTCTAATTTTTTAGAAAAAGTCAGAAGTTTCCTTTGGTTTAGCAGCACAGACTGAGTGAATCAGTTGATTTTAAGTTCCTTGTTACTGCCTGATAGCAGACAAACATGCCAAGGAAGTAATTTTATTGGCCTCTAATAAATTACTATAGGAAATGGATTAGGAGAACACTGGTGATGTTGGAACTTCCATTACAGGAAGACAACAAATTCGTCATAAGTTTACATGACCAAAGAATGAGATTTAAGAACGGACTGGACTAAAGAAATGGGAAAATAGCAGCCCTTCATTACAGAAAAGGTTTTAAGGAAATGCCACATTGATGATTTACTTCTGGATTGCTGCCAAGGCTTTACGTACAGAAGTTGTGCCTTCTGAGGTCACATCCTTGATTTTTTTTTTAAATTTAGGTTGTTGTATTTTTCTTTTAGTGGTGCCTGGGACAATTCTGTCCTACAGAAAAAGGAAGAAATATCTAGAACTAGCAAATGTCTCTGACAGTACAGCCTGCTAAAACCCCAGTTACACCATCTCTTTTCAGATAGTCTCCTTCTCTGTTTTGAACAACAGTTTAAGCTGTTTCCCACATACACACCTGCCACAGCTTAGTTTGTAAAAGCACTTCTTATTCAAAGTTTGACAAGTAAAACTGTTGTATTATGGGCAATTAGCAAATATCCAGTTATGTAGCTTTCAGACATGCAAATATTTTAATTACTTTCAAAAGAAATAAAAGGCTTTATAGAAATCCTCTTGAAAGTGATGCATGTGGTTAAGATAATTTGATAATGTTATCTCCTGTAGATGGTTAAGGCCAACTTGTCATCTACTTGCACAAACAGGAAGCACCTCCTGATGTGTCCTGTTACCTTTCTTTAACATAATAACCACAGTGAAAAAAAAGAAAAAGGAAATTGCTTTGCATTTCACCTTTTAAAGTTAGATTTGCAAAATATTCCACTCTGTAGAGAAATATTTACTTGATAAAGACATAAATACTGTCTTACTTTTTTCCATAGAAAGCTTCATAAAAAATTGACTGAAAACAAGAAACACTGACTTGCTTTTCTGGCATAAATTTTTCAACAATGTATTGACCCCAAAGTCCACATACTGTTGATATAAACAAACAAAAAAAACATACCCTTGGATGACATGATACCTGCTGCCCTAAACATTGCATAAGAGAGAAAAATAGTGAAATTGTCAGTACACTTACTCAAAGTCTAGCCTGTCTCTTTTTGTGAGGATAAAACTCTTCTGTTTTTTTGGTTGTTTGGGGAGACTTTTTTTGTGTTTTGTTTTCCTCTTACTTTAATAACTTCCCTCTTTTAAAAAAGGGTAGAAACAACAGTGTTAATGTTGCAAGCATTGTTCTTAACAACAGAAAGAATTTTTCAAGTAAAGAACTCCAGCAATTTCTAATGATATTCTAATTTCCTGGAAATTTATCCTACAGACAAGTCTATTCAGCCAAAAGGCTCTGTCTCCAGCTCTCAGTTTCTGCATCCTGAACTTTGATGCCTGCATTGTCCCCGAGGAGCTTATGTGTCACACAAGTTCAGAAATCCACATGTGGTCTTTTCTGAAGCCTGATCAGCTATTTCCTTTGAAATCTAGAAGGAACACCTTAATCTGGCTTCTGAAGCTGCCTGAGAGACAATGGAAGGGATTTCAGCACTGGCATGACACTGGGGGTGTCCAGTGTTCCAAATGCTGAAGGCAGGTCCACCAGCATGAGCATGAAGCCTGTACTTGAGGAAATAACTTTAGCTCTGTTTTAGATATTTTGTACAAAACAGAGTCTGTTTTAATCCTTACTCCATGGCACTTTGGATGTGAACTGGTGACACTGAACTGATATTAAAGCATGATGACTGTGACAGATAATTCTTCATTCACCTCCTATGCAAAAACCTTTTCTAAGAGTAACAAGGAATTAGTAGAGACTGGAACCAAAGTGAGAAATCAGAGTTTTAAAATTGTTTTGATTTGACAAGCTGAACAAACGCTTGGCACAAAGGAAACTCAAACATAAATCCTCCAAAATACTACATAAGCACATTTCTTAGTATATAAAAGGCTAGTCTGTGATGACATAGGGAAAAAACCAGATCAGCATCCCATTCTGGGATGTGAAGGTTCAAGTTTCTGTATTAGGCTGCAAATAGGATTAGCTTCCATTTATTAACATCTCAAAGTCAATATACAAGGTGTCATATGCAACATTTTGCACTTGTAGCACCTCTTAAGGTATCTGTCCTGATTACAGCTGGAAAAGAGTTCATTTCTTCTCAGTAGCTGGTAGTGCTGTATTTTGAATTCAGTATAATGTTGGTAAGACACAGAAATTTTGGGGTTTGGTTATCTTAAGTTGAGGATTATTTTTTGTGTATCTCATTGCTCTGCCAGTGAGGAGGTACACAAAAAAAGGCTGGAAGGTTGCATAGCTGGGACAGGTGAACTGAGCTGGAAAAAGGACATTCCACACCATAAAACACCATGCCCAGTATATAAACTATGTGAATTAACCAGAAGGAGGGCTGATCCAGGTTAGGGAATGGGGTTTGGCCTCTGTCAGCTAGTGTTGAACAACTGTATTGTTCATCACACATTTGTGGGGTTTTAAAAAATTTATTATTATTATTATTACTACTACTACTACATTTTACTTTGTTTCAATTATTACACTGTTCTTATCTCAACCTAATTTTGATTCTTTGCCACTCCACCAGGGTGGCAGGGGGAAGTGAGAGGGACTGAGCCACCACAGCAGCACATTAGGGATCAAGGGGTGGAAGTAGCTCACAGTCACTATGTGCGAGAATCAGAGCTCAAACCAGAAAACCTGAATGTTAAGGAGGGAGGATCAAGTACTATCTGAACCACAGGCTTTTTTTTACTACATGGCACATGGAAAATGGCATATCAAGACTCTCTCACTGCAGACCTGGAATCCAATAACTGACTGCCCCCAAAACAGATGCCTTATTTGCCCCATGTTCATTAGAAATGAAGGGACAGGTACACCTAAAAAAACTCTGCCTTCTGTAAACAGGACTTGATCCAACAACAGTGAATTAAATACTCTGGAAATGTCTGGGGTGATTTGTTATGTCATAAGCTTTTTTGTAAGAAATTGCCTCTAGTTAAATTGCCAGAGGAAGGGAATAAGACCAATCATACAGGAGAACAAAAATATTCTATTTCCCAAACAATTTATTTGCTTTGAAATAAACCAGGGTTTTGCTTTAGAAAGTTGTCCAACCACTGCTTCTCTAGGGAAGACAATTACAAATATTAAACCAAATTTAAAGGGTATAGCTCAAAACCTGAGATAAAATGAAAGAGACTTTCAGAATTCCTGTCCAAGAGCAAAAAGGACTGTCCAATATATGAGCAGGGTGCTACCAATGAGTAGGAAATGAAGTCAATCTTGTGATTGTGACAGCTGGCTGATAATGAGACACACTCAGCTTATTCTAGTTATACTAGTGTCTGTTGGCTCTAGTTTCCGTCAGCTTGTGGAATTGTCAACTTCCACAAAAAAGACAGAAATCTGAAGTTTCTGTGGTAGTCTATAGAGGAAATAGCTATAAATTGTTCATTACCTGGATCAGGACATTGGAAATTCAACATTTTTAATTTCACATCTAGAATCCATGAAAGAAGTTATACAGCAAAATAATCCAGAATGTCTAAATAGCAGTGGGTTATCAGTTACTGAAAATACATTATTGAAATGAAACAGTTAAAAAACAGAGTTCAGGCATGCCAACATAAGTAGCATATGCAGTTGTTACAATCAATGAACTCTTGAAATAAATCCAAGTTTATTTTCAACTCAAAGAAAATAGTATTAAACAACTACAGAGAATAACCAAGGCTTGAAAATGCCAGAAGAGTGCAAAAAAAGCAAAGGATGAGTTCAAGACACAGAGAAAAAGAAGATATTGTTATTTCTACAAAATTGGAAGCTGTCTGTTACTTCAAAATGTGTCCACACGTGTATATTGGCATGCAGAGGAAAGGAAGAGTGATGGAATATTGAGTCTAAATTTAGCCATAGTGATTACTGCTGCAGCATACAAGCTTCATTCATGGGCTGAAAGGAATCTGTAAATCACTCACGGGTTAATACAATTCTTTAAAAATATGATGTCAAATCCTGTGCACACATATCCCATGAGTTTAGGCACAAAAGCTTTTTTGTCCTGTTGAGACCCCACATATCACTGACTGGATGGAGCTCATGGGTTGCTAAAGGCAGTTTCTGTTCAAATGTGTCACAAAACCCTAAGAAGCCTTAGTAACACAGACTGTTTGGAATGGAAACCTAATTAGAGAAAAGAAAAGTGTGACACTTGGCTGAAAGTCTCACCCACTTATTCAGGTAAAGCAGTCTGGTAGTTTCCTTCCTGACAATGATACATACATTTGTGGAACAAAATGGAAAAGCTGCTTCCATCCAAAGTCCTGACTGTGAGAGCAAGGGATTTAGTGGACTTGGCAATATATAAAGGTTGCAGAAAGTCTTCATGGTTCAAAATATCTGTTTGAAGGACATCTTGTTGGTACTCAAACTTGTGAAGTTATTCAAGAAGACTTCATTGAAGTGCCACCTCAGTACCAGTAGGAGAGCTAAAAAACATGCCAGGGTCTAGTTCTTCACTTTGAAATTGCAGAATTGGACTGTCTAGGAGTATATTCACTGGGGGATTTCTTTTCTACCATCATGAATGAGGGTAACATTCCTGAGGAAGAATTCTTGAGCCAGGAAAATCTTTGCTCCATTAATCTACTTTTTTCCAAGGTCAGGAGTTTATTGCTTAGATATAACCAGAAGGTAAATTACCAATCTAGTCTCACAGTCC
This sequence comes from Thryothorus ludovicianus, assembly GCA_013397245.1. NCBI lineage: Eukaryota > Metazoa > Chordata > Aves > Passeriformes > Certhiidae > Thryothorus > Thryothorus ludovicianus. Next base: position 168,369 of record VZTB01005697.1, on the reverse strand, counting down.
TTAGTTGAAAAAATATGAAACTTGCAAATTGCTCAGGATGTGAGGCTCCCTATAACAATAGACACTCACTGTGTCTACCCACAGAACATCTCTCCTGTGTCCCAGAAGAAAGATATCTAATGAATGAACAATTAGAGGAAGTCTGGCCTTTGCAAACAGCAGAATCTCATATATGATGAAGATGAGATACACATATGAGATACATATGGGTTATGAATCTAAGAAAAGTCTAGCATCAGTGAAAATTAATGGCAGCTGGAAGAGAAGAAGAAAAAGACAGGAGAGAAAAGACAGCATAACCTTGAAGTCCAATAGGGTAGAAAGAGAGGTAGTGAAATGAATATTTTCATATATGGCTATAGGCTTTTTACAGCCTGGAGCAAGCTGGTGAAGCTCTTTCCTAATCCAACACACTTAAGAGAAGCCAAGAAGGCAATACGATGTCTTTAACATGCTTACCACAAAGTTCTGCCGATACAAAATCCATTTTTTCAAGATGAATGGTTGATAGACCATCCATCCTGAATGGGCACAGGGAGGAGTGCTCCAAGAAGTTGTATTTAATGCCAACAGAAGGTGCTTCCTACCTTGATGCCATAAGGTAGGAACCTTCCACCACCTTCCACATAACGGTCTGTGGTGACACCAGAGTAGCCAATAGCACCTAGGCATGGAATGTTCCCTATCTATTCACAATTTGGTTCTCTGCCAGCCTCCCTCCAAGATTCTCAATGGGAAGTGAAAGTCAAGTTGGCACCCTGATACCCACACTGGTGTGCAGATGGAGCAGTTGCTTCCCTTTTCCCACCAGGGTTTTATTTGGGTTACAGAAAGATAAACTTCAGAAAATGCTGAGAAATAAGATCTAGAAATAGAAACATCAGGAGAGGAAGACCAAAATTTTAATCAATATTACAGTAACACAAGGATAAAACAGCAAATAATTACTGGTGGTCAGACATGACAAGAGAGAACTTCCCCCAAAGTGAAGAAGCATTTTGTATAGAAGTAAATACAAAGTATGGGAAACAAGAGAGATGAAGGTAAAGAGGTAATGAAAATATGGGAGGAAAATGGCACAGTGAGAAAATGTGACAGTGATATGATAATGGAAATATCAGATAATATTAGTGTCCTGGTTTAGGGCGAATCTGGGAGAAAACCTCCAAACACATTCCTCTAGAAAATAAACCTAAGCGGCCTCTCCTTTATCTGGTTTGGGAAAAAGATTTCCTTGGAGAGAAGTGGCAAAAGCTGTTTATTTAACAGGCAAAGCACTCCCCAGCACAAAAATGAACAATACTAAACAACAAAACCTCTCATTGCCCCGCAGAGGTGCCAAATTCAGAAAGTCTCTCCCGTGGCTGTAGCTCGGCTCAGTTGCTGTCGGTCCCTCAGGGCTGGGAAAGGCCGGGCCCAGGCCAGGCCCGGTGGGACACAGGTGGGAGCTCCTGGGGCCCTTTGGGTGTTTAGTCCAGAGCAGGTTCAAACAGTGCCAAGAAAAAGAAAAAAACCAACACAATCTGGAGAACTTCTCTGCCTCAGCTAGCCAAAAACTAACAAAAAGCAAAGGAGAGCTCTCTCTCTCTCCGTCCGCATTGCAGACAGCACAGGCCATGTGTGAAGGAAAGCTGAAAACTCTGATCTTTATGTTTAGAAAACAACCACCTCAGACATTCCACCACTTCTCCTTCTCCCCCCTTCACTCTCAGATCTAGTTTTAAAAGGTGAAAAACTTATTTCTGAGCTAAACAGACAAATGTGGGTACAATTCAACATCAACCCAGGACAATTGGGAAAAAAAAGAAAACAGGACAACTATTTACAAAATAGGATAGACCAAAGAGAGTGAAAGAAAAGAACTAAGAAAGTGAAGTTTTAAAAGCAGTAACAAAATGGCAAGCTGGTATTTTTAGGGAATGAATACATATGGCACATATTTTATTCTACTGCCTTTAAAGATGAATATAGGTGAAGTTAAATAATTTATTTGGAACAAGATCATAATTTCTCAGCAATATTCACAGGAGGAAATAAAGAACACAGATCTAGAAAGTTTTCTAGATGAACACTACCACGTGTTTAAGGGCTGTATCCACAGCAACTAGAAACCAACACAAAACCAGTCACCATTTAACCACACTCCCCTGAGAAACTATCAACATAACAGTTTCTAGCAACATATTCAGACACAGTGCCCACTGAATATTTTAGAGTTAAAATGAGGTACACTGAGTAATGAACATGGTGGGTTTATTTTCAAATTCTACCACACACTCAATCTACTCATTGATGTCATGGGCGTTTGACAACCCAGCACTCAGACATGCAGTTCTATGCTTCAGGCTCCTCCAGACCAGAAGATTTCAGCTAGAAAAAGGACTGGGAAAGGTAAAGTTCAAAGAATTGCCAGTAAAGAAGTTCTGGGGTAATTGTTCCTTTCTTTTTCTTTTTTGTACAAAGCATCTAAAGTGAATTCTGCTTTGGAAAAAAGGGCTTAGTGAAAAGCAGGGGAAAAAAAAAGATAAAATTATTTACATTTCAGAATCATAGAGGTACACTATAAACAACTTTTGAGAAAGGCTTCTCTCCCGATTTCTTTCCCTCCTCTTTCTTGTAATTTTTTTTTTCTAATGTTAACTTTTCTATGTTGGTTTGCATAACCTGTCAGGCTCATGTTCTTCAGAGCTTCTTGTGAAGACTCAAAGAATAAACTTACTACAAAAAGCATCTATTTAAGAGAGGAGCCTCCCTTATGAGAAACTGCCAGCATCGCCTAGACAATGGAGCCCCCCATTAGGAGCACAGATCTTTTCCTTCCATAATGCTACTAACAACCAGGGAAACTGCACTGTGTCATTTCTCAAACAGGTGAACTGAAGAGTAAAGGAGTGGGAGGAATGAACAGAGCACCTTCTCAAGGGGCAGCTGAACAGAACTGTTGCATTATGGCAAAGAGAAGAAAGTTAAAGTTCACTTCCCTCACCAAGAAAAGTGGAAAATGTGAGAGAAAATGTTAACTTATCTTACCTACAGACAGCATATTGTAACAGAAAACCACACATTTACCCAGAATATAATTCAAAGCCTTATCTGATGACTGACATGTAGTTCACAGCATTTATTATTTTTAATTTCACAAAAAAACTGCCTAAGAAACTGATCTGCATTCTTTATAGTTTCACTCCCACAGGTAAAATTATCATCTAAATTCCTTTCATCTGTAGCATGATCTGTTCCACCCTACTGTCTTCAAATTACACCTTGCCAATTTCTAAAGGCAAAAGAACTGCTCAAGTACAGCAATCCAGAAATTGGTTTTCAACTTTTCAAATATTATTACAACATTGAAAACAGCCTGTTTTTCATTTTTACCACTATAAAGCATTTTTCTGATTTAGCTGATGACCAGTAAATTCTGTGAGTGAGTCATTAAAAATCACCAGGTGGGTCAAAAGCTTTCATGACACACCTTTTCTAAAGGGCCTCAATGAAACATTAATACATTGATCCCATCGCCTTCTGATCACTGGTTTCACAGATTAGCACTACCAGTTAAATAAATGCTGTGTCCAAGTTAAAGGCTAAGCATAAAGGTAACTTGAAAGTGTTTCAGCAACTTGTAAAGGGAAGCATCTCAGTGATGTTCAAACAGTGTTCCTGCATTTTAGTCAAATCCCTCCACCTTTTTAAAGAATTCTATTTGAAGTCAAACATGAAAAGACATTTTTCCACTTTCATTGTTCATAGCCTAGGGAAAGGACATGATGAGAAGAAAATGTTATCAACAGTTCTTTTATCATTTACCGTTCTGAACTTATTTACCACTTTTTGTAATTAAAGATATATTAGAAAGACTGTCCTTCATAACTGGAAATGGCTTCTTTCTCACATCTGAAGAAACCCAGCTGCACTCTTCCCAGCTGCTTGTAGCCCAACACACAGTTTCAATTCATTTTCTATGATAATGGCAACATTCAAGAATTGAGTAATTTCTAGCTCAGTTCTTATGTTAAAACTGATTAGCGTTTTAATAGGAATAGAGAAAAGTAGATTAGAAGTCTCAGCTTCTAATAATTTCATCATATTGAAATGTTAAGGAAACAAGAAAAACAGAACGATGTTATCATAATTCAGTTGCAGGCCAAAGCTTTATGCCATCACGTCTCTAATTCTGGGAATGCATTAAGGTTAACACAGCTGTACCTGCTTGCACTACACCACCCCAAACACAAGAAGAACTCGTGTATCAGTACAGAGCTGTGCTTCAGGCAAAGAAAACCCAGTGAAGACAGTGAACACATCTAAGACAGAGGAATTGAGACATCATCTGCCTTGTTTTGCTACCCTACAACACGAAGTCTGAGAATATCTGGATTTGTTGGTTTGTATAAAACAGAGAAAATAAAAAGACTCTGCTATTCTGTTTAATAAGGAAATAAACCAAGAGGATTAAACACGGCAAAAAGAAAGCCACTTGTGGTTTACCTCTATAAGTTAGAGAATTTAATTTCTGCCCTTAAGAAACTACCTATACACCTACAAAGGAATTCCATAGAAACTTTCCAACCTCTCTGATAAGATTGCTAACCAGACAGAAGAGTGAGGAGCATTTGAGCATTTTGACTTCCTAGCTTTACACAATGGCTTTTATTAAAGACCACCAAGAAGCACTCAATTTTACCTTTCAGCCTCACTTTTTTGTGACAGAATGCCAGGAGTATCGATATCCCCACAAGATTGTCTGACATTCTGCTCACATCATGTGAAGCAGTTTTAACATATAAAACTATATAAACCACTTAAATGGCTGTCTCAGTACAACAGTGCATGAAAGACTGATGGAGAAAAATTTAAAAACACGTTGCTTTTAAGAAACAGGAACAATGCAAGACCTACGAACCAAAAAAGTGCATTTCTTATAACAATATAACCCTTAAAGATTGTATAGCAATACCTGCTGCTGTCTTTGCCTCCTCATTTGGGCAACCTGAGACATCATGATTTGACGATCCAGTAACTCCATTCTCTGCTGCCTCTGGATGTCAACTGTTGCTCCCATTCCCACTCGAACTTCACTCGTTGGCTCCGCAGATGAGAAGACCGGTTCAAGAGTCCAAGAAAATATCTTTGCTACCCATCTGGGTACACAAAGAATTCGATGAACTTTTAAGATACTGCTATTGTAGCAAATCCCAGAAATCTAAAATCAAAAACAAAATGTTAAAAAAAATCCTGAAAACCAAAAAAACTTAAATACACCACATTTACTTTGAATTTGGCTGCAGGTAACAGTCGGTCTTTCTGTTTTTTAAAGCACTTTTACTGTATTTACTCACAGTTCTCAGTTTTTGAGTTCACAGATTTTCAGTCAAGAAGCAGAGAACAAACAGGGGATTTCTTTACTTCCCTACAACTACACACTATTGGTTTTTTAAATCTGTATGATACATTGCCTGTGACTCATAAAGTTGCTTGGGTTTTTTTGTTTGTTTCGGAATTGAGCCCAAGCCAAGTGGCCCTTTCTAAAACTGGTCAAAATTAAAATAAAATTTTAATTTCTACTAAAAGAGCTGGTCAGAGTATTCTGCATGCTGACCTGAGAAGATTAAGACTGCTCTTGAAGATGCTGAAGCACTCTAAATACTCCTTTAAGAAAACCTAAACCTCCTTAAGGCTTCTATTCCCACCACCCGAGTCTCTCCTTCTAGTAAAAATAAAATCAGTGGAACTGAAGTTAAATCTAAGACTATGCACACACTCACTCGAAAAGAAGCCCATCTACTTTACAGGAGGGAAAAATGCATTTAAAAACCAATTCATTAAAAACTGTGATTCTGAAAAAGCGAGGCCCTTCTCCTACCCATAGGAAAAAAAAAACACATTCCCTGCACTCATGCTTGCCTTGGGGCTTGATTTCCTTTCAGATTCCACAGGAGAAAGAGAAACCCATGTGCCTCATAAATGGATTTACATCATCACTCAACCATTATTTTGAATGCCATTGTGAAGCCACAGCACTTGAGCCCAAAGTGCTCCCATCTGCATTCTGTTTAATGCCACATTCCAGCATTTGTGACTCTTTATTGTCTGTTATGCCACAAGAATTATGCTGTCACAGCACAGTGAAATGAACAGGAAGAGATCTGAACCTCAAAAAATCTGTAAACATACCCCAGAAATGAAATTATGCTAAAAGCAATGTAGAAACTCTGCATCTGAAGTATTTATTTATTTATTTATTTGGGGCTATTTGTTGTATCTCACTGACATTTGCATAAAGATACTAAATACATTGCTGAGCATACCAAGATAGGAAAAAGCAACATTCATTAGGTGGGGGGATATTTTTCAGATTAACAAGGTTATTGTTAAATAACCAATGAGGTAGTGAGACTTTTAGCAAAAACACATTCTGCTTTTGGAAACAGTGATTTTTTTTTTAATTCTACTTTCATTTGATGACTCAGGATTGGATATAACACTAAGCACATGCTGGCATTCTAAAATGAGAAAGAACAGTTTTAAACTACTCTTAACCTCTTCAGTCTTTCATTCATGCTATGAGAAAGGAGGTAAATGCTACAAAGGCCATAATCACATCAGAGGGAAGGCAGTCTCTAATCAAAATTTTCAGTATTCAAAGGAAGGTCCTAACTGGACAGGGTACTCTAACAGAAGTTTTTTCATGACCTCAGATAGTCTTTCCTCAGCTCTAGTGAAATTGTTCCAGATGACTATAAACTCATGACTAAAACCTGTACACGTTGACTGGAAACAGAGATATAGCTACAATCACCAAAGAATAAGAGGAAGAACATTCATATCACTTCTGCAACTCATCTGATTTTGCTATGTACTACTTAAGGTGCCTGCCTAGCAAGAAGGTCTCTCAGAAGCTACCACCCTGGTCCTGAGGGAGTTAGGTAGATAGACCTTCCACCCAAGAAAACCTAGACTGCTCAGTAACTGAGAAAGCAGTTTTTGGGGAGCGAGAATTACTGAACCAGATTACAAATATTCCATACACATTTAATCTGATGTTTTCTTCAATGCAAAATGCACCAGCAGCCCCAGAGCCTGCAAATTATCTTCCTTCTTCCCACCTTGTTAGGTGTAGGTACAGGTGGTATCATTAGGCAATAGAGCCAGGACCACCCTTTCATTCCAGGGCTTCTATACACCCAATTGTAAACATGTTAACTAAGCAGGGAAAGAAGTCCACTCAAAATACTTTGTCCAACATCACATCAACATTCCTTCACTTCTTTCAAATGTCCTTCCTAGGTAATAATCTCTGCTCTCTCTTACTACCTTTGAAAGGGTCTAAGGTTTTCAAAATTTTTGAACGGGTTCAAAAAGTAACAAGAATAAAACAAAGCAAGTGGTGATAGGAAACTCTACATCTCCCTGAATGTATGACATATTAACCACAAAGAGAATCATTATTTATCAAGTCAAGATGGAAAATAGAGCAATAATAGCAGCCTATCTTTGGTGTCAGTATTTTTGAACTTGTTTGTCTCAGAAGGGAAGGCACACTGTAAACAGTGTAAAAATTAGCAGCTGCATCAATAAAAGCATTCTTGAATTTTTCTTATCAGAGATGGCTGCTCATAGAATCATTTAGGTTGGAAAAGACCTTCAAGATCATCAAGTCCAATTGTTAACCCAGTACTGCCAAGTCTACCATGTCCTTAAGTGCCACATCTACATGTCTTTTAAACACCTACAGAGATGGTGACTCAACCTCTTTCTGCCCTGAGCAGCCTGTTCCAGTGTTTGATGAACCTTTTGATGAGCAATTTTCCCTATTATTCCATCTAAACCTTCCCTGGCACAACTCAAAGGACATGCCCATTTATCTTACTTGTAAAAAGAGATCAACCCTCACCTCATCACAATCTCCTTTTAGGGAGTTGTAGAGAGCAAGACATTCCAGAGCACTTAATCAGAACAAAGGGCTTAATCAGAAGAAAAAAGAATAAAACTAGAAGTTTATGGACATGCTAAAATGAAGAGTTATTACATGGAAGTATAAGAAACTTTAAAACGCTGTGGTCAGTTATAACAGATTTTCAATAAGTTTCAGCTAGTGAGGATGAGATAGCTATTTCCATACTTCCAACAAACCCAGAATAGAGACATTTGTAGCTGAAAAAGGTTTTGTGATTCATTCTGGCTCAGTGTCATACTCTCATCTTAATGTCAAGTATTTCCAAAGAACTTCCTTTATAGCTGGTTCATATGCAGAGCTTGATAGATAGAATTTTAAAAAACGTAAGCTTTGACTAAGTATAAAGCAACATTTTACACTGGTTTTGTTACTAACATTGAGTGAATTCCTAGTGTTTAGGAATGCAAAGCAACATTGTTTATTTAATGAAGATAAGATCATGTCAGTATATTCCAACCTCAGCATTGTACATCAGATTAACGGGCTACTTCCCCCAAACAGAGAAGCCTCCACTGCATTTTAGCCTCCAAAAGTCATCACAAAACTGTGGTTATGTTCACACTATTAAAATGGAGAATTTGTGCCTGGCAACATAAGGTGCATCTTAATTTCTGTTAGCCACAGCATTGTCCACCATATTGTATGTGGCACAGTGCTAAGAAGAGGAAATGAAGGATGATGGAAACTCTGGCACACTGCAGAATAAAAGTGTGCTTATATATTTTCAGTTTCTTAATGCTATGGCTTACTACTGGTTCATCACATGAAGTTTCTGAACCTGCTCCTGCCCATGTATAAAGCCTAGCTTCCCCTCCCCTTTCCTCATGTCCTTCCGAAGTTGTACATTTTTAAGTAAAAGGAAAAATTTGTAGTTTCTCTTTAAATTAAGTAAACCAAACATGGAAGCTCTCCAGTATTTTACATTGCAAAGATGCATATGCTCCACAAGTAGCTGGGGTAGTATTTAAAATTAAAATATTTAGATTCACTGTACTTGAATAATAAACAGAAAAAAAGTAGACAGACTGGTATAGAAAATGCTGTTGAAAATTATTTCAACTAACAGAACTTGATTATTTGTTCTGAACAATTTATTATATGTAAATATATTCATCATATGTACTCAAGACTTGGCTGTTTTCAGATACCAACAAATGGAAAGCAAATAGTTTTCTTAAGGTGAAGTGACATTTTTATACCTATTTTATCTGTTTAATCCTTAGTATGTTCTGAATTCTATACAGCTAGAATCAAAACATGGGCTGATTTGTGTCAGGATTCTGTTTGTGTCAGGATTCTGTATTAATCTTCATTAGAGAAAGCATTTATCAAACCAAGAGGGATTGAAAGAAACAAAACTACCCAACAAATAAACCCACCATATTTTCAACTTCTGTTACAATTCTAACAGATTATTCTGTTTGGGTTTCCTTTTTGAAAATTGTTGCAAATACTATAAACAGCTCTTTGAAGAGTTACCTTGAGAGAAAAATAAGATTATAGTGATACTAAAATATTTCTCTTCAATTTTGTTTCCAGTTGATTTGGCTCATAAATTTTCCAGATACCTTGAAACATTTTTCTTCAGAGTTCATCAGTGCTTCATTGGTCAGATGGAATCATTATCAGCTAAAAACATTGTGTATGTGCAAGCATGACTGCAGTGCCATTTCAGCACAGTACAGCTATTCTTAACTTGTACTTGTGTCCTAAGAATAGGTTCACTTGGTCTCTGCCAATGCTGTGTAGGTGATGATTATCATGTTAACCAAATCTCTCTAAAAGATCAGGATTTGATTAATCTGACTCAACACAGAAATCTGTAATTTAAAAGCCTACTTATAAGCTGGTTGTTTAAAGTTGGTGTCATAGTCAACAGAGAGAAATGGGCACTCTTAGGACGTAAGTCATCCTTTGGCTTAGGATGTAATTCATCCCTTGGCAGATGTCTCCAAAGCACAGCTGAATTACTCTCACAAATTCCCTCTCTGAAAAAGGGTAACATTGCTGCCAAGAAAGCAAATGTTGATAGAACAATCTAATTCCTAATGAACCACTTGGAATAGTTGACCAAATAGACCACATTTTGGACACAGAAACTCTTCCTCAGACCTAAGAGAGAAATTTAGAAGTGAAATACAATACTGAAAGCCAATATCCATTTTTCTACAGAAGCCAGAGATACTAAAGAGAAAGTACTTTATGACACATTATTACCTTCTCCTGTCCTTTATCACTACTTTCTCCTTCTTCCAGAGTTGGAAATATCTGCATTTCCCTCTTCCCCAGCCAATTACACCTCACTTGCAAACCAACATCCCCTGTATTCAAACTCCTTTTTTCTCAGATGCATTAACTGATACAGGAGTAAGTGCTGGTAGCTTAGTCAGTGTCATATGTTGCCATCTTGACATGGGCAAGCTGTCAGAGCTCCCACCACAGTGAGTATTAAGTCAATAAAGTCAGTAGAACGTAGTGAGACTCATCTCAGATCAAGTCATTTACAATCACTCAGCTGAACACTGAGCATGGTCCACACACAAACACTTCACATTAGTTTTGGGCAGGATTCAGCACATGGGTTAATCTACATGTGGATATCTGCATCTGTCCTGAAGTTAGCAGACAGACAGACAATGTTTATTTTTCATTTTCTAATCTTTGTTCCTGTATTGCCTTTCCATTTCTTATTTCAGGCTATGGACTTCACAAGCTATGCACTGCTGAGGTTGCAGCTGGAGTTCTTAGTTCAGTTCTGTGTTCCCTGGCACAGGAGACATGGACTTACTGGAGCAAGTCCCGTGCAAGGCCATAAAGATGATCAAAGGACTGGGAGCATCTTTCACATGAGGAGAGGCTGAAAAAAGTGGGACTGTTTGGCCTGGAGAAGAGAAGGCCCAGGGGATTGTATCAAAGTAAAGAAACGCCTGAAGGGAAATGAAGAGGAAGAAGCCAGGCTTTTCTCAGTGGTTCCCAGCGATAGGAAAAGAATCAATGGGCACAAAATGAAACATGGGAGGCTCCCTCTGAGGATCAGGAAACACTTTTTTTCCTGTGAGGCTGATTGAACACTAGCACAGGTTGTGCAGGGAGGTATTAAAGTCTCCATCATTGGAGATACTCAAAAGCCATCAGAAGATGGTCCTGGGGCATGCTGCTCTGAGTGGCCCTGCCTGAGCAGGGAGGCTGGACCGATGTTACCTTCAGTGATTCTGTGAACTGAGTACTTGCTCTTTGGTAGGTAGTTCTGTGAGGAAAGGGGAATCCATCCATTACACACAAAACACATGGTCTTATTTAGGTAAGTATTTAAGCTTAGGCAGACCTTTTAGTAAGTGAGGAGTCTCACTGATATTAGCAATACTACTGATATTTATACCAATGTCAAATATTCAGAAACTAACTTGATCCAATATTTAGCTAACATTTACCTGAATCCTTCATTTACCTGAAGTTATAAAGAGTTAAAAAATATCACACTTTGACTAAAGTCCTACATGAAACTAAAATGTGGATGACTGAAGGATATCCAGACTAACTGGAGGAACAATGATAATGCACAGCAGGACATGAATGTGGAGGTAACTGCATACAATAACAGACTCTGACCAGATTCTCTCTGAGAAAGCACATATTTAATACTAATCTTAAGTATTCAGAAGGGATGATATTTTAAATGTTAACACTATACCATGGGATAATACAAATGCTTCTGCATTTCCCTCAAAACATTTTTTAAAACAACAAAGAATTCAACATGCATTGTTCAAAATCACTTAAGAAAGATGTGAAAGAGGAAGAAAAGTAACAAGAAAATCAATGATTCCTAAGTCTGATCAGGTATTAGCTACATAATACTATTTTTAAGACAAGAACTAAAACAATGAAAGTTTGGTTTAATTAATTTGCTCCCCAACTGAATCACATTTTATCCTATTAAAATACGCCAATTCCAAAGGACATGAATTCACTACACAAAACCACCTAAGCTGAATGAATAACTAACAGAAAGGATGAATAAAGTTCTTAACAAATAGAATTTTAAAGTACAATCCAAGTACACTTGGGAGCATTTAACATAATCTGTAGTCTTTGTAAAACTAAGTCAGTCACTTCAAAATGATGAATAATAACTAATGTACCCAAAAAAACAGAACTGAAATTAAAACCATGCATTCAACACTGTGTGAACTTTCTATCTTAACCGTAAGCCGTTAAAGTAAAAGCTCTAAATTACAGATTCTCTACATTTTCCAATATCTAAATATAAAAAGCACAGCTTTTTCCTCAATCTGAGAAAAGTAAATTCCAGTGTAGCACAGTAACAATGCAGAAAACTGTTTTATTCAGCTTAGTGAAATCTCCAAGTCAGCAGGGTTTTAGAAACTTCTCAATTCCAGTTTCCTAAGGTTTGAAATGAACACTACACAAATTCAAGGCAGCTCACAGGAGACTTGTTCCCTCAAAACATTTGATCTTTCTGCAGTGCATGTCATCTTGCAAACAAATAAAAAGCCAACACACAGTAAGAAGAAAGGCTACAACACTAAAATCACAGAAAGTGCCTGGATTCCCCCTATCAAATACAGCCCTAAGCTACTCAGAAAAACCCACGGCATGTTATCTGTCTAATGACAACCTTATCCTAGAAAGTGGAGAGAACTGCATGTCCTCGTGGGACATGTCTTCTGCTGGTCACCAACCTGAGCTTACTTCTTGAGGCAGGCGAGCTCTAACTGTGACTGAGCCTTGACACACCGCTCAAATTTCAACCCTACAAGAATATATCGAGGAAAAAGGCAAAGTGGGAATCCAAGAGATATTAAAGAGGTGAGGAAAAAGAAAAGGAAGAGAAGACGTATACATCCAATGAAAACATGAATACCACTTCCTAAGGTGTTTTGAATATTTTAAAGAAAAAAAAAAATAGTAAGAAACTGTTTTAAGCCTTCACTAAACTGAGTGATATGCACTACATGGAAGCACTTATGTAAAAAATTACTGAAAGAATTTTGGGCACCTCTAACATGTTTCTAATTTTTCTAATTTAATGACACAAGCCCTAAAAAACTCCTGTCATAAGAAACAAATTTGGTCTGCATGTGCCAGGCATCATATATTCCTGGCAAAATAAATCACAAGAAACTAAATTAGTTTTATCAATCATAAGAAGATTACAGATTACTGATGTGAATTTATTTATAATCTACTTCTTAAACTCTCTCTTCCTTATACGTAACCATAATGTATTTAAACAGCATGTTTTATACAACATACCAAACCGTATACTGCAACTGACACACCAAAAGTACAATAACTGATTGTCCAGTTTCATGTGGACAGTAAAGAAACTGCCTTTAAGAGTGTATTCCTGTGCTGGTTCAAAATGAGATCTAGCAAGATATACCTAATCACAAAGACAGATACAGACACTTTTGTATTCCAATAACAAAACATGAGGTGTGATTTCTGTACCTGAGAAAAAATCACCATCAAAACTACAAATTGTCAAAAATTCCTTATCACCAGGCACATTACATCAATGCCTACCTGCACACATAGACTCATACACGCATTTATGCATCACTCAAAACCACTGAAAACAAGAACTCAAGGCAGTACAGTTCCCAGTACCTCTATACCCTGCCTAGAAATCACAAGATAGTCTAATGATACTTGCAAGGCTGTAACTGGAAAGTCAGATCCCATTTAGTCATGTTCAAATATAGACTGTGAGAATTTAAATAAACCTAAACCAGGAACACAGTGAAGACAAAGTGGAAATTGACAACTCAGAAATTGTGCCAGCACCATCCATTTTAATATTCCATGGAAGCAGAAGTGTAACAAAAGCTAAATTACAGAACAATACACTCAATATGAGTGCCTAAGTGACCTTCAGTGCTAAAAATACAGTGAAGTGTCTACCAGGCAATCAACCAGTGACTAAATATCACACCTATCTGACTTGGTGTTTGTACATTTACTTTACCTTTTTGTACAAATACCTGAAAATTTGAGTTCACAAAGACTAAGGTATTTAGCTAGAAAAATGTCAAGAGTAGTAAGAATTTTATAACATAGGTATTCAGAATGACTTAACATTAATTTGACAATTTCTGTAATTGTACATTTCCATACGTTATCAACCAACTACACTTGCAGTGCTAAAAGGCACCTTTATAGTATTGCATATCCATCTTTAGATTATTTAAAATACTGTGACACTTTATTCCTTTATCAAGTTTTCTCAGAAGATGCCAAATTATAATTTCTAACAGAGGAGAAAAAGAAACTTCTTAATCATAGATATGTGGCAGATATGCTATACAAAAAAAATCCTGAAATAGGCTGAAAATCCTAACATTAATTTCTTTTCAAATTGCAGCACTTATTACAAAGTGGTGAAGTGCAGCTCTCTGCTTGCTGCAGAAAAAAAATGAGACTGAAAACACATCATCTTTTATGGTGACTTAATTCATGCTGACTGAAGCAATATGAAAACTTGAAGTGATTTTTTAGCCTTCCTGTTACACACAGGTAACTCAAAATACCTAAGTAAAACATACTGCCAACCTGAAATTAAAAAAAAAAAAAGCTAATTTATAAAAAAGATTACTAAGAAAGTTGAGCTAGTGCCATTATATAGAAGAATAAAACTTATATATTAAGAGGGAATTAAAATAAGAACTGCATGAAGTATTCTGAAGAAAAAATTGAGCTACTCCTTATACATCTGTATAATCAAGTATACATAGAGCTTCTGTCATCAGGAAAGAGGGAGTTAAAATGCCTTTCCATTTCTTTCCTTTCCTCTCTAATGAACACCTGCTTGAAAGGAAGGGCTATTAAAAGAGCCAGCAGAGTAACAGGAAGGGTAGTGCGTTTGGAGGAAGTCACAGATCCTTCAGTGGGCACAGAGGCTTGGGCTGATTTCCAGGGGAGACAGATTCTGGTTTGTTAGTTGCACTGCTTTCATCGATATTTATAGAGAGATCAAATCATGAACAGACGTCACTACTTGCTGCTCCATCACTCCTGTTATTAGTTATCCTAGAAACTCACAGAAATGTTTTGCAACAGTCAAAGCAAATGGTAAGAGACCAAACTACTGAGTTGTAGCAGCATTTCCCCGAGCTCAACCCAAATTTGAATTAGTAGGTTCTACACAGCAAGAGCATAATTTGAGTTCTTGAGACTCCATCAACTTAATAATGAGCTCCCTTGGAAAGTGGGGGCACTCCCACTGTTGAAAAAGATTACAGTCTTTTGAGCCAAGAAATCAGTCTGAGCTCCTAACTTCTAAGTCTGTAAAATTTTAAAAGAAGCTTATCTGTATCTAACAATCTGAAAGATTTAGCACCATGTTTCAGTACTAAGTGCCTTAGTAGCAAGAACAGAGTCAGAAAGGAAAAAGACACCTCCTTTATCTGACCGATGTGTTAAACGTGATTTTGTGCCCTTGCTGCCGCTGTTGTTGTGAGAAACTGCTATAACTGCAGAGCTCCTAGGAGAACAGCAAAGCATGAAAAAACCTCACAGCAAAGTTATTAAACCCTGAGGTTTGCAATCAAAGCTTGAGGCTTGTTGAAAACT
Source organism: Thryothorus ludovicianus (assembly GCA_013397245.1). Classification (NCBI taxonomy): domain Eukaryota; kingdom Metazoa; phylum Chordata; class Aves; order Passeriformes; family Certhiidae; genus Thryothorus; species Thryothorus ludovicianus. The sequence goes on along the minus strand of VZTB01005697.1, from coordinate 152,816 downwards.
GAAAAAACAAACCCCAGTCCGGATCACACATTTCTACCATTTCCTCAATAATCTCATTTATAGTTGTGGGTGTACAGCTATATCCATGGCAACAAAATTAATTTTATGCAGGGAGCAGTGGCACCCTGAAAATATTAACCACCAATACTGTCGTCTGTCAGTTTATCACCAGCTAGTCAGTGCTTAACGTATTTGGAAGTTGAAGATGAAAACTTTCTACTTACCAACACAAAATGTTACTTGATAATTTCTGTTCTTTTTGAGTTCAAATATACTTTGCTGATCACATACATAACAGAGCGTTTTAAGTAACACATGATCTTTATAACAGTAAGACTTACCAATCCACTTAAGGCTAAAATCCAGATGTAGGAACCAGAGGTTAAGAGCTAGAAGACAAGAGCAGGGATTTAAATTTTTATTTTACAAAGTTGTTGCTATATGAATCACTAAGTTGCAATATGATATAGGTTACACATTTATCACGACAATGGGAGAGGTCAGACTTTAACCTCTGTTAAAATTCAGTTTAAACATTAAAGAAAAAGGTAACCCAGAAGCAGCAAGTGGAAAAAAAACACAGGGATCTAACAATTGTTCTCCTTCTACAGAACAATACATTTTATTTTCATATAGCTTACTAAGTATAACAGGATGTCGGTTATAGGCTGCACAGAAAAATAGGTCTGACAGACAGACTGAAGCAAAGGAAATGACTCAGCAGCAACAGGAGAAGAGTTCCAAGCAGGCAGGCACTCCAAGTGAAGCTCTCAGACATGCAGTCACAGACAGACTAAGCACCAGCAGTGAAATTAAAGAAATACACTTCTTACCCAGTGACATATTTGCTGACATCAAATCACAGAAATAAGTCCAGAGTGAATCTTTTAAAAAGTCCTGATAAGCCAACATGGTAGCCCATTGTTTCTAGCAAAGTAAGTGACTAATCACTTGGAGAAGGTTATTACCAGCTGGAAAAATGGACTGAAAATGTTTCTGCATGATGGTGACTGAATCACGAGAGCACCTTCCCTCTAGAGTTCTGACTACGGAAAGAGTGACTTGAGATAAGGGCAGAGTTTACAAGGGAGGAGAAGGCAAATGAGTCTTCCCTCAGCCTCTTGTGTGATGGCAGCAAATGTTCAGTGCACAGCAGGGAGAGATCCTGCAGAGATACGGGGGACAGTGACAGCACTGATTTGCACTGGAGGTGCTGCGTGTATGAAAGCAAAAGGTGAAAGCCACGATGGAAAACAGGCCACACACATCAGGACTGCAATAATAGTGGAATTCATGGGTTCAGAAGAGAGGAAACAAGATTTCTGAAACATCAAGAAAATAAGGTGCAGGAGCAGAAAGTGAAGGAAACCAAAGGCTGAACAGGAAAGAGGATGAATGAAATGTTCATGTGGAGCACAAGTCAATATTCTGAAACTGACTATTTATTCTAAAATACTCTTTACAACATTTTACTAACTATGGTGATTTCCCCTCATGCCAGAGCTACTTTTGAATTCTTAAGACTATATAGAAGTGAGCCTAATTTCTCACAAATTTGCATATCTCCTATTTCATCATTCAGGTTGTGACACAAATGTCCATTCATTTCTAGGCTGCTGGATTTTGGGTTTTTTTAATTGTTTTTTGAATAATTACTGTCTTTCTATACCAAGTAGCTATATTTTTCAAGTCATATTTCACAGAATACTACATGATGTTGCTGCACTTTATGTTACACTATTCAAAATCACCTGTCACATGGTAATGCATGATATACAAATAAGATTAATTTATATAAAAGTGAAATTCAGTCAAAACCTTGATTATTTACTAAGTCTTAAGATAAAAAATACTGTATTCTACAGCTTTGTTTGAACTCTAATAGACAAGGGAAAAATAAGCAAATTCAAGAATATAAGCAAACTAAAAAGGTGAAAGATAAAAATTCTTTAGGATCAGATTCCATTATAATCTCTTTTCATCTAATTCATTTTACCAACCAAAAAGTAATAACTGCAGGATTGTCCATTATTTTCCCATGAAAGACACAGACAAACAGAAATACTAACTACTAGATTACAAGTGTATTAAAAGATGAACAAGCAAGTACATACCATACCTGTAAACCCAGTATGTAGACCAGAGACTTGTTTGTGATAGAAAAGTGGCCCAACACTTGTGTCACCTGCACTCTTGGAATGGAGGAATAAAATGGAACAAACAGTGCAAACACAGGACCCAAGCTGCAAGAAGAAAGATACAGATGGTTATAAGAATGATACTAGCAACAGTAGTGTCAAACAATCAAAAGGAGTTAATTTTAAGTACAGAACAATCAAAATGTTACACCACCTTGCAAACAAAGGTCTTCCTTGGGAACCACACTAGATAACTTGTGGCATTCTAGGTAATAGATTCATTAGCAAATAAGAACAAGTGACAAAAATCATTTTATTTCCAAATGTCTAGGACTGAAGGCAGAAGACAAGACAATATATTTCATCCAATAGTAGATTCTTTCTATAAAGCACAGCACACAACAAGAACAGCAGTAATCTCATGCATCAGAACAAAATATGATTCAAATGGACAAATGGTAAGGATTTTACATTTCCCAAAAGGTTAAGGAAACCACTTTACTTATGAAGCTAAGCTCCTGGAATTCACCCAGACTTAAGGTGTTAAGAGAATTGCCAGTAGAGTACAGTATCTAAGATGGGAGTATTAATGGTTTGATTTAACTTCCCTTTGCCAGTGACTTCCATGGCCATACAAATAAAACTTCCTTTAGGGTCCTCATCTTAATCACAACACAAGGTATTTTTAAACTTTTTAAACCATCACTGGAAGGAGATTCATAGAATCTAAGACTTCAAGCACTTTTTTCAATGACAAGATGGTTAGACTGATCTTGTGAACATGAACTAGTGCATTTCATTCAGACACTCAATTTTGCATTTAGTCTTTTTACACAAACTAAATACACCTGTACAAACACACACAACAAATTCTTGAAATAAACTGAAATTATTTAAGTTATAAGAGTCAAAATGCTAATAGAAAGCAAGATACAAAAATGATTCTTCATCTGAAGTTATTCCATTGTAGACAATATTTACAGAATAAATCAAGTTTTATAAGTGAGGACAGAAGAAAAACAAAGAAAAATATCTTTTCTCTTAGAAAAGTAATTTAAAATTATTTCTTTTTACTCTGACCAAATTGACTGAGATAATACTACAAATGTGACATGCTTTTCAGGTTTTATTGATCCTATGATAAACAGTGACTCAGACCCAGAGATTTCCCATGCAAGAGCGCACTCAATCATAAGATGGGAAAGTCCAAAAAGGAATTTCCCAAGACTGAAAGTGCATTTAAAAAAGAGAGTAGAGAATGCTAAAAGGTTCCCTAAATGTTAGTATTCACCATTTATGTCAACAGAGACCACAGAAAGCACCACCTCAGTCCAGAGTAACGATCAGCTTAATTCAAAATCCAGTGTCTGACACTGCTCAGCTCCCAAAAACCCAGAAGAGCTGGAGGAAACTGAGTGATGGGCCTTTTCTCCTAAAACTGTAAGTTCATAGGCACCACACAGTTATGCTCCTAAAGGCATCAGTGTTTGTTTTAAAGACAGAGTTCACATCTAATATAAATGGGTATTACCCAAATATCCATTCAGGTATCTTATTTTAAAATGTCAAAACTGATGCCCTTCAAAATGCTGTGTGAAACTCTTTTGTACAGGCAACTCCAGGGTTGTGAAAATTCATTCAAATTACTTTAAACTTTCATCCTCAACATTCTTTACATACTTCTGTACTTTGAAAATTTCCCTTAATATTTTCTGTTGCCTTCAGTATTTTCAATAGTTTATTTATGCCTTCTTTTAGAATATCTATATGGGGATGCTGCTTTACTACAGCAGGTCTGTCAGAGAAGTTATCCACATAATAGTACTAGAATATGGCTGACACAATAAAGTACAACAGAAGGATGGTTAAGGAAAATGTGGACTCACTGATGAAAAAAAGGAACCCAGTGGCAAAGGACAAGAAAAAAGCAGGGCACTCAATGTCTTTTTTGGGCAGTTTTCACTGGTTAGTTTTGCCCTGAGTCTCCTCTGGGACTGGAGTAACACTGGCTGTAAAGGAAGACATTTGGGAGGCTCTTGAGCCCAACTGATCATACAGAAGACAAAAGGACCAGACAGGCTGTACAAAGCTGTACCCCAGGGTTCTGAGGAAGGTGGCCAAAGCTACACCACTGAACCATCTTGGTGGTTAGGGCAGTTTCTTGATGACCAGGTAATTGCAAATGCTACACCCATCTTCAAGGAGGGCAAGAAGAGGATCCAGGCAGCTACAAGCCTCACCTCTCTCCTTGGGAAAGTTACAGAGCAAAGCTCCTAGAAGCCATTGCCAGCTACATGATGCACAAGGCAGCTGCTAATATCCCATATGGATTTACCAAGAGTGACTCTGGTGCTGTGGATAAGGAAGAGAAAGATGGCAAATATACACTGTGACTTTAGGATGGCCTTTGACTTGGTTTTCTCTTCAGCCCTTAAAGAAAAACAGGGATGATATGCTCTGTATAAGCAGATCTGAGAAAAATCTGGCTGCACTGCTGGACTCAAAGGGTTCTGATCAGCAGCCACTTTAATGGTAACCATTTACTAGCAGCTTCCCTCAGGGATCCATACTGGAATGAACATTATTTTCTTTATTAAACCTCTATGATGGACAGAGTGCACTCCCAACAAGCTAGAGTGAAATCAAATTGGAGGGAGCAGCCAATATTTTGGAGAGCAGGACCATATTCAGCTATTCCTTGATGGACTTGAGAAATGGGCTGACATTAGGAATGTTAGGGAGTTGTGACTATGGAGTCTTTCATCTGGGTTGGAACAACCTTGTGCAGTGGCACAGACTGACTAGAAAACAAATTTGCAGATAAGGAGCTGGAAAATCCTTTGAGTGTTAGTTAGCCTTTGAGTGTCACTTTATCCTTGCAGGAAAGGTCAAATCATAATACAGGCAGCATTATCAATGTGTTGTCATCAGGCCAAGAGAAGTAATTGCTCAGCACTTCTGAGCCTGCACCTAAATCATTGTGTCCACTTCTGGGCTTTACTTCTGGGCTTTTTTCGAGAAAGGTATTAATATACTGGAGCAAGTCTAGATGGGGTAATGACAATCCAGTATTTTACCAGGCTGCCCAGAGCTACAATCTCCATCCTCAGAGATACACACAGCCCAAAATAACCCATTCTTATTAGACATGTTTTGAACCTAGGGTTGAACTAGATGACTGCCAGAGATCCTGTCAAACCTAAACTACCCTATTGTTTCATGAATAATCAAAGCCTTACTCCTGAAGCTCATGATCACTGGAAGAATTTCTGTTCCTGTATTTCACTGGACACTGAAACACCCATCCACATACTGTAAATAAAAGGACTGGCTTTTAACTCTTTTAGTTATGTTCATTAGTTGCTTGATAGCATATATCAGATTCAACATCTACAAGTGGAAAATATATTCTTATTGAAGGACTTCAGTGTTTTCGTTTCCTTCACTTCTTTCTTCTCCTCTTGTTTTCACTTTCCCTCTCATCTCTGTTAGTCTCCTTTCCAGTGCTTTCTCCTCTTTTGCAGAGACCTTTGCCCCAGCCCTTTGTTCATTATACTATGAGAATATCAGGAACATCTTTTCACGTGCCATGATTAACTTCTACTAGAAATGTGTGATGTCTGTGTGCAAGGAAGGGCTACAGACACAAGCATATTCTGACTCTGGAGTGAGTTTTTTCCCATTTCATATTTAGGAAGTTAATTTTAGTCATGTGGGTTAGAAAATGAAATTTTCAAACAGAACAGAAAACTCTAAAACCTGAATGCTAGAGTTTGAACATTCCACAGGGATACCATGTCCGATGTACTGTAGTAGCTGTCTCTACAATGATTATATCCTCATTTTGAAGAGCGTGTTAAATTTCAATGTTTGAAGTGAAACAAAAACACAGTGACCAGATAGGAAAGTTCTACATCATATGAATTTATGAGATTGGTTTTGTACAAAGAAAAAAAAAAAGACATATAGAAACAATATCCTTGAAAAAAACAAACCAGAGATGTAAAAATTACTGTCAGAGAAGAAGAAAATCTAGGGGAGGTACATCTTATAAGAGAGATGCACTATTTAAAGTCTAAAACAATGAGTATTACATGTAGATTAAAACAAAAAAAATTGGCACTAGCAAGTATATGCACAAAACAGAGGAAAAATGGTTCTAAAATACATGAACAAAGGGTTAGAAAGCTAAATAAATGTAGCTTCTGCAAAAATACTTGCTGTTGTCAATAGAAGTTCTGTGGGATTAAGTTTGCAGAAATAACCTATTTTATTCATAATGACTCATGACACTTACTAACTGCGGTACTGTGTTTTTCTTCATTCAAGTTCTTCAAAAAACCATTAAACTGACAAATTCACAACCATGTATTTTTTTGGGAACTAAAAATACCACCTATAAAAAACAGCTGCAGATAATACAGGCACGCAAACAGAGCACTTGCAATTCAAGTTACTAAGTTATTTCAGCGACCTGTGTTCCTACAGTCAGTCCAAACACTGCCATATTGTACTTAAGGTGACAGCTTTTATTCTGAACATCCTAAATATTCACAATAACCTTCCTTAAAATTAAATAACTCTGTGAACATGACCACCCTTGATGGTTGTGTTCCTCTACCTGCTGGAGCCCTGGACTCAAGGGGCCCACCTGCGGCACCCAACCCTTTCACTGTGTATGAGCAGGACACCCCATTGCCTGAGGTGTCTCAACAGCAGCAAAAGCATCAGGCTTTGTTACCCAATACTCACTAGCTAATGCCAATATTGCACAGCAAAGCAGTGAGAATGCAGAGAAAAAATTAAAAACGCATCTGGAGGTGAGAAGAAAGGTTCCTCCTGTCCATGGATATCTCTGCAGAATTCGTGCAACTTGCAGTTCATTAAAATTTGAGATTAGACATCTAACAAACAGTTTATAATCCCCTCATGAAGGCAGAAGTCAGGCATCAATCCCAAAGTAAGCTTTAGTTTTTAATGCCAAGACTATCCAACAATATATTTTGTAACCTGCTGGGTTCCGTGTTACCCATCTTGCCTGCCAAAAGCTGAACAGTGTTTGCACATATATGGTAAACACAAATGTATGTCTGTGCATATATGGCAAACACAAACACCTTCTGACATCACACAGCAATTTTTTAATTTACGTGTTCGAATCCTGGAACAGTCAAACAAATATTGGACCAATAGCAGCTGTATTAGAACAGAAAACAAACGTCTACAAGGATAAACAGTGAAAGAATGCAACCTGTATCATTTAGCTCAAGCTATTAGCATCACATCATGCTAGGCTGGATTGGTAGCTTATATACCAGTGTGACTTGAGGGGAACAATCTAGTACTGTATCTTAATCAAAGGAAGGCAATATTTTATCAGATCAGGAAACATACACTGGCATGGTTTTATAATGGTAACACAATTCTGAAGCAAACATTTCCTTTAATAAGAAGCTGGGGTGCTAATGTCAGGCCTTGAGCAGAGACATGTCTGCGTACCTCAAAATTTCCCATTTCTACGGCATACTTTATGTGCTGTACAGGGAACCACACTGTGGTATTGCTTTGCATACATATGAAGCAAGTTCCCTGTGCAATTTCCCTTTAAACAGTCCTGAATTCTCATTACTTCATTTAAAGCGATTTTACTCTCTGATGAAGCTGGATACTTAGAAAATTATTCAAAAACAAGTAAGGAAAAAATCCCGAATAAGACTGGTAAGTTCTCCCAAAGGCTTTCTGAATGTGATGTTAGAAGATGAATGCTCCATTAAGACTGAGGAGCTGAAAGCCCTGAACAGAGCCCTTCAGCTCTTTGGCATCTAAGGGGAATCAAGTCATGTGTACAGTTGGAGTTCAGCACCAGAAAAATTAGTGTACAACGTCAACCAAGCGCTCCAAGTAGGTAAAAAAGTAGCTCACAAGGCTCTATATTCTGCTATAGCAAAAGCATTTCCTATAATACAAAGTAACTTTGCCATTAGGTCTGCATTTACTTGAGGCTTTCTGAGGAGATGGACCTGTTAATAGAGATCCTATCTCTCTACACACCTTTACCACTACAATGTTGGCCAACACCTGTGCTGTGAACACAGCCCTAACATTTCCAAAGAGGCATCCTACACTCTGCATGGGTTGGACTTGCCAAAAAGAGCCTTATCATGTCTTGTTGGTTGTTTAAAATCAGGCCACTGAATGAAGTCATGAAACAGTCCTTTGCAGTCATGAATGATCAGTATCAGTTTTTGGGGAAAATCCCAGGTAACTCTTAACCACAGCCTCTAACAGCAAACGAAAGGATTTTCCATCTATCTCTGATCTCAGAAACCCTCTTAACAAACACACAATTTAACTCTTACATTAAAAGTTCTTCACCCAAAACCAAGGTTATTTCAGGTACAAATGGGTTAACTCACAATTTGACATCCCATTCCTTTCCTACTCCCCAGCCACTCATCCTTGTCAATATTACTTTAGGGGAATCAGATTTGTATTTTAGAAGCTTTTTATCTTTCATGCATTTACCTTAGGATTATTATTATTACTGCTTAAAATGTAATAAAAAGCTTACAAAGGCAGACATTCTTACTAATCTCTCAAAGTCCCAGAGTTCTTTAACTGCCTCATATATTTTTGAAAGACATTTCTGTAAATCCTCATCATTATGATACTAAATCATAATGCTGGGAATGTCCACGGGCATTTGAGACATCTGCTTTTCACACCACATCTCGGTATGTCTCAGTTTTGAGGTTTCCTCGTGCTGCATCAGATCTCATCGGTAAGAAGAAGTTCTAAAGCATGTACTGATTACACAGCTCTTTGCTGTAAATTCAGCTATTTTTAAATGCAGATGGCATATAAACAAAGTTTTTCACATATGAGAGTGATTTTAGTTGGTCAACAATTAGTCAAGTAAACCTCTGGGTAAAGTCCCTTCTGCGAAAGCCAGTAGTGCGTAACTTCAGGGGGGAGGTGGAAGTGTTGTTTCTAATTACTCTCTTCGAGCAGACTAATTGTAAAAGGATCAAAAATAGATGCTTTCACATCCTATAAAACAGTAGGCAGCAAATCAAGACCGGCATACAAACAGGGTTAGGTTTTTTTTTAAGCACTTGAAAAAACCCTACCCCTCCCACAAAAGACGCACGTAATCACTCTTGAGAACAATGTGCAAGAGTAAATCCTCACAGTCAAGCCATCCTGTTAATGCCCTCAAGTGCTCAGAGGATCCAAGAAGCTACAGAGATGTAAGTACAGAAAAGAACTAACTTTTTGCTTTTCTTCCTTTGCCACTGAGCAACAGCAAACAATTCCAGAAATATTTCATTTTTTGCATTATAGTGGATATTTTCATGTAGTAGTAAGGATAAATGATCTTTATAAGGGAAAGGCCTATGGAAGAAATTCTCAGATATTTTATATTCCCATATTAATATGATGCTAGTTAGTTTTCTCTTAAAGGATCTGCTGATCTACAGCATCAATAATTTATTCCAACTCCTTTCTTATAATATAGCCTTCCAACAATCACAGGGAAACATTTCACACTGCCTCAACTTCGACAATTTTTAGCAACATTAATTTAAATTATACTAATGCAGAAAACACTACTGCAGATGTAGTAAGGGAAGCATTGAAGCTCTTAAGTCACTGAACCTCACAGAATAATAGTAAGAGAGAGCCGTAAACTAAATCCTTATTGTGGTTGTGAATGCAAAGCTTGCTCTAATCACATGCATTCCTTGTCTATGAAAACAGCCTTTATTATCAGCTCAAAAACTCCTCACTCTTCTCATGTCTGAACACTGTAACAGAGCATTTTAAGAATTCGAAGGTTTATGAGCTAATTCCTCTTTTAACTTCTAGTGCACATTACTTTCAAGGTTTTTAGAAGGCATTCCTCTTCTGAATTGCAATGACCAAATATCTCTCTCCTGATTACTGATCTTTGAGCCTCAAGGCTGAAGAAGTATTACAAGTGGTATGATTTTTATACACCTTCCCAATGTAAAAGGATACATTTTTCCTATTATACTGGCAACACAAGACAGACTGCTCAACAGACAATAACTCAGCTATCATCTATTTTAAAAAATACGACAGAGTACGTGTGTTTGAGCACAGAATACAAGAGATCGAACATTTTCATGGCTGCTCCTGAAGAGACAAGGGGATTGAAAATTTATCTGGCAATTAGTCTTTAAGAGCTTAAATCTCGTTCCTCTCTGGTCAAAAGACTCAGGAGCATGCATAGAGAATAACAATATAGAAGCTGTAATCTGAAGCTGTAAACCCTAAAATTAAATATTATACCTGTGTGGGTTTCACATAACTCAGAAAGAAACCCCAAACTCAAAAAGGTATACATATTTTTGTAATACTAAAATACAAATCTTCATTTGACTACATTTTGCTTCTGCTAGGAAGAATGCAATTTTCAGTGGCTCACACTTTTATTTTGCTTATTTGCTCTACTTTTAGGCTATCTCCTTTTTACATTTAGTACATTTAGGCAAGTATAAACTGAAGAGAAGTCAATAATCTTAGCATCAGCGCAGCTTTTCACATCAGTATGTGTTTTTGGCAGATATTATTTATGCTAGACAGTTCTCACACTTCTTGTAGAACAGATCAGCCTTGTAAAGACAGATCCAACAGATAAGAGCAGGGTGCACCCTTCAAATGACTTCCACTTTTTCTTTAACTACTTATGCAGCACTTCAACTCAACTTCTTTTATTTCCATCTCACCACAGTTTCTATTCTTTTTTAACACCAAATGTAACTGTCATGAAACAACTGTCATGCAAAAGCTATAGTAATAGACAAAACAGAACCATAAAGATCCCACAGTCCTGTGCACTTGAATGTTCTGATAAGCAGCTAAAGAATATTCTAAATCTTTATAACCACTGTTAGAACAATTTAATTAATGAAATACATATTTGGGATTCTCTGATGTGTGCTACAAATTTGGGTTTACTATGCCAACAAATTTAGATCTATACCAAAGAGGGATAAAAGCACTATCCTGGAAACTCTCTCATCAAAATTAGTTGTGGGTTGTGATGTGAGGACTCAATCTTCAGGTCATTAGGCTGACTTGACAGCCTTTACAACTCAAAACTCCACCGATTTCAGGAAAAAAATTAGCATAAAGCACTAGAAGCATACGAGTGTTAAAGTGTTAGAAAGAAAGAGGAAGTTTTAGGACATGCCGGTCTCGCCTCAGCTTTTATTAAACTACAGGCAGACCCCAGCTGCCAGTCCACTCACCACATTATGGACCTGAGGTATATGTTCTTTCTGTTTTAACAAAGTGTTCTACTATGCAACTTAGCACACACACTTTTTAAAATACATGATTTAGTTGGATCAAGCCTTTTTCTCAAACAGAGGAAACACTCTACAATAAAGTTCATCCATATGGTAAAATAGAAATACAAACAGTAAATATGACTGGTCAACAGAAAAAAATAATTACGAAATTAAGGAAAAAATGAAACCTACAAAAACACAGCACTGCATATTTCCCATCTTCTGCTGTTTTTAAAACAATATAAGACCAACACAGATTATATCTATAAAGGACTGTAGGATCAGGGAAGCTTGCATGGAAGAGAAGTCTCTTTCCTGACCATTCCTTTAAAATAGTTTATACTCTTTATGCATAGAAAAACAACATTAACCTCCAACATGATTTATTAAAAAAATATTGTCCATCTCATAGTGATTAAACCATACTATGTATAGAGAGCCAGGTGAGATCTTTCTAATTAACTGCTATGCCTTCCCAAGAATATAATTAGTGTCCTTAAATTAGCAACTGGACCAGGGACTCATCTTCAAAGAATGAAAATTATGAAGAGACACAGAAATCACACATTAGATTACAATACCCAGTAAAAGCCTTCTACATGTCCCCTGTTCTTCTGAAAAGACAGTGTGCCTCAGCAAAAGCAGGAGATGAGAACAAGAAGAAATTTCATTAAGCATACAGAGAAAGCTTTCCACCACTGTTTGCACACAATCCCCAACCCATGCAATCTAAGGTGTAACACTGCAATTGCTGGCTCACAGCTTAAGTCTATGCTTCTTAACAGCTGAATGTATGTAATGATATTAAATATAAAGCTAATAATACATAAACATGTCTGTGAAGCAGAGTTTTGGATTATACAGTACTTCCAGACTGGACTCACCATCCTATTCATCAAATGCCTTCTGGTCTGGGGATTAAACACAAAACAAATGTATAAACATAAAACAAGTGACTAATGCCAATCAAGTGTTTTCACACAACATGAATCGCCTACACAAGCTATCTTTCCTTCTTTGATGAGATTACCATATTGGTTTAGAAAGACACCTGCACAGATTTCAGACATGCTAGATTTTGTAAGCAGCTTGCCATTGTGCAAATTTTTTCCCCAAATGGATGCTATTGCTGTGATACATCAAGAAGCACAGAGAATAGACTAGCAGCTGCCTAACTAACAAATCTCAAGGTAATTGACTGAAGAAATTTGCTGGTCAGAAAGCAAATATAATGCTAAGACTTGAAAATGGCAAGGGAAAGAACAACATAGAACAACCTGCACTGGTTGCAAGCTTGGGCATAGTATTTAACAGTAAAATTAATTTTAAACTCTCCCAGGCATAAGGTTCTCCCAGGTCAAAGCAGATAGTAATGGCCATGCCCTTACACTGGAGATATCCTATGACAGAGTGAATCAGAGAAATGCTCCTGGAGCACAGTGAATTAACTTCACAAACTCTGAGTGCAGTGCTACACAACTCTATCTTGCATACATAATCCACTGAGCAGGAAAAGCAGGGATGTAGTGGTGAGTTTGCCTCCAGGGACACTAACACCAAGAGGCATCTGGAACCCCAAGTCCTGTGTGGGACACAGCAAGGGTTAGAACAGACATTACAGGATCATTTCACCTTGTGGTGCAATGTTTGAGAAGCTTACTTCAAAGTGCCCAAACCATGAGATTGTGTAAAGAGACTCAATGAAAACAGCAATTGCAAATTAATTTTAGAGACATTTAAATAAGAGACACCTGTATTTTTTTAACAAGGAGGTTGACTGACCAAAGGCTAGAGTACAAATGGGTAATTGGCTTTCCCTTCAGTTCTCCAAGACTAACAGCATATTAGAAAGTATACCTTAAATGAAAAGTTACTGGATTCCATACACAATAACTAAAATAATATATGAACTATATAGAAGATTACATTAAGTAAATAAGTGGTCTGTGTCACTGAGTACTTATAGACTCAGAAAATGTGAAAACCTGAACAGCCTTCTTTACAATACAGATATATAGACAGGAATTTTCAATACTTTATACCTTAACATTTTGGCATGTAACTCTAAGCCAAAAACCTCTGGTACGGTTTTCTAAAAATATTTAACTGGTAAGGGAAATTAATATTATCTTTCTTCCAAGTACATACTTCAAAGTAGTATCATTAATAACCGGAAAGCCACTGGAAGGGTCTTTAATCCAACACTCTAGAAGAGCAAGAGTTTTAGTAGTGATTCTAGAGGGTAAACTCATTGGTGCATCTGGATTTGGGACAGTAAATGGCCATGTTCTCAGGAGTTTTTCAGGCACACAGCTCATTAAAACAGTCATGTCCAGCTAGCCTGAGGTTTGCAGCAGTAAGGATGTAATATTCTCCATTTATTTTCCAATAATGCAAAAGTCACAAAAAGTATTCAAAATGTTCTTTTTTTAGATACAGTCTGTAAAGGATGCCATATGCTGTATAATAAGTGGATCACTCAGGATTGCTGCCAAGAAATAAACAGCAACCTGACACAAGGACTCTGATTTTTTTTTTTTTAAATCTCCTCTTTCTTAATAGCCCAGACACATTTCAGGAAGAAAACATTATTTTTAACAAAGTCCTCTCCAAGATTGCCAAGAAAATGTGAAATACCTGCTGAGGTGAATGGAGTTCATCCAACAACAATCAGAGTTCAGAAGCACAAAGAAGTTACCATAGCTTGGGTGATGCATATGGTGGATGGTATCAACTTTATCATCTATTTGGGCCATAAACCAGATAAAATATATCTCCCTTTTTTTTTTTTTTAAATAAATATATTCAGGTACTGCAGCACCTAAAGATCTTGGTGACTATCAAAAATGCCCATACACACCTACAGGTAGAGAAAACACTAATACTCATCTACAGTATTATAAAATGTGTCCCAACATGAGCAGTCAAAATATTTTGGGGATAACAGAGGATCAAAAAGAATACTTTTTGCCCCTAAGGCTGGCTCCCACAGCAGGCAGAAGAGCTTGCCAAGGAACACAGCTTGGCTGACTGCACACTGCCCTGGAACATCCATGAGCTGTGCTCCTCCAGCTTTCTCCTCATCCCTTTGTCCTGCCATGGAACTGCTCCCAGTACACAACCATGCTAGCACCATGGATAGACACAAACACTGGCTCAGCTAGGACTCCTTCTCAATATAGCCACACTTATATGTGAGGATGAACATCCTATTTTGAACAATGAGTTCTAGATTAATTTATGACATTAAAGACCAACTTCATAGCACAAAATTAGGTAATATGCAATTTATGAAATTCTACTCTTGACGTAAAGAACTATATATTTTACTGAATATATAGGTTTTTTCCTAAACTATAGCTCAATGTGTTTATATGATATATATTCTACATTTTACAAATGTTTATAAAAAGACATATGAATGGATGTGACAATAATGTGCATTATTTTTGAACCTAAACTATTACAACTTTAAAGCAAAAATAAAATTATGCACTTAATATGCTGTAGCAAGTTACTGCAATTGAACTGTTTATCACAAATCTTAGATTATCCTTTCCTAAATATGTTGATAAAATTATTTTACCTAAATTTCAAGAAAGAGGTTAATAGAAGAGAGATGTAATGCTGGGAGTGCAAAAAAGAATTAGAAGCATTTAAACATGAGAAATAAACCAAAATATCTCACTGACTCATACACAGGTGCCTACACAAACCCACACCATTTTATGCAAGAAGCAGCCTCTTACACTTAGGTAAAACAAAAGCCATCCTAAACACTTCTACAATGGAAAGGATGGGAGGAAATCATACCAGAACTATCCTCAGGGTAATAACTGCTTCACTAATCAATCACCAAACACACTAACACCAAGGCAGCTCAAACAATACAGAATTAACTAATATAAAATTGCTGACATTCTTAAATCTGCACTACAGCTGGAGTTATTTACCAGAGTAGTTCCTTTATTCAAGGCACAGAACTCTCACTTCAGATTTGACATGCAACCCTGAATGCAGTATTCCCACCTCCTGACAGACAGTACTTACTTCACAAATACCTAAGAATCAGAACATTGTACATCTATCAGTCAGAAATCATTCACCTGTCTTCCCTCCTGTCCACAGAATGCAGAAAACAGACTTAATGTACTATTCAGAAGTCAAATCTCTTCCTTAAACATGTAATGTAACTAATTTTCACATTTTAATACACATCATCCACTACCTGAAGGTTTACCGTTTACAGAGAACCATTAATTGTGAACACCCTGAAATAAGCAGGACAATCTCCTCAAATCATGAAAGAAAATACTAATCTTTCAATGCTTTCACAAGTTAATAAAAGGATAATGAATGCTTTCTAAAATGTGTAGTTTAAATCCCTTAAAACTGAGAGGTATTTCCCAGAAAGACCTTTTGGAAGTGCAACAGGCTAGAGCTGCTTGTAAATATTTTATGTTGAATGACAGATCCTCAGAAATAACATAGACATGTTAATTAAGGTACAAGACAGAGTTAAAATTCCAACTGCAAAGCTTTTATCTTCAGGCAGTATTCTTTGTTAAAACAGAAGCAATCTTGTTTTGATTGCTGTTTAAATTCACAAATGGTGCCTCTAAGAGCTACTCTCCCTTTTAACAGCTGCTCAAGGATGCTCAAGGAGTAACATGAGATGGCCCATCCTTTCTGAGTTTCATGCTTACACTATACAACTGTCAGGTAATAGCAGACTTAGGAAATGTTTGCACTGTAAGCAGTATCAACAGGATGGGGTTCTTTCAATTTCTGAAATTCTGCTGGATCATTTTAAAATATTTTAAGCCCCCCAAATCACTGTCACTTTGCAACTCCTCTATGCTACTTATGACCATACAGATTAAACGATTTCTAAAATCTATGAAATTGACAGAGTGTAAAATAGTTCACCTGCATTATCTCTCTTTAGCAGGGTCACTAAAGTGTGATTAAAGTAGTAGTCCTAAGAATTTATGTATGTAACAGTATTTAAATTAGATTCCAAAAGCCAATTCTTAAAACTAGAATTAAACAAGTTATTAGGGTTGGAATCTATGATCTTAATGGTCTTTTCCAAAATTAAATCAATCTATGATTCTATTAAAAAGTCAATATGGTAAGAATGCTGGGAAAAAAAATTTATTAGAAAAAATTTCTCTATTAAGTTAAAGCATCACGTGAATTGTTAGGAACAAAAATTCCCTTAAAATTAACTAAAACACATTTAAAACATTTTGTCTGCTTGTCTGATCCTTGGGGCCTTCATTTGATGCTTTATCATGTGGTTTCTTCAGGCTTTTTTCCCCTCAGGTTGCATTAAACAGTCTCCCACCTCCTGAGCATCTATAGACTTCACTTTCCAAATATATTACATCCCTGTTTACTACATTGCCCCCGTCTGACTTTCTTTATTAGAGAAGCAATCAGCATGAAAACAGAAAAGCCAAAAAGAGGCATCTGTTTGTTTGTTTTCAGATAGAGTCTTAAAAAGTATTTCACAGCAGTGAAGTTTCATTTCATTTTTTTAGTCTTATTTTGCAACAGAGGCTGTCTGTTGTTACGTAGAAGTAGTTTATCTACATTTCTTACAAAATGTTCCCTTCTGTTGGCTTTTTTTTTCTCATATTAGGTCTACTGAGCTTCCCGCAACAACAGTGGTTGCAGAAATGGACCTTTTCACAGCCTCTGAGACCAACATTTCCACCTGTGACTTATACGAGCACAAAGACACAGCACGGATATTACTGTCTGTCTTCTACGGCTCCATCTTGATTC
The DNA here is from genome assembly GCA_013397245.1 of Thryothorus ludovicianus. NCBI lineage: Eukaryota > Metazoa > Chordata > Aves > Passeriformes > Certhiidae > Thryothorus > Thryothorus ludovicianus. Next base: position 135,565 of record VZTB01005697.1, on the reverse strand, counting down.
TTGGCGTGCTTGGGAACACCATTGCCCTCACCGTCATTTTTAAAAACAGAAAGAAGATCAACTCCACTACCCTCTACTCCACCAACCTCGTCTTCTCCGACCTGCTGTTCTGCATTGCCTTGCCCACCAGGATAGCCTACTACGCGCTGGGGTTTCACTGGCCGTTCGGAGAAGCGCTGTGCCGAATCACCGCGCTCCTGTTCTACATCAACACCTACGCGGGCGTCAACTTCATGACGTGCCTGAGCATCGACAGGTTCTTCGCTGTCGTCCACCCCTTCCGATACAAGATCAGGAGGATTAAATATGCCAAGGGCATTTGTGTCTTTGTCTGGTTTCTTGTTTTTAGTCAAACTTTCCCGTTACTTATACAACCCATGTCACATGAAGAAAATGAAAGGACTACATGTATGGAATATCCAAACTTTGAGAAAATAGAACATCTACCACTTATACTTCTTGCTGCCTGTTTAATAGGGTACCTTATTCCCCTGGGGATTATTCTATTTTGCTATTCTCAAATCAGCTGCAAACTTTTTCAAACAGCCAAGGAAAATCCACTGACTGAAAAATCAGGGATAAACAAAAAAGCCATCAATACAATCATATTTGTAATTATAGTGTTCATCATCTGCTTTACTCCTTATCATGTTGCTATCATACAACATATGATTAAGAAACTTCAGCAAGAGCCCTTGTGCAGTGAAAAGAAAATTTTCCAGAAGTCACTCCATTATACTGTATTTCTGATGAATTTTAACTGCTGCCTAGATCCTTTCATCTATTTCTTTGCATGCAAAGGATACAAGAGAACTGTACTGAAAATCCTGAGACGACAAGTGAGCGTATCAATTTCAAGTGCTGCCAGGTCACATCATGAAGAAAGCTCACGTGACGCAGGAGAAACGCAAATGACAGCAATTGCTAAATCTTCCAATGGAAAGCTACCTGAAAAATAGTCTGTAGAACACAACAGTGGACCAAGACTAAAAATCCAGGGTCCATAGCAAAAACTCTTAGTGCTCTACTACAGCAGCTTAAGTAAAATTCTGTTTCTCAGGATGTCAAGGAATCAAGGAGTGATGGACTGAAAAAGATTTGTCACAGGACAGCAGGAAAACTCAGCGTTATAATCTTCTTCCTGTATCCTTCTGACTGATCTCCCTATTTTTTCCAGGAAACTTGCAACATTGTGAATGTTCAGATTCCATGCTGCACGTACATATGCCTGGATATTACTAACTCAAGCAGAGTCAAATCACAGTTTGGACTGAGCACAAATATAGCTTACAGTTCAGACCAACTACAACCAGAACATCTGAAAATTGCAAGGCCTCTAGCTGAGCTCTAATTACAGCAATGGTTTTGTTGGCTCAGTCACACAAACAGAGGAAGTAAAATTTTCAGGTAAAATGGACCACTTCTTTGTTCATGTGACTATGACAAGTATTTAGTTTATAGCTCTTTGGAGGTGAAACTGCATTTTACATAATTTGGATCACAAGCCTTATTGGACAGTTCATATAGAAAAAATTGTCAAATATAACACATGAAAAGCTAATGAACTGTTTGGTTCTCTGCAGCACTGAACATCTCCTGTATGTTAAATCACTCATCTTCACAAGGTGTATTATTGCTTCACTCCTTTTCCTAAAGGAAAACTTTCCTTTCTAGTGTGTATTGTAAAAAAGTCTCTCTCTACTCCTGTTGTATATAGATTATTTATAAACACAAATTGAAGAAAGAGACTGTAATATGAAAACTGTACCATTCCAGTTAAAAGAACAGCGATACAGTGTTCTTCAGAACTTCTGCTGAAGTCAGACACAGACACAAGACAAACGCTTTAGAAACCTGAATAAATGTTCATAGTTGAGACCACCAAAAAGTAAATTAATGGATTAATTCTGATGGTGTGAGATGGCTACCTCTCTTTAAGCACTGTTTACCTGAGGGATCAATAAATGAGAATAGCAGAATTGGCCAGGAAAGAACAAGTTTTCCCATCGTGCCTACATACAGCGTATCTGTGACCCCTTTAGGCAGGCTGAAATTGGCTCAGGAAACAGACCAAATGACTTAAACACATCCTGCTGGATCAGCTCAATACCAGTTGAGAATCCAGGATGTAAGCCCTGGGTTCCTGCTGATGTGCCCTTCCGTCACGTTTCAGTTTCCTTCCCTACTTTATTCCTGGCCCCTCTATCTCTTCTTTAGTGTTCTATCTTATTAATATGCCTTCACTGGCCAACACAATTTGGTAACTCAACCAGGAGGCTGTGATGGAAAATTAAAGATTGCCTGATAATCATCAGTAAAAGCTATGCCAGATGTCAGAACAAATGTTATCTATTTCAGCTGTATTTCTCTGACATTGAGGTTGTACTGGAAGTCAAACAAACATATTACATTTGTCACCTTTGCAATTTCTTCCTTCCTCATATGTTGACCTCTGCCTACTTGCAAACACAGAAGGGTCATACCTGAAGAGCAGTATGGAAACATTAAATTAAATTTTTTTTTATGGCAAAGAAACCACAAAACCCTCTATATTTCATGCAATTCAGACTGCCAAAATAAAGTTTCTAATTCTAAAATATGAATTCTCTCTTTTCTAATTCTAAAAGACACTATGCAGCTTCAGAAAAGCAGTGTAAGAAGAATAATTTTTATCAAGAGAAGTTCTACTTAATTCTGTATGTTCTAGTGGTTCTGTTCTTGTCAGTTTTTTTAATAAACTATTTTAAAATATTATTTAAGAATGTGTTCCTATTGAATTAAGCAAATGGTAACCAGATAAAATCACAGACAGACTGTTCATGAACACCTAGAAGTGGTAGAAATAAAATATATATATCATTAGCATCTCACTAGTACAAGCTTATTTTATTCTACTGATGTCTAGGCTTTTTTTTGTTTGAGTATGCATTTCATCTAACTGTGATTATAAAATCTTAAAGTCAAGAAGCCTTTTTTATATTTGTCTGGAAAATATAATTTAAATATGTATTAAGACACCACATATTGCAGGTAACTACACTCTTCTAAGTGGAAAAAAAGCAAAGCATTCAACTGAACATCTTTTTCTATGCCCATTTTCTCACATTAGAAATTCTGTTATTTTCAAAATTGGATTTTGTTACTAAATCACATCTGCATTCCCAAACAGCTAATTTTACAACAAAATACTGCTCTAGCATGAATCCAGTTAGATGCAGGTTTGAGAAAAGCTACTTTTTTCTCATTATTTAAATGTTTCTCAAATGCTGAAGAAATCAATAAAATAAAATCCCTTAAAAGCTAAGATAAGCTCAGTTTCCTGACAAAAGTCCTACAAGCACCAACACAGAGATGGACAATGATAATTTATATCTGTGGCAGCTGATGCCCCTGCTCCTCCTCACTCCTTCCAGGATGCACTTGCAGCTCAAGCACACTTGTGTCAATAAGGAGACTCTCTTCTGTCATCTGCTTAAAGTAGCAGTGGGGGATTCTCTTGGCTTGGGACACTGCACTGAAGCAAAACATTTAGGGAGCATCTGTCCTGTTCCGTGTACCAGCTGTGGCATGGAGCTGACAGCCATCACCAGAGAGCTGGTAACAACCTGTTGTGTGGGACCAAAAGAGAACAGTGAGAGTGAAAAGTTACAGCTGCTCTCAAACAACTGGTTTCTTCCATGATGCCCTCTTCCAACCTGTGGCTTGTAGTGTGAGCTTTGCAAGAAAAAGCAAGCTTTTTCTTTGGGGAAAGCTTTTCATACATTCTAAGCAATGTTCCTTTCTGTGTGAAAGGCTGGTAAATGCTCACATAGACCTGGGACTCTCATGCTTTTCACATACAAATAAAGCAACTTACAAGTGGCAGTAAGTTCAAATGGCTTGATCATTGCGAGGATCTGACTGCAGCGTTTCAGAAAAACTGGGTCTCTCTTTGGAGGGTGAAGTCTAGTCAGGATCTTGAAACACATGTTCTTGAAAAAACAACAGAATATCTTTTAACTCTACACTTTGGAGTATCAGGCTAGGCAGTTGCCAAGAGGACTCCAGCTATGTGGAGTACCAGTTCTAGTACTAATATTGCACGTCCGCTGCTGACATCTCTCTCAAATCTTACCTAGTCAGGAATGTGACAGAGCATGAAGGAAATAAAAATTATGATGGTGGCCAAATGGTACATTTTGTCTGTCTCTGTCCAAGTCTGGAAAAGAAAGCTGGATAGACACCTACTGTCAAACTCATGATCAAGTGAATGGGCATCATGTGAAAAATCCCAAAACACACATACTTCCAGCAGAAGAGTATCTAGTACCTTCATTTTTTCTTTCACTGAGAACACAAAACTAAACAGTAATGGTGCAAGTACCCTCAGCTGCCTTTTACTCTAAGGTATTGAAGACTAACTGAAACTGTGGAGATAAAGGCAGCCTCCTGTGGCTTACAGTCCCAGCAGAAGAGGACAGGTATTTCCCAGGGGGTTGCTGTCTGACTGTGTGACCTGAGGCTCTGAGAGCTATACAGATGAGGAACCTGTAAGCAGCATGGTCATACAGCAAAACACAGTGACAGCAACTGTCTGAAGTTGTAAACATGCTACCACAAATAACAGTTCTTGAAAATGGTTAGTGACTCCTCTTAAATCAGCAAACTCACCAGAGTAAAAAAAAAAAAAGGAAGGTTTTGAGCTCTTTTAAATAGATATTCCATTTAATACAAACATTGTTCTGAAACTTAAAGCTTTTAGGTAAGCAAGGAATGAAGAGACTCCAATAAAATTAAGAGACAGCCTGCAACATAGGAAAAATAAATCACATGCAGCTGAAGAGAAGAAAAGCTTTGCCTTATATGACCATTTTTGGAGGAACTGAAAAGCAGTGACATACTTTGTTCTCTTCTATCACCATGTCTGTGGTACAGAGCAGGGAAACAACTGAAGATAAACTAAGGTTTGTATTCAGCAGTATCCCACTGTGCTGGCTCAATACAGAGCCAGTGTGTCAACAGACACACAAATTACTTGAAAAACAACAAATTCATCTGAGAGAAATATTTCCTAATACAGTCTTGGCTAATCGGCAGCCTGCAGCTTAAGACTGGGGTACAAAATAAATACAAAAAACTGCCAAGCTGCAACCTTTCTCTGGAGAAAAATGGGAATTACTGTTCGTGTAGTAAATGCTAAGATATATTTCCTCAATTTTTTTCCCCTCAGAATACTCCCTTGGCTTCCTGCAATGTCTAACTTTGGACTTCCTGAGGCAGATGTCTCATCTTTGCACATGACAGCCCTCAATCAATGTTTTCTTCCATCAGCCTGTCTGGTCCCTTTTTGAACTCAAATAAAATGTCTGTGACTGCAGGGTTCTGCAGAAAGAAGTTGCACAGAATAACTACCCATGGTGTCTGGAGCCATTTTTTGTCCATTTCTGACACCTGTTAGTTTCATCTGAAGTCCTTTGCTTCTTGTACCAGAAAGGAGTGAACACACTGACTCTCTATTTACCCTGCCCACAGTACTTGTGATTTTATAGGCCAGCATGAAATCCTCTTCCTTCATGTCATCTTCTCTCTTCCCCTGTGAACAGTCAGATAAAAGCTGTTCACCACTTCATTCAAACTCTAAAGGAAGGAAAGAAGGCAAGTGTAAACAAAGAATGGGAATCTATCTGAGCTTGAGCTGTGTGGCAGAAGATAACAGAGTATATCTATACACATGACATCAACAGCATACTGATTGGCTTTTCCTACCATATTTGCATAACGGTTCTCTAAACTAGGATCTTGCCACATGACTGACAAATTTGGATAATCTTGCTCCAAAGCACTAAATAAGGAAGAACTGGACCTAAATGGGTTGGAAAAACGAACTCACATGAAACTCATGAAGTTCAGCAAGCCAAACGCAGAACTGAGCAAGAATAACCCCACACAATACAGGAGGCTGGGCATGACCTGGTTATAAAGCAGACTGGCAAAAAAGTCTGGGTTCCTGGTGGACAAGTTAAAGAGGAGTTAATAGTGTGACCTCATAGAAAAACATGTATGGGACTGTGCTCAAAAAGAATTTTTTCCCCTCCATTCAGTACTTGTGAGATCATGCCTGTAATTTTGTAACAAATTTTGGGTTTCCCAGTGCAAGAAAGATACTTGGCATACCACAACAAGCCCAGCAGACTGCCACCAAAAATGTGGAAGGGGCTTGCAGCACATGTTACCAGAGGAGAGGCAGAGGGAACTGAGATGGTTCAGACTGAGAGATGTCATTGCTATCTGCAACTGCCTAATGGGGAGGGATACAGAAAAGATGGCAACATCCAGTAACAGGCACAAGAAGCATCAAGGAACAACTAAACAATAAGAAGTGTTTTTTCATCATGAGGTTACTCAGACATTAGGAAAGGTTGCACAGAAAGCCTTTGAAATATCTGTCCTTTGAGATACTCCAAACTTGATTTGACACGGCCCTGACGAAATTGGTACTTCCAGGGCTGTGCAACATAATCCTCAATGGCTCCTTTCAATCTGCATTCTTTTATGACTAGTAAATTGGTCCAAGTTAGACAGGAAAGCAACATGAAACTCAATGGTCTTGCAGGAAAAGTAGCAAATTACATAACTTTAAAATCTTGTGGTCTTGTCCTCTACTGATGCCCTTATCAAAATGCTGTCATTAGCATCCTCCTAAAATAAAAGAAAGGTCAAGACAAGGCATAGCTTTCTTTTCACAAAACTGCATTCATTTTTCCTCACTGCAAAAGCATGAATTTCTCCTCTTCCTCTTTTGTTTTCCTCAGTTGTGACAGATGTTGTGCAGAGGGCTAAACTAAAAACAGAAAGTTTTGCACCTGTTGGAAGGCAGCAACATTGTGGTTATCCTATCCCCTCCAGAAATGTATGCATTGTCTTATACCATGCAAAAGGAGAGCTGTGTTCCTCCCTCTAATCAGCTAAGCTTAGCAGTTTCATCCTTCCTGTGCCATGTAACTTTCAAGGGAAGTTGTGGTTAGTTTAACTCCAAGAGAGCTTACTTTAAATATAGAGATGCTGAAGACTGATTATTCTCAACTCACCAGCCTAAAGAGCAGCCAGATAGTGTTTTATTGGCAGCTACTGATACTAAGGGACTAAGTACTAGATATCTTAGTATCACAGCTCTGAAGTATGGAAATTTACTGCAATTCTATCTAGAAGTAACAATGACAGATCAGTGTCCCCAGCGGGCCAGGGAGAGATGAAGCTCCTCAGCCAGTTGTATGTGTGTGGCATTTCTGACAAAAAGGGACAACTGAAGATTCCTCACAAGTTATCAGACTATAAAGACAACTCTGGGTCAATTCTTTTTTTTATTTTTTTTGTCTTCTAAAAAAATTAATACAGGGTAGCTCAATGTCAGCTATTCAAATCAGCCTGAACACCTACCAGAAGCTTACTTAATTCAGAAGTAAGGGGACAAATCAACTATTTTAAATGTGCAAGGAGTAGCTATTAGAATAATCAAGCCATATGAAATTACTGACATAATAGATTACATTGTATTAATTTCATTAAGCAAAGGTGTTTTGCACTTTAACTCCTTTTAAGCCAAAAGCCAGAACAGAAGCTCTAAAACTAACATACTCAGAGGCCAGCATCAAAACTAATGACCACAAACACCAGGGGTGACTGCAAGACAAGTAGCTCTCAACTCCAAGTACAGCCAGGGCACATCTGCCTCTCCTTGCTGTTCTACACCATTTCAGCTGTTCAGCCAGCATCCACATCCCAGGCCCCTGGCCATTCCCAAGAGCACAGGAAGAGCTGCCCACAGCTGCCAAACCTAGAGGCCAAGCTCATGGCTGAGAGCAACCAGCTGAGGACCCCTGCAGATGGAGAGCCCAGGGTCAGGGAAATGCCTCTTCATGTCTGAACTGGTTTTACTGCCTCCACAAAAGGTCTTTCTACATTTCCTCCACTGCATGAGGAAGCTGAATTTGGAAAAATTAATTCCTCTGGCTACAGCCCTGCCTTCCTAATAGTATGTGGCTGCCGGTGGTATGGGGCACTTAACCATACAGCTCAGTGTGTCTATTCAAGCATGACTGCCATCACAATCCCCTTGCAGCACTTCTTGTGCTGTGGTTTGCAAATTCCTGCAGAAATTAAGTGATTAATGATTGGATTTGTAATTTTAAAATGCCCCCCAAAAGATTTTTGGAACAAACATCAATAAAGAGTTAGTACCGTAACGTATTCTAACTACAGATGGAGTTTATTTTCATGAGGTCCAGATAAGGTCTTCACAACACGAAAAAAAGGAAAGAAAAATTCTCAGAAATCTGATTCGAATGCCTTTTCACAAAGTGCCACTTTCTAGGCCCAAACAAAAACAGGAAACAAGTGTGCCTCACTGGCCGCAGACCCATGCTACTCTCTTTTCAGAGTGTTACTCAACTTTGCAAACATGTCAAAGAAAGGTCTAAGCAACTAAGAACCATGACTTATACTCCATTTCATCTGATGATACAACACAACTGCTCACAGTAGGATTCCTCCATTCACAGCATGCTGACAGCACTGGCCTGGGAAGAATGTCAGGGTGTACCAGCAAGACACACAAAGAATCGCAGAGCACCTCAGAACTATAAAGAAGATTTCAGTTAAGTGACCTTTACTTAAAACAGCAATACTTCTTCAATTGATAACAAAACATAAAATCAGCTGTATTCTGAGTCAAAAAGTTGACAGTTGCAGAAATAACCTTATAAATAATGATTTACCTACTGTAGCAGACAGCAGTGGATGACTATTTTGTGAAGAGGCATTGACCTACATAACTACTAGTTGAGGTGCAGGCCTCTGTATCATGCATACTACATGATCACTACTTAATCAAGATGCACCTAATCAATAGTATAATTAACCACTATATACACGGTCAATACATAATTACCCAATGTGCAGTCAATGCTCACTTAAAATTAAGTATATGTGCACAATGCAATGTCTCATTCATATGAATTATTATATGCAACAGTTTTGTGACTGCAGCTTTATTAATCATGTAAGTGTGTATATTGCTCAAGGGGGTCTTGAAAGCTATGTCCTTACTCCCTGCTGGGTTCTGTCAGTGACTGATCAGTCTGCACTGTGAGAGGACCCTGGAGGAATACCAGAGATGTCAGAGCTGGTGAACCTCACCACAGATGGGATCTGCACCGTGTGCTGCCCCTGACTCGAGGCCCAGACAGTGCTGTAAGATCTCATTGTTCCCAGCATCAGAAAAGATGTAGGATTTCATAACTTGCTATCAGCTTTTCTAGGCTATTAATGAACAGTTATCTGTCTTGCAAGTGCCTTTCTTACAGGGATCCAGTCCTTTCCTTGGTGTATTTATCACCTTTGCAACTGCAAATACCAGGAGGATAAGAGATAAGCTGTAATTCTTTTTTTCTCCAAGAAGTATTCTATCAAACCAAAAAGATCAAAGCCACTACTAAGTTAAAAAACTTAAATAAATTAATTTTTGTTAGGAGTAAAATGAAAAAACAAACTAATGATAAGGCGTTATGTGGAATAAAAAAGGAATAAAAACATAAGCAAACTACTAGTCATGGAAAAACAAACAGTGGATGATCTTAAAATCTGTGAGAGAGAATCAAGCAGTGCTCCCTCTGAGAAAAACTGTAATAAAGCAGTGGTTGTAAGAAAACAATCATATGAATTTGAAAAATTTCCCACCTTTTATGGTGTAGGGACAGTAAAAAACACACAAAAATATAACCACCAATTAATGCTACATGAATAAGGGAAAAAATGGCTGAAATTTTTAGCAATTCCTGTGCTTCATACGTAAGAAATATTGGTGTCAAAAAATTCCAAAACACCTCAGAAACTAAATAAACTTGTGTTTTATTTGTTCAAAACAAACTGGTTAAACCAAAAGCTCCCTAAATATAAAAATTTCGACTTTACTATTTGAGAACTCTTATCTATGCTTCTCCAAAAATCCCACTTGCTGGTCTTTGGTAACAACACCAAGTAATGAAATACTGTGGGCAACACCACAATTTGCTCTCCCCATTTGGTTTTAGTTTTAAGATTTTAATACTTTTCAACAAGCTAAGATTGTCAGCAGAAAGGTTAAATTTCTCTTCAAATTCTCTTAATATCTACCTCCCTCTTACAAAAACTGTCTGTATGAAGAAATCACTTCTGACTAAAATTTCAGGTTTTTCTTTTAAGTATATTATTGCAGGAAAAATGTCTGCTTTTATTTTTTAGAGTTTTGTTGAAATACAAAATATAGCAATTTATCTTTTCTTTCTTTTTTTTTTTTTTTCTTTTCAGTAAGTTCACAATATTGGGACTTTGTGCAACCCTCAGTAGCAGTATTCCCCTCTCTGGCCAGCTCAACACAAACTTCATTACCGTTTCTGTTTGCTTACACATAAGAAAAAATCAAAATTGCCTCCTCAAAGTACATCTCCCTCTAATCTACTACCCTGATTTTAACAGACAAATACTACATAGCTCAGAGAGATGCAATATCTCATCATAATATGCCTATTGTGGAGTTTCTTCATAATAACTACTGCTTCTAATAGCCCTTGTTTAAAATTATCCGGCGCAGAAATCCAATTACAGCTCATTTATCTTCAAAAAGAGTTAAGAAAGCTGGCATTGTTCAGCCAGGTTGGCAGAGACACATGCAATGTTTACCTCCATAATCTGCTTACAGAGTACTGACCACAGAGATTAATCCTGCTGTAGGGCAGACCAGTTTCCAATCAGAATCATTACTTCTCAGATCTCTAACCATGCTTGGTACTTTCCACTTAACAAAAGCAACTAAATGGTAAGTGTGAAAGTGGTGAGTGCTTGCAATTACAAATGCCATTCAATACTCTGAATTTTAAAAGCACAGCTCATTTCAGGGAAGCCCTTCAAAGATGTATCATCTTGTTTCCAGACGCACTCAATCATTGGAAAAACTTTTTGACCTTTTGTCAAATTACCTCCCACTGTTTTCATCCTCTAAATATGTTAGTGAGTATGAATAATGTTAGTGAACATGAGTGTGCCTATCTGACAGGTGTAACACTAGGTAGAATTCACATCCCAACTGCAAGGCAGAAGTAAGTACCCTAATTAATGTGAAAATGGAGCACTGCCACATTTTAAGATCACTCTCAAAATCCTCAACAAATCTTGACACCACTTAAAAAACACCTGATTATGCATTTCTTATTATATCTGATATCCTGAATGGCACAACTTTGTATAGGGCAGAGTTTTTGGATGATAATGACTCCTCTTACAATTACTAAAAACAAGGCTTGTGATACACCACAGAGAACCCCAGGTTAGAGGTTATGGTCTTCTGCCTCATCTTCCCTCATCCTCTGTCAGGGGTTATCAACTCTGCATGTCTTAACCTGAAGCTGGCTGATGTAATCAACCATGAATCTTGTGGTACAGAGCAACGGAAAGAGAAAGTCCTATTTTACCTTCCAGCTATATGTTTCCGTCACTTTCCTAGCTCTGGTGTTGGTATGTATCCACTCCAGAAATGAGCAGGTTTAAAAATTTAAACTGGTGGGAAATGATCCCTTAAAAAAACTAAGTGTATATATGTTTTATTTTCAAATATTATCTCCTGATAATCACTGCCTGTAAGAAGTCAGATAACTCGTGCTGCAAGTGGTAGATAGGAAAGTACAGGTGAGAGCCAATTGGTTGCTCTGTAAACTGCAGCCTACACTTCAACCAGCTCAGCCCTGCTACAAAACTGCACCTTCAGCAAGTGAAACCAAGCCACATGTGCTTGTTCTTGCTGCCTCCTGTGCAAGGCATTGGCAGAGGAGTGGAGAACACAGCTGAACCATGGTTATGTTTGAACGAGCACCACTCTTCCCATCAGTCCAATGCAAGTCAGAGCCCTCAGCTCAGGTGCCTCAGATTCCCTTACGCTGACCAAGTGTCACTTTGCATTTGATACGGGTATTTTCTGTCTACACTACTCTGTCTCTTCTGCTCCACATGTTAAGATCCTCTTATTTCCCTCAAGAGTCTAAATACGTTTGGTCTCATTTTCTGATCCTGTCCCCCTGCTTTTTCGGCTCTTTTCACAATCACTCCTATACTGAGCAGAAATTACTTTAAAAGAGTCCCTGCTATACATATTTGGCACAAGATTTTATTTTTTTTTTTTTGATCGGATAAGTCAGTCACAGTCTGGAAGTGCATTACTTAAGCACTTAAGGACAAAGATATTTCAGCTTAATGCCAGAAAGGTGGACTACTGACTGTTTACTCCCCTTGTTGGTTGGACATAGCGTGGAAGGAGTGAAACACACCCTATCTTTTCCACTTCCTTTTCTCAAAATTCTGACACACAGAAGGAATTGAGAAATAGATATGAAGACAGAGATATGCATACAGATAGCACATATGTCTCTATTTATGAGCAAGAAGTCCTTTTATTCCTTTGAATGAATATTTGCAGGAACATTCACCGGGATTATTGCACTCACTTCTTTTAACCACAGCCTAAAAAAAAGTGACTTGAAGAAGGAACGTAGTGATTCCACTGTGGGGCCCCAGCCTTCTGTTTGCCCTGAGCTCCCTTGTCACCTCACAGTCTGCTGTTTACTATGACAGTCTGTATGGAGACACTTATTGCACTGAAGAAGCAACAAACACTCCTGAGCTACCTTTAGAAATATAAAAAGAGAAAAAGTACTTGATGTCCAGGAGGTAAAGAAATGCCCCAGTTCTAAAAAAAGAAGGGTTTAAATGAAACACCATCAGGTTCATTTTCTGACAAGTGATACAGGAATGTGGGATGAATTCTGAGGAGAATCTTAAAAAAGAGAAGAGGAAAAGCACAGGATATTCTACTCTTTCAGTCACACAGGCTTCAATCCTCGTTCAAACTTGTGGCTGAACACATGACGACCAAAACACCATCAACAGGTGAAAAAAGCAGGTGACCACAGGTTCAAAGAGCTGTACTGTGTGAGGAAATACTGCATCAAACACCTCACTAAAAAAAAGGATCATTAAACGAAGGCAAAGCAAACAAAACCACCTCTCATCAAACCCTTGCTAAAACTCCTGGTGACAAGAAATAGAAAAGCTCTCCACAGAAAAGCACAGAGATTACTGCTGAGTCTCCCTTAATGGAACTGATTTTACTTTCTTAAGTGTACAAGACACAGAAATAAAAAGGTAAGAAAGCTGAAGAAAAGTTTTAAAACTGAGAAATGCATTTTATCTCATACCAATGGGAAATCATTTTCGAACTTTAAGGGAGTAAGTGCTTCTTCTTGAATGTTTATCACTTAAGGATTTAGTGGACATGCTTTACCAAGCCCAAAAGTTATCCCCAGGCCAGAAAAAAAATGACAAAAAGCAAAGATGTAGATGTGGTGTGGCTGCATTATTAGCCGAGACAGTCCTGAACAAAAGCTCCCTCTCCGATGGAATGCTGTCATCACAACTAACTCATCTACATCCTGACCAATTTCTCTGTACTGACAGAAAACTGGAAAAGGTGTCCACATGTCTGACTGGTTCCAGAACAGAGGAAAACATTTTTAAAACAGCTCTGAGAAACCATCTCAGACTTCCTGCTCATGACACACTCAACTCAAGCACTGAAAATGATAGAAGGTACCTGTTCCTTGAAAGATGTCAGAGGAGGTTCCTGATTCAGGCCATAGAAATCTGTGACTACATACCTGGTAATGATAACAACAGGCTATAATCCCATGGGCACTGCTTTTATCACCACTGTACACTCTCTCAAACTATGCCTGTGTGCAAGGCAAGCAATGAGCAAAGCATCACATAAGGACACACTGCCAAGGGGCTCACTGAAGGTACTCACATACAGAGGGATGTGAGGCTACACACCCAGCCTGAGTGAAGTGCCTCTCTCCAGCCCTGGACAGGGATAGCCTGGAAGCAAACTCAGGCTTCTATGGGGGACAGCCAAGCCTTTTATAATCTTTCTGAATCTGAAGAGAGCTGTCAAGCAGATCTTAAGGATCTTGACACTTACTCTTGGTAAACTGCCATTTGTGAGGCACTCTACTGAATCAAGAAGAGCGGGCAACTTCATTTCAGATAAGCACCTGCCTGAAGAGGCCCTTCAGATACATATAACTTTAAAAGTGGAAACATACTGGGAATGATCCAACTTGTAATGGAGATTAGCTTTTAACTCTGACTCTAATATATATATATATATATAAAACTTTCAATCTAATATATGTATTTATTCTGCAAACTTCTTGCCTTAAAGAAAACACATTTGCTAAGTAGTGATCCAAGACCATGGCAAGTTATACGCCTGAATTTCAAGGGTTATGATTTCATTGACTTGCTTTTCAACATTATTAGTTTCATAGCTGTTCTTACTTCACCTGAGAAATATTTTCAAAGCATGCAGATGCTACCTGAACTTACGGCTCCCATAACTTCACCTGCTTAATATTTCTGGAGTAAAGGAAGTGCAGAGAAGCACCTGGGTAGCATCAGTATCCCAGATTCCTTTATATAAACAAGTCTGGCTACACGACAAAGGCATGTGCTGAGGAGGGAGAGGTGAGTATCGCACATGAATGAGAGCTGTGGCCTTTCCTACCATCTCCTGATATCTGATCCTCTACTGCACTATGAGCTCCAACATTTCAGCACAGAAACCCTTCTTCTCTCCACCCTACTGATCCCACAAATGACCCAGATCAACCAGTCCACACCTCAGTACGTGATGGGATGAGGAGGGTCTTCACTCCCAGCTCCCATCTGATACAAGCATTAAATGATCTTATCAGGATCTGTATTTAGCATAATGCTTGAGAAGAGTGGAGCCAAAGGATGGCCAAAGTTAAAGCTGACCTATGTGGCAAAGCATACAAGCTATTTTTGCCTCATTTATTATGACCTATTTTCATGGTAGAGACAATAAGTTGGAGCTAAATACAGAATGTGACTCATATATCCCCTGTTCAATATTATAAGCATAATTCTGTAGAACAGCTGAGTTACTGGCTACTCCTCAGTCCTCTTCTACAGTAAATATTATTGGTAAATGTTGTGCTATTTTTTGGCCAAGCCATTTTTTAAACTACTTTTATATTCTTGGTAAGAAAATAAAATTTCTTCTAAGCACACTATGATGAGAATATTGTAACAGACATCATAATGTATTTTCAAAGGCTGAAGACTAGTAAAGGGAGCTTTTAATGTTTATTTTATTCACACAGTTTAGCTTACTTCACAATACCTGAACTTTAAAATGCTTGCCACCATTTTAGGGCTTTTTGGTCAAGAGATCATTCACACCTCCTTGAGATTCATGCCTGTAGTTGGATGTTTCCAATGAGGAGGTATTTTAAGGCACAAATTGCTGGCAGGAAACTCTTTAGCTTGTTCATGATAAAACAGTAACAAAATAGAAAAGTTGTAGCAAAGAAGTGATTTCTTCGCAAAACCAACTTCCCTGTTAAGAACATAATATAACCCTTTTTCTCAACTACAGACCAAGGTATTTGAAACAAAGTGATGACTAAACAAAAGGAGAGTATTCAGTAAGCATAAAATAAAAGCAAAGAGGAAATTCTAAAAGATCTCATTACTTACAGAGAAAGTCTTCAAGGTCGTTTAACTTAAAAAAGAGACATTTTTATTTCTAAATTCTTTAATGAAACAACTGCAGTACTTTCTTTTACTAACTGTACATACTGTCTTCTGTTTCATGCACATTTGTTTTTTAAAGTCTTAGTCATAAAACTATACCTTCTCAGATATCACGAAACTTACTAAATCAATTTCTGATCATGACTTTGGTAAAATCAAGAGGAGTTTCTTTAAAGCATCAGTCACTGCAAGACCTCCTTTGTGAAGTTACTTCATTACCCTCCTCATCTGTTCTAGGAGAGCAATCATACTCTATTTTCAAAAGGCTACAATAAGCAGAGTATCTCCTCAAACTAACAATGTCTCCAACAGCTCTGAAGAATTATTCATTCATTTTTCTTCCTTCCTCCACAGCAATCAAATAGTTAACTGCCCTACAAATACAGAGAGAGAGAAGAGGTACATAGAACATAACTGGAATGGAAAACAGTTCATTCTGTGATGGAGA
The DNA here is from genome assembly GCA_013397245.1 of Thryothorus ludovicianus. Taxonomy (NCBI): domain Eukaryota; kingdom Metazoa; phylum Chordata; class Aves; order Passeriformes; family Certhiidae; genus Thryothorus; species Thryothorus ludovicianus. Next base: position 119,436 of record VZTB01005697.1, on the reverse strand, counting down.
AGAATATAATTTATATGAAAGGATATCAGATTCTTCAAACAAAAATGTAGCAACCTAATCTCATAGCAGAACTTCATCAGATAGGAGACAACTGCTGTTTCTAGGATGCAATGACTCCTTTAAGCTTGTTTCCCTTCAGATCAAATGACAGAGGGTACTGCAGTGTGCCAATTTGCAAACAATAGCTGAAATGATAACTTGTACAGAATTGTTTGGCACAGACAGCTACAATTAGATGCAGGATTTCCTTTCAAATTCCAAAGGGACTTCCACATCCCTGTCTTTCCTTACTATGGCAGAACATGAGGAACAAACAAGGTGTTCCTAACTCCGGAAAGAGGAAGAGAAGAGAGGGGAAAAAACCCCCAAGCTGCCAGTAAAGACAGAAAGAAAACCTGATCATGCCCATGTGGACTGAAAATAACCTTCAAGGGTCAACTGTTACGCTAAAAAGGAGGCACCTATTCCCACATTAGAAAGAAGGCATTGTTTATTCTCATGAAATAATTTAATCACAAAACTTTCAGAACAATCCTGAAAAATGGAATGCTGTGCAAAGAAAGTCATTATTGTGTCTTATTTTGATAAAGACATATCAGAAAACTGAAACAACAAAATCAGGAAGAGGGGTGCTTAAAAAACACGGAGTTGCTTTATTTCTACTACTAGTTTTTATCCTTGTGCTATATAACAAAGCCAAAAGAAGACTGGTGAATGTTGTTTCCAGTCTTTCTTCTCTTCCTCCACTAGGTGTCTTAGAATTCTTCACTTTTTCACGGTAAATTCAGACTATGCACAGTAAGAAAGTCTTTGCTTACAACTCATTCTCTGAATTGTATCTCAATGTACAAACAGAAATGCAAAGGGGAGACCTGTATGAAACGTAACTATTTGAGCAATAACAGAATTTCAATTTCCACAACTACAGGAACAATCACAACTTCCATGTCACATAGTATGTCCCTTCCACAGGAGAGACAAAGTGGCTTTCACTTTTTATAATCGGTTTTCCTGAAAAACTGGCTAAGTAGTGCAGGTGTATAAAGGAATGAACCCATCAGCCACTTCTGCTGTTTCAAAGATGAGTTGCTATGCTTGCTAAAGATCCGCAGATGGCAGCATTGATGCAGTAATTAGTCCCCACCACAGCAGAGGTCAAAATCATTTCACCAAACTGTTTGTTATTTGAGGCTAAACCCCATTTTCCAGAGTTAGAGATCTTAGCACCAGGTAGTGCAAGCACTGGGCCAGGAGCTGGCGGGCAGTAAAGAGAAGCCAGATCCAGGATCACTACTACAAGACACTGTGTCAACCACTCGCTCAACAACTGTGATAGGTCAGGCCCTACTATCTTGGAAATAAACTACATCATCTAGACAGTAATGAGCAATGTGAACCACAGTTCTTATGGTTATCTCCATATGCTGCCAAACTTGAAGAAAGAATACAGAGATATCCAACATGATGCTGCCTTTACTGTCCTTTCTTCTCTCACTGTTCCTTGTTCAAAACAAGCTTTGCACTCCCTCTCATTTCTCTTTGGGTAAGTGATATGAATTTGGTGTCCCCGATCATCACACAGCTCACAGCTCAGTTATACGCAAATGACAGCAATGTCCCAGATGTTCTAAGACTAAAATAAAAAGACACTGACAAGGCAGTATGATTTGGAGGCAAAGGATCAAAGTGGCAGAGAATACAGAATACGGAAGTCCCAGTTCAGTTTCACTGTTCCATCCTACCTTAAAGTCACCCTTACCAACACAATGTCTACATAAGGAAAAGAGCCGCTTAAATTATTGAACTTCAGATTTATGCCCTGACTTACTCTCCTAGGCCTCTTGCCAATATAAAGCTCAGGATTTTCAGCTCCTTCCCTTAAGAGTGTGTGTGTGTGTGTGTGTGTGTGTGTGTGTGTGTGTGTGAGTGAGTGTGTAAAATAGATACAATTTTTGTAGTTGATTGGGAAATACAGAGTTTTCTGACTGGACCTAGCTCCATACCTGAAAAGACAGTGACTCTGAAATTACCCACTTGCAGCCAGCTCTGCTGTCCACCAAAGCCAGCTCAGAGCACACTGGTGCTCTGGTGCACTGAGCACACTCAAGCTCAGCTGCTCTCTCGTTTCCCTCCATGGACAACAATGCTGAGCCTACACACCAAGGAAACCAGCCCAGCAGAGCTCCAGATTCACTGCTGTGCAGCAGGCATTGGGCTGTTTTGTACCAGTCTGGATCATGCCAGCCCCTTTATCGTCCTGATGCTCCCTCTCGTGTCACCTCAGCTCCACCACAGCACACTGAGCTCCACAGTCTCAACACGCTGCTGCTTGTTCATCTGTGCCAGTGGCAGGAGGCACAGGCAGAACAGCATTAGAAGACTGTCACTTCTGTAAAGCAAGCTACCTGCCAGGGCTGAGCAACACACTGTAAGGCACCTTTGGATTTGAAGTGCTTATTCCAATTCACACAGCCCACTCTCACTTCAGGTACTTTTAATTAAACCCTTCACTGGTCTGCTAAAGCCTATGTAGCAATTTTTAATTGTTTAATTTCTGATAACATATACTTGAGCTACTTACTGACAGAGATTGTCCCAACTCCTGAACTCTGCAGGAGTCAGAACAACTCTCTCTACTCCTGCACTTGACTTCATCAAAGGAATCTGAGTATATGCAGCTCCAAATAAGGACATTTCTTTTGAAAAACTAACTCTATTCCTGGGTGGCATATCAAGTTTCAGAACAATATTTCTTATGCACCTGAGACCTTTAAGAGCAGTTTAATAGCGAAAACATCACATACTACATACTTAGTAAGGAAAGAGTATTGGAAAAAAACTCTTCTAGACGCTTCCAAACTGGAACAACTAACTAGTCCCTGACAATGCAGATTTAAAAAAAATAAAAAATAAAAATGTTGAGCATTCATGCAGATTTTAAGAACTATAAAATATGAGAAATGTGTACTTTTTGAATTGAAAAAGCTGCTTCCCAACAAAACAGAACACAAGAAAGCAGAGCAAACCCAACAGTTTGAGAAATTTGCCAAAGGTAATGTGGGTTGACTGCTGTGTAAAAGACCACTGTCTCTAGTCCACTACCCCACTGTCATAGACACCTCAGAGATGCAACTTTCATTTTAATTAATTTTTGAAGTATTGTTTCTTTGAAAGGCTGACTGACAGTGATAAACAGATGAACTACAAGCCAGATGCACTGTATATTTTTAGGCTATTTAGTGACACAGAGTGTGTCCCGGCTGTAGAAGAGATGGTGCTGTGGGGTGGGGGAAAGGGAGGAAGGGTAGGAAAAAAACCTAAATGAACCCAGGAGAAACATGGAATGTTGATTATTTTTTAGAGGGGAAAAAAGAAGAGCTCCTTCCTCAAACCATACCATGTACTAGCAAAACAGGGAAGAAAAAGCAAAATATGACAGTAAGTCATGTCAGGTACAGCTAACTAAGCTGCAGTTCTCTTAAGCTGCTCCCTTTTCCATTCCTTCAGCTCTGCTGCACACTGCACACTCAGACAGATGAGTGGGAGAAGAGGGACAGCTACGCCATGACGCAGCCTCTGAGTAACATACATGGCAAAACTGGAAACAACTGCAATAACTTTATGCATTCAGTGCCATGACAACTTTTAACCAGCAGCTTATTCTTAAGTATTCACTATGGTGAACACAGTATGGGAATAAAAAATGAAGTCAGTTTTCATCAAGGTTGAGAACAGTAACCCAAAACTGCATGTGAACACAGCCACAAGCCAGTAAACTGACATGGGAGAGTTGCTTCCTGCACCACTGGTGCAGTGAACCATGCAAGAAGCTTCAGTTCTTTCTTTTCAATAGATCCAAAAGGTGGAAAGCTTGAAAGGAGAAGAACTCAAGCCAGCTCCCTACATAACTGAGGCAGAGAGTAATCCTTCTGTCCCCATGGTGTGCAGAGCTTCTCTGTATCAGCTGGACAAAGTTTATATTACACAGTAAGCGAACAGGAAAAACAGACTTTTCTGTACCATGACTAAACCACTGAAAGACCCAGCAGTACACAAATTCTGCAAAAGCAACAGCATGAAGGCAATCTCTTCAGTGCCGCACTCTGAGGTTGTTGCAAGTGATAAAACTCATTTCTTCTGAGGCCTACTGCCAGTTAGTGAAGGCACCATGCACTCTGCCTTATCCTCAGACAGGAATTACATTGGCTAAGCTTTTAACTACTTAAAACCAGCTTTAGCACAACATAATGCAACTAAAATTACCTTGTGTACTGCTCGAACTTCAGAATAGCAAAAGAAGACCCCGGATGGAACTAAGCATTCAATTCAGTAGAAGCTGCAGCAGAGGAAGTACTCACCCATCTGTGGTAAACCAATGCAAGGCACTCATTTCTAGCTGATAAAACAGCAAAGGAAATAAAAATAGAGCCAGGTGCTTCCTACAGCAGATACCAAAGTAATAGGGCAATGTGGTACTGCAGAGCAGCCCACTGCCTCTCGCAAACCACAGGCAGGGCAACTTTTGACTTGGGTGTTCACCTCCAAAGGCTCCTCACCCTGCAGCTGCAGCCAGCTGAGCACCTAGACAAGGAGTATGCAACTGCTGGTACTGCAAACATCCCTTTTCAGCCTACTGCTGCCATAGAGATTTACCCCTCCATGCCTGGGGGGAAGGCCTGCCAGACTACAAGCAGCACAGAGCTTTGGCTGCCTCTTCTCCACCAGGAAGGCTGAGAAAAGCCTGAGTGAAAACAGAACACAGACTGACATGCAGCAGCAAACCAGATGGATGGCTAACCTGCCAGCAAACTCAACTGGGCTGCTGTTAGCCAGCTGTGTAAACTGTGAGATTTGATTCCAGCTGCCCTCACAAGGCATGATCTCCCTTGCAGGGTCAGAACACCAGCCACGCTCCAAAAAGGTACAAGCGGTCACATTTCCCACCCTCCCCCAAGAAGACAACAAGCCAAGAAACAACTCACAGCATATAGGTTCTCTGATCCCAAACTCAGCATCTGCCTGCTTTCCATTAAACCCAGAATCACTTTAGTACTGCCTCTTTTGCTAAGGGAGGCACTGGCTGTCCACTTGCCTGTTTTGGCATATTCACAGTGCGGTTCAGTTTGGAAGGTGCCTCCACACTTCTGCATTTTTTCCCCAAATAAAGTAGTCTTGCCTAGGAGAGTTCAAAAGTCCTGTTCTTCTCTTCCAAAAGATACACATATGACACTGAATTTCACTGAACATTTGAAAACAGTGCTTTGTTCTGCTGAACCATGCTCTGGAGTTGCTTTACTAATGATAAAGCCACTGAAGAATTTCAGCACTGGTTAGTCCTTTTAAGATACTCCAAAGTCCTAAAATATGGAGCATTTTTCAATAGATTTTTATTTCCCAAGGATGATATGGGTAAGATTTGCAGCTCACTGAATTTAAAAGGCCTTTGGAATGATCACAAAAAAAAACCAAGTTTTGTGTTAGTTAACCAAAACAGGGAAAAAATGAAATATTTAAAAGTAATCTTTAATTAATCAAAAATCATATCCAGTTCCTTCCCTCTAATTACTTTAAACACTACACTGACCTATGCAGACACCTACATGCTAACACAAACCCATTTAGCTGAGATAACTACACAACTCCAGTAGAGAGGGGCTTCTTTCCCCAGAAGTTATCATGAGCACTAAGTGAGGATCATCTACCTACATCAGTTTTACAGTCAGTGAAAAAAGATGTTCCCACTAACAAACCTGATTCTGCTATTTCTGAACTGCAGGACATTTTTGCTTCTGTCACCAAGTGAACATCCTGGCAAATTCGTGATGACATGTCAGGTGGAGATCAAAACATTACTGCTCCCCTACTCAGCACAGAGCCCTCTGCTACCACCTCCCAAGGACTGCCAGCCAGAGACCTGAAGCAACAACCACCCTACAGAGAATACAGAATGAACTCTTTCGCTGAGTGGCTTTCTTAAAGGGTGGGTCCTTTTTCAAGTTGACAAAGAGGAAACATAGGAAGTTAGTCTTCTTTACCTATGATCCTTTGTGAATACTTCCAACCCACCTAAGATGTCTGTTGCAGAGACAGAGCTGAGAGCTTTTATTCCATTTTTACACAGGCTAAAACCTCTTTTCACACAGCATTTGTTTGCAAAGCTCTCAAATAAGCATGTTATTAATTTAGACAGCAAATAAAATATAGAGATACTTCTGCTGTGTTAATAAAGTGTTGTAAGTACAGGCATAAACAAAGTTGTGTATTCAAGTGAATCAAACTTCTCGTTTCAAATGCAGTGACTTTCTGTCACTTTCAGACTGACTACTATCCAAGGCAATATAAATAAAATGGGGATTTCCACAAAAAATCCACCAGACTATGCTCTACTGAAAATACATTTATATTGTGCTTATTAGAAACTTATGCAAAACCAAGATGTGTAAGCTTTAACATAAAATATGCTTTTATTATACCACAAATATTTAAAAGTTAAAAAGATACATAGTACAACAGCCCAGTCTGACCACGCTGGAAATATTATAAAAGTTTAACTGTCAAAAGGTAATAGAAAAACCAGTTCACAGACATCACACCTATGTGAAATAGTAACTTTTAAGTATGACCAATAAAAGAGCTCAAAACAAGTGAGATTACGTCATTGTTTCCTGCCTGTGAAGTGGAGCTATTTTAGCTAAGTGAAGTTGAGCAAAGAAGAGGAAGTCTAAGCCTTCTACAGATTTGGGGCCATGAAAGAAGCATCTCTGAAGAAATTTTGTAGAGCACAAAAGGTGAGTAACAATCCCTTATGCCATTCTAGCAAAGTAACTTGGATGCTCATACGTGTTGCTAAGAGACTTGTTTGTTCAGTAGCTGTACATGGACAATAATTCTGTAAGTAATGAAAAGATATTTAATTTTTTAATGCACTTTCAAAATGTCAGCAGCATTCTATAAATAACATTTAAAGAAAAATTATTGCATTTGTAAAAGCATAGTACCATAAATACTGTTGTTTAGGACATTAACAAAAATTTTAGAAGTATACAATAAATGAAAACATTGGTCAGTGCATTTATCACTAAAAGAAAAATGTTTGTTTTCATGAAGCTGAAGGAGATGGTGTTACTTGGTGTCTCTGTGCTTCACTGAAAGCCATGCTCTCCTTGGGGAAATGCAAGCAAATATAAGGGACAGACAAAGCAAGAAGGGGGATTGGGAAGAGAGATACACACATGGTCCTTTAAATGAAACCACTGTTACCTAACTCACATTAAGAACCTGGAGGAAAAGATTGAATGGGAACGTCTTGTTCTCATACAGGGCACCTAGCTGGCCTCCACAATTCACATAAGATATTCAGAATATTAGTTATCATTAAAAAATTAAAAGATTGATAAAACATACAGACAAACAACAGAGGAATCACTCAGAATTAACACAGACAAGTCTTCCAGAAACCAGTGACTTGACTCCAGGGGCTCTTCAATCAACACCAGTAAGTAAATGTCCCCAGTACAAAAAATGGCAACTAGGGCAAAACCATCCACCCAGAGGCACCCAAAGATCCGCTTGGGCTGACCTGGGAGATTCAACCTGAACTCCATGCAGACAAGTACCAACAAAAAAGCAAAATATCACCAATTATGTATAAATGCAGACAGGTAACTCGTGCTTTTTAAAAATCTCAGTATTTCTTACCTACATAAATGTTACATTTTAGGTTCTTAAAGATTAACTGGCATTTTGTTACAGCAGGTCAGTTCTTTGATATATCTCAAAACTGTCACAAATTTGCAATAACCAGCAAACAAGGCATGGAAAGATCACACCATATTCAGCTTCCTCTCTTCCCATCAACATCAGGCTACTAGTTATTTCCAAAACACAACCTGACCAGAAACAATTACAGTCACTGCAAGCCCAAAGGAGACAAGAGCAGAACCAAACTAAAATCCATGATGTTTCTTAATATTCAAGTGAATTCTTCTACTTGTCTTATACATTACTACTCAATTAATCTGCCAAATCACTCAGGATATTGAGCTTAGTAGTTCTGCACTGTCATACACAACCATTAGCAAGAGAGAAAAAAAGGGAACAAAAGAGAAAAAAACCCACTTACAATGTGCAAAGGCAGGGGGGTGTGTATTAGGCAACATTTGGACAGTTCTGTGCAGCAGTAGTGAAAGTGGAACAATGTGCCAGATAATATTTTAACTATGCTGCTAGCACATGCTCAACATTTTTTAGCATATGCCATCTAACATTCAATAAGGTTTGCTACCATTAATTTACTTTTAATCGTTAATTCTTTCATTTCTCTGATTTTTAGAGTACTTCACAAAATGAGGAATTTGAGAGGCATTCATACAGATGCCCTCCAAACCTCTTTTTTGCATTACATACATAGCTTTTCCCATACAAAACATAAATTCTGTTGTATGTCCCAATGTCCTCATCTGAGCAGAAAATAGACCTTCATTTGTTTAATACAGCCAAAAAAAAGACCTTGAAGTTAAGAGTTAAATATTTCTATGCATAATTTTTTTCTATAACTGTAAACTGGAGAATTATAAGAAAATTAGAAGTCCAAACTTCATATTTCAAGGCAGAAACTAACCTATATAAAGATGTAACAAGTCATAGTTAAGTTAGTTACTCCATGGATACTCTTCTCAAAAGGAGCAGGTATTTGCCAGTGTCAAACCAGATGGGCAGTAACAATAAACCTGTTTTATAATGCATTCTTCACTTCTGGAGATAAAACACACAGGAACTATGCACCCTTCTGCTCTTGAGAACAGTTCTGGTGTCTAGCAGATACTGTAGAACTTCCTTGGCTGTTTCTCACAAGTGGGAAGATCAGACAAAAAACTAACTTGTTCCTTCTCCTCCTCCTCCTCTTCACAAAGCTGTCACAGGACTGGGTAAAAGGCCAGACAAGAGGAACCCTCCCACATAAAGTCATGAAACTGTGACCACAGCAAGAGCCAGGAAAGTGCTGGGGGTGAGGGTTAAACCAAACACTCATGCAAACACCAGGTAAGGTCTGCCATCCTCATGGGTTCCAGAGAAAACCAGACATCCTCTCCTTCAGCTCTCATCACTTCAGCCTGCACAGTGACATTTCAGATGCCCAACTCCTATGGTCAAGAAGCTGAATGAAGGAACCTAATTGTGCTCTGGAGTAGCTGGCTACCAGACAGCAACTTTTCACCCCAAACAAATACTGCTCCCATATGATCTGGCTGCAGACTATGCTGCTTTCCCTTTTTTTTTTTACTTTTTTAAACGGGAAATCTATTAATCTATTCATTTTATTCATATGTTGAGTGGGTGGTTTGGATGCCCTGGAATTAAACACTGCATTAGAAGCTATGAAAAAACTCAAACAGTTTTTTCAGTGTCTTTTATGAGCACGCATCTGCTCTTTTGGGAGTTAAGTAGGTCCTACACAGATAAAAGGCAAAGTCAATACTCTGCATATCCAAATGTTACTACATGTCATGCTGACTTGTTTTGAGGCATATCTAGCTTTAGTCAAGAATTTTTTAACAGAGACAGCTTGAAGAAATATTTTCTTTAGAGAGTAGCTCTCATAGCTCAAACACAACAATTTCAATCTAATTATCAGCTACTGATTCTCACCTGAAATGTCAATCTTATATTAAAAAGCCCCTTAAGTAATTAAAATATTTTATAAAACATGCTTATAAATACTATTTTCACAAGTCTGACAATACATATATTTGCCTCAGAGGATGATAATGTATATGCAGTCAGAAAAAGCAAGAAAGCTAGCATATTTCAGAGCTAAACAATAGTTTCACTATCACTGAACACCACCCTAAAACAATCTTCCTGTTTGTTTTTAAAGATAGATTTTATTTGACTGAGACTAACTTGCCATATTTTATCAAATTTTAGGGTATTTATGGAGTGCAACAACAATTCCTAAGTTCAATTAAACCATGATGCCAGAAAATCCCCACCCAGAAGAATACAGGATTGCATCACTGGTCTTCTACAGCTTTGTGTTCGCAGTGGGACTGCTGGTGAATGCCACTGCACTATGGGTGTTCAGCTGCACTACCAAGAAGAGAACAACTATAACCGTGTACATGATGAATGTTGCACTACTTGACCTGCTGTTTATATTCTCCCTGCCTTTTCGGATAGCCTACCACGGGACAGAAACATGGCCTTTTGGAGACACACTCTGCCGCCTCGGCGGGGCTTTCACTGTGTTTTACCCAGCCATCGCTCTCTGGCTGCTCGCTTTTATCAGCGTAGACAGATTCATGGCTATTGTCCAGCCCAAACACGTCAAAGAACTAAAAAATACAAAAAAAGCTCTGCTGGCTTGCACTGGAATCTGGATAATGACCCTCTCAACAACATCACCATTGGTGTTCTTACGATCTGATCCAGACCAAGCCTCAAATTTCACCACCTGCATGAAAATGCTTGATATCATCCATTTAAAGGAAGTAAATACCTTAAATTTTTGTCGCTTGATTTTTTTCTTTTTGATCCCCTTGTTTATCATGATTGGGTGTTACCTAGTGATTATTTATAATTTTATTAATGGCAAGACTTCCAAACTGAAGCCTAAGGCCAAGGAGAGATCCATAAGAATTATAGTTACTCTGATTGCTCAGGTACTCATCTGCTTTGTACCCTTCCACATTTGCTTTGCCTTCCTGATGTTGCAAGACGAAAATACCACTTACAACCCCTGGGCAGCCTTTACCACCTTTCTCATGAATCTCAGTACATGCTTGGATGTTATACTGTACTATATTGTTTCCAAACAATTCCAGGCAAGAGTCATCAGTGTAATCCTTTATCGCAATTACCTTCGAAGCGTGCGCAGGAAAAGTTTTCGAACTGGAAGTGTAAGATCACTTAATAATATGAACAGTGAAATGATATAAAAAGTGAAAAAATGTCAGGGGAATTTTGTAATGTAAACAAGTGATTCTTTTTCAAAATTCTAGCACTTGGCTACAAAGAAAAATGTATAACCAAAGGTAACAGATATATTTGTTGCATTGTAAATATGTTAGAAGCAGAATAATAATTGCACCTCTTTTTATTTGCTCAACATCTTTTGTTGTTTCACCTGAAATGAACTAAAACCTAGCATCAGTGTTAAACTTTCCAATGCTTTTATCACCTCAGATGACTGTGAATATTGTCAGATGTGAAAGTGACTATTAATATAATAAAATAGACAACACTGAAGAACTGTGATGCAACGCATATATTAATTTTTTATATTTGCATAAACAAATGCTCCTGAAACTACTGTATATCCCACACCTCTAAAATGAACTTCATTCTTTCAATATCAAATTCATTATAACTTAATGAGAAGGCAGATGTAGGTAAAGATTATATTTTATTTAATTAAAAACTTCTTTGATGCAGATTTCTTTGTAGCTGACTACATTCTGCAGTCATAAAAACATCATCAAAGGGTACAATGGTCAAACTGTTCATTATCTACCTGGGGGTATGATGTGCACCCTTATGGCACCTTACTTTTGCACAGAGTATCTTTTACACATAGGAAAACATTAATTTCTCCAGACACATTAGCAGCCTATGTCTCAACAACAAACTCTATGTAACAAACTGGAGTAACTGCAGTAGCTACTCAAGCTTTCAACTTCTTTCAAATACTTACTCTCCACAAAAAATGTACCTTTATAATATCACATACTTTTTATCCCCTATAAATCAATCTTTAGATACTTTCAACAGCTTTGGGAAAGCAGAAATAAAAAAAGAGTCTAATATGGTGTTTAATACAAAATATCTTACTCCAAGAGCTTTTATTATTACCTCAGAGTCTCCAACACATGGAAACTCCAGTCTCTGTGATCTCACCTGCCAGAAGCTTAACCACAAAGGGTTGCAAGCTCTGTGGTTCTACTGTAATATGGACATCTTTTATTAAGTGCAGAAATCTCAAACATAGGTTATTATGTTATTATAGGTTATTATAGGCAAAACTGAACAACTGAACACCTTAAAGCTGTAAGAACTTCAGCTGCAAGCACAAAACGGAGTAACAAGCTCTGACCTTCAATTTTTGAAAAACATACAAAACACCAATATGAAATGCATATGCATTTAAAAGTGAACACAAAGCACCTGACTTACAGTTCTGTTGCCTTTCTGATTTAAGACAGAAATCAGCACAACCTGATTCTAGTTTTTACAAATTGGATGGATCCAAACAATTTAAACTGAACAAATACAGCAATATTTTGTATGCTCCAAGCCATGTTGCAATCATGTTAACATAGGAAATGAGACTTACAGATTGCTAACTAAACTTTGTATGGATAGACTATAAATTAAACACAAATCATAGCTAAGAAATAAATGTTTGAAATTACAGTAGTTGTGCCAAGAACCTTTACACTTCAGTTCAAAAGAGGATTAAATTAATTTGAAGTGTTATATGAAGAAAGGTTTTTTAAAACAAAATCTTCAGAAAAAAAAAAATCCCCTGAAACTGTATCTAAAATAACCAATGCATTAGAAGCTACTTACAAACCAGAAGGCAAGCTGTTGATGGTGATGCCAAATATGTACTGAGTGATTTCTACAAGGAGAAGATCAAACAAAGCTGAGAGCATCCAAGCGCCCAGTAAAAAAGACTGGAAAGAAAAAGGTTCATTTGAATTAATTCAATAGTTTCAAAAATAAGGTTTTAATATACTTCTAAATATAAGAAAAAATAAGAAAACCTCTATACTAGTTCAATTAAGACAAATTCAGTCTTCAACACAACTTAATTCCAGGTCGACTTGTCTAGATACTGAAGAATCAAGAGATTGTTTCCAAAATTAAGTTTGATGGGTCTGATATCTTACAACTGATACAGTTACAAACAGTAATTAGAATAAGCCACTGACTGCCAGATATTATCAATATAAATTTAAATTTATTAAAACCCTTTAACATATATTTCTGTACAACACACTAGAAATAAAACTGCAGTATTCATCAAAGAGTATAAGACTAAACTGCATAGAAAAATTTCTATTAAAAAATCCTCAAAATTGGAACTTACTGAAAATTTTCTGCTGCCATATCTTCTTTCAAATATTCTGAAGTTGTAAATGAGCAGACTGCTGCAGAATGTGTCTTTCAAATCAAGACATATTGTTCTTCCACATACAAGTCTCCAAATCTGGAAGGTTAATGATTATCATGTTAAGCCACTCCTCCTTCAAGGAAATTCTTTACAGAATATGTGCTCAGAGGGAATGCAATACTGGAGTCAAATAATAGAAATGAAGCATAGTTAAGGAAGGAAATACAGAGAGTGGAATGTTATGGAGAGTTCAAGATGTCTCTTTAAAATATTTTCAAGGCAGATGTCTAACTGTTAAAATAAATAAACAATTCAAATTACCTCAAATACACTCTCAGGTTCCTAGTTTACACTTAAATATAAAAATGTAAATCACAATCCTAGTGAATTTAGAATTACAAAAAAATATTTTTGAAGCAATCTCTAGATACAAACCAGTACAGTGGTTTGTATCTAAGGTCTAATCAGATCAACTTGCTCAGGGTCATGTCAACTCGATTCCTGAACATCTCTAAGGATGGAAACTTCCTCTGTTACATCAGTCTTACAATAAAAACCTTTTTCTTTAAATAGAATTTCTTGTATTTCCATTCATGCCCATTGTCCTTTCACTGGGCCTGGCTCTGCCTTTTTTGGTCCCTCACATTAGGTGTTTACACACACTTGTAAGATCTACCCTAAACCTTCCCTTCCCCAGGTTAAACAATCCCAGCTCTCTCACCCTCTCCTCATATAGCAAATGCTTTATCTCCCTGAACAGCCAGGTGGCCCTCCACTGGACTCTGCAACATGCCAAGTTCCATTTTGTCAGGAGCCGAGGACAAGGGACAACACTTCAGGCTGCTCTTGTTGGGACTAAGTAGAGATGATCACCATCCAGACCCCCTTTTGAGGCTCTTCCTGATGCAGCCCAGATCCTGTTGGCCTTCTTAGCCACAATGCTGCATTCATGTTCAGTTTAAGCCTCCACCAGGACCCTCAGGGTTTTTCCTGTAAAGTGATTCCCAGCTGCTCAGCCCAGGGCCTGTTGTGGTGCATGGTGTTACTCCTCTCTGATACAGGAGTCTGCATTTGCTTTTGCTGAACTAAAGTTCCTATTAACCCTTTTCTCCTGCTCTAAATGGCTGCAGAACTAACAGGTGTAACAACTACAAATCCAAGTTTACATCACCCACAAGCTTGTTGAGAGAATGCTACATACAACTGTCCAAGTTATGAATGCAGGCACTAAACAGTATTGTCCCCAATCCCCTTCAGCCACCATTCTCACTATCCCATGTCCACATGCCCAATATTAAATCCTAGCCAGAGTATCACCCCTCCAGAGGTCGAGACTGGCAGGGCTATAACCTTGCAGCTGAATATTTCATGACATACACTAACTGAGCAGGCCTCACACAGACTATGAAAGGCTCTTAGCCTCACTGCTCTTTGCTTTAACCAGCTTAAAAACCACACAGATATGATGTAATGAAGATCTTTTATACACAGCATCTTCACTGCTCTTGAGGGCCCTCTGTATGGAGACAAGGACCTTTTAGTTTTGGACAGCATATATTTTGCCTTCCAAGTCAAATGTACTCTTCTTCAACTGTTCACTCTAATTTGTGTACTCTCTACCAGCTTTAAGAAGTGTTAAAATCCAACACCCAAAAATGTTTTTCGGCCCCTGAAAAAATTCCTTTCCATTAAACACATTCTTGTAGGTGAATTTATTCTAAACAAATTTTCTTTTAAGAGTTCTCATTTGAATATTAGCACCAGTCAGGAGTTAAAAAGTCTGCTCTCTCTGATCTCAGAGGTACTTAGTGATATATAGCTTGCTCCAAAGGCTGTGGCAATAAGTGAAACAATCTCATGAAATAAAAAATCCAAACTCACAAATTCCCCAAAGCACCACAATAAAAGTGTCATAGCTTTTACAGATACTTGGAAGTGTTTATGGTTAAGATACAGTAGAGATTTTTTCTTTAAGTAAAATGCAGCTACTATTGTTTTTCAGCAGATGAAACGTGTGGAAAGAAAGGATTCCTCTGAAGACAAATCACAAAACAAACAAATAAATAAATCCCAAACCCACACAATTTCCATTTAAAACTTGAATAGTTTCTCAGACTTTTTCATTCCCCTCCCCAAACACTTGGCTGTAGCATTTTTAAAAGGCAGACATAATTTATGTATTTTCATTGCACAGCATCAGCAAGATACTTAGAAAATATAAGTAGTACTCTTGCAGAGTTGTAATTTATTATTACAGTAAAGCTCTTGTTCTTGACAAGATTACAGAGAGTGTAATAGCACAGAGCATCACTAGCTAGGTCTAATAATATTTTAAAGCTTAAAGGCTATAGTTGGCATCCTCGAAGACATTAATTTGACTACATACCTTTTGTTTGATGCAACTGTAAAATCTGTGGGGTAAGATAAACACAGAGGCATTTTCTGACCCTTCTCTACTGAACAGTAGTTTGCCACTTCCAAAAATTAAAAACATCCCAAAACAAATACCCACAGAACTTATCTAACTGCTTTTAAGTGCATTATTTCAACATTTAGAGCTGATATTACAGCTCTAAATGTTTTTAAATTATTTTAAATTTAAATTATTAAATTAAATTTAAAATAAAACCTTACAAGATACAATACTGAAAATATAATACCTAGTTTGAAACAGGAATTAGTAAGAACTCAACCAATTCAGTCAATTACTGAAGAGCATGACAAATCCTCCCAGGACCTGGAATTTTCAATTTAGAAGCAGTAGGTCTATTCAGCAGGCAATGTTTAGTTTTCCACAACTAACTACAACACTTAGAGAATGAAAGTTACGGCCTCGGTTGTTAAAATAAATAATTTACAATCTGCATGTCTAACCAAAATGGCCCTCTTCAGCCTCAAAAATTGGGCACAATTAGATACTCATATTCATATCAAAATACTTATATTATTAAATAGGTTAAGTACCACTTTATTCACAGCAAGTTTCCAAATGCCAATGCCTGAAAGGAAAAACGACACAAACCAAGTAATCTCCCAGACAAGAAAAAGAAGTGAAAAGCTATGTTGATTGTTTAAGATTGGTTTATCTCATGTTTTCCAAAAAGCAGCATGCTGGGGTAACACAAAAAAGGTACCAGCAAGCTGGTCTACAACAGTGAACCAAGGGAAAGGGACAGAGGACAAACAGACTGTGGAGAAAAATTGCATAGAAGACAACAGTTTGCAGTCTGTTTTCACACAAAGTGAACAGATTCTTACCTGAAAATCCTCTTTTACAGCTTGTAGGTTATACGCAAAGAACTTCTGATAATGTTGGAAGAGCAGAGTCAATAGAATCGAGATGGCACTTGGGACTAGTAACAAACTCTTGGACAAAGGCGCTTTATCTTAAAGACAAAACAAATAAACAATCAAACCATTTTAGAGAAAAGTCTTTCATATTCAAAAAGTGACATATTTAAACAGGTGACTGGAAGATATAATAGCAGTGACACCACCTTGACTTTTTAGCTCAACAACTTCCCAAGCTCTCAAAAACTTGTGAATAGGTAGGAAGAACACACTAATCTGAGGAAATGTTTAGAGATATTAATGACAATCAAATGTTAACCAGACATTTTGTTTCCAACATTGTCTCATGAAATGGGCTACAATTGAATCTATATTCTTTGCACCTACAGACAGAGGTCATGTCCTTCTGTACTGTCCCCCTAAGGCTCAATCACATTTCAGGAAATAAAATAATCACTCTTTTTTCTAGCAAAATATGCATGCACATCTAGTTAAATACTTCCATTTCCTTTGCATTAGGAATTAAGACTAGCTTTTTCTTAGAGGCTTTGAAGCAGGAATCACATGAATAAATGCACTTTCTCACCACTGCACTTAGACACGTTTCCTTGAATGGTGGATCTAAGTCAATTTACGTGACATTCATCTCCCTTCCATTCAGTCATTAGAATTACTCATAAAGAAATTACTAGAATTAGGATGTTTGTGAAATCAGAACTTCTTTCCCTCTAGAGACATGACTTTCAGAAAGGACACTCAAAGAACAGCAAAATCTGCAATACACATTTCACATTTACTGGAATCTGCCAAGTAGAATATCCAGCAGGAGCATGGCCAGCAATTCACCCTAACTTATTGGTGCAGCTGATGCAATAGAACATAAACTCTTGCCCAACAACTCAAGCCAACACAGAGACTCTGAAATATTATTTGTTCTATGATTTTTCTCCTTTTCACATATGCAACCTGAACCACATTTACTTCCTTTCCAAACACCTCAGCTATGGCACAGAATCCATTCATTTTCAGACAACTCTTTTTGCAGGGAACTACAAAATCCATAGCTCTGTTGTCATTCTTCTTAATATAATAAAAGAGGCAATGAGATTACTTTAAAAGTACTAATGAGGAGTAAAGAGCAGGTGCGCAGGAGGAACAAATCTGCATGAAACAGTGCAATACAATTAACATTTACTACCTGTCCAGATTAAAGTGAATATCATGAAAGACTTTTTCAGTATATGCAGCGCACTAGAACAGCGAACTGCAAGAAAAAGCAGATGGCAATAGGCAGAAAGAGAAGATTTTAATTATGGCACAATCCCACTGCCACTGAAAATATTGCTATTGCTACAGTTTAGGCATGATCCTCATCCAAGTATTAACTGATGACATCAAGAATTACTTCAATGGGCACTGTTAGCTGTTCACCACCTTGAAGTCTGCAGTCTTCTGATGTTTACCATGGGAAGAAAACACCTCTAACTGTATCATAATGAAAACTTGTACTTAAAGCTATTAATTCAGTCCACACCCTTACCTTTTGAGTTCATTATTTAAACATGCAGTTTCCATTTAAGCAAGTATGGCCTTGAAGAACTATCCTTTTATAGAAATTAGGCAGTGACTTGGATTGACACAGGTTGATATTACTATGCTAAATATAAGCTCTACTTTTATGACTGTATGAGACACCTGGGCAGAAAGCCTGGCTGATTCTTTTTTTTTTAATGCAAGAAAACTGTCCACACTTCAATCTAGTATCTTTCTTTGGGTTTTTTTTTTCCTCTCCAAAAATAAAGTCTATAATCTTTAGATATCCATTTTTTTAAACTATTCATTCCTCTGATTCAGTTGGGCTTGTAAAAACCACCTGAAGCCATCAGAATACTGTATAACACTGGGGAGAAAAAAGAAGCTAGAGCTTCCTGAAAGCTACTACATACACAATTCACACACATATTCATTTGAAACTTCAAGAAATACTCCCTCAGTTAACTTCGTTAAATTAACATTTCTAAATGTGAAAAGGTCAATTTTATAATCAGGATACAGATTTTTGACACTTGGAAGTACAATCTAATTCAAAAGAATTGTAATAGTCACAACAGTAAACATTTCTGAAACAAAGTTTGATAAAAATTGTTATTTTATTATCAAATGCATTTACGTTATTTCATTAATTTTAAGAATTTTTCACAAGAACTAATTAATCCTATAAAACTTTTTACATAAGGATCACATTACCACAGACACACACGACAACCAAGTCTCTAGATATCCAGCCATGATTATATTTTTCTATACAGGTTTAATATATAGATTTTACTGCAATTTTTTTATTGCTAGTAA
The DNA here is from genome assembly GCA_013397245.1 of Thryothorus ludovicianus. Lineage (NCBI taxonomy): Eukaryota > Metazoa > Chordata > Aves > Passeriformes > Certhiidae > Thryothorus > Thryothorus ludovicianus. The sequence continues at coordinate 100,679 of VZTB01005697.1, read as the reverse complement.
TTTTTACAGTACAGGGAAATATACGCTTGAAATACTTTATCCTATCCAGTTAATTCCTAATTTGAATGCTTTCAAAAAATAACCAACCGACAGAACCCTGTTTTCTCCAGAAGTGTGAACACACATTTTTATTAAGAGCCTCCTTTAAGCTTTTAGATAGATACTTTAAACCCTGATACAGAGGAAAAGTATTTATTATTAGACATGTCATCAAGTGAAAAACCACAGAAGCAACTAACCCATGAATCTGACTGTAATGTACAGAGAACATAACATGAGTGATGGAAACTTCTACTCTCCAGCTCCTCATAATGTCATCATGGTTGAGAAGTTTATTCTTGTCTGGCAAACTGGAAAAAAATAATAAAGCATCCTCGGAAATTCTTTTTCCAAGTGTTTTACTGCACAGTGTAGCAGCTTGCCTCGTCCCTCAAGAGCACATAGATCCTTCTCAAGGACCACTGTGAGGTCGCAGGGAAGGAGCAACCTTCCCACTGCAGAGGAAAGCCTCAATCATGTCAAAAATGACAAATAATACCAGATCTTGCACAATCAGGCATTCTGACATCCAAGTCAGATTCCTTACGTACAATGCAAAGGTAAAATTTAATACCATCTATTTCCATCTATACAAACCTACCAGGGCACCAGTCTGCTAGCAGCATCAATGCAAATGTGCACAAGAAGGAGAAAATACAGTGTCTTTATACTACACAGAGAAAGAAGAATGAAAATATAAACACTCATTTTGACCTTAAAAGTTAAAATATATCAAATATTGTCTTCAAAGATCTTGGAATAAATTTGCAATCCCAAAGTGCTCCTTAAGCGGCATTTCTTTCAAACAACAGGCAGTTATAGCACTGCTGCTGCAACACATCTACTGAGCATTCACCTAAGTACATAGAGAAATTTTGTTAATAACCAGCAGGGTACGCCTACACTATGATGAAGAACAAGAAATTGGCTTCCACTACAGATCTTTGCTTCTCCCTGGTGTAATGGAGAAGTTCTCCCCCACAACTGCCCTCATAATCTCACGGGCAAGTGTCCCAACCTTCACGTTACCAACTGTGCAATGCAAAGCTGATCCTAAAATGTGACATAAATGAGACTTCTAAGCCTCCACATTCCACCCCTGCACTTATTAAAAAGCCCACAGATCCTCTTCTTCCACAACCTACTACTCTGCTGGTTGCCAGTGCCTCCTTCAAAGTACAGAGAGGGAAGGATACAAGTGTCCATCTGTAATAAACAAAGGAGGAGGTTTATGGCACAACTGCCAGAATTGCAGCTTTAGAAATCACCGCTGCATGAATGGCAAGAATGAGAAGCTACAGCAACAGCTACAGTTTTTAAAATTATTTCCTGTTCCTGCCTGTTCACTACTCATAGGTGAAGAGACAGCAGATGGGCATAGCAAAAGGGGTAGCCAGACCCAGCTACTGTTGCAGAAGAGCCCTTTCGGGAACAACTTCAGCCCTGAGACTGCTATTACAGGCTCAAGACTCAAGTGTTGACTTGGGAGAGGATCTCATTGCCAGTTGATGAGAAGTGATGAGCCAGCTGATGAGCAGCGGCTGCAGAAGCTCAAATTAGCTCAGGGCAATTTCTGTGGGGATCCCTACTGTGCTTACACCACAGCTGCAGACAAATCATGCTGTGTAACAACTCTTCTTTTCATCCACAACTTTCCCAAACCAAGCAGCTATAAGGCAGGCACATCACTTTCAAACAGACAATTAACTGCTGGGGGTTGCTATAATGGCATGAAATACCCACAAACCAGTTTTTATATGTTTATACACAAGATCTGTGAATTAAACCATAACTGACACACATCCGAATGCACAGCATTTCCCAAATGCACTTATGGAATCTGTATTTTGGGTGATTGTTTTTCCTGCATTAAACCATCATGCAGCTATGAATCTATTGTATTCCAAGACCTGTCCAAGAACCTGCAGCAGGCTCACCAACCAGCAGTGATGTTTGTTAGCAAGGGAAAACAGTATCACTGCAGGAATAGTTTTTCACCAAATACTTCTAAATTCAATCCAGAAGCTGAGAGGTGAATAATAATAGTATTAAGAAAGTTAACAGAGAAACCTGTGATTATGCTTGAAATCTGTTTTCTCAAGGCCCAGGTAAGAGTGTAATCAAACCACTTGCCTATACATTTACTGTTTAGAAAACTGCTAGGTGTAGCCTAGGTCACNAAAAAAAAAAAAAAGGGAGATACAAAAAGGAAAATAAAAGAAATAAAACCTTTGTTTCTGAAAGCAACACTTGAATAGAAACAGAATCAGGTTGAAAGTAACAAAAATACTCACCCCATTCAGCAAACTTTTCTTCCTTCGAACCACAGAGCCATGTTACCATACTGCTTTTAGTATTCACAGACAGAAACATCAGGTACGGCTACACCACAAGATCATGTGGAGATCCCCACACGAGCTTGAAATGAAATGAGCTAGCTCTGCAGAAGCAGAATAGCCACAGTTTTGTGGCCTTGAATGCTATGCTGATCCCAGGGCTCAAGCTAACCAGGCTGCACTGTGGTATGCTGATGTACAAGCCAATTTGTTTTCCCATAGTACTGTACTGCATAATACTGTTATGCACAAAAGTCCTATGTATTCAGTACATGCTTCACTTTTCCTTCAATCATACCACAGAGAATTAATTTACATAGCTTTATTATTTTCCCAATGCCTCTGCACAACAGAGCTCAGTCCTGCTGGTTATGCAAGCAGAGGAGCAGAGAGATCCCTGCTTGCCTTGGGGATTTTTAACAAATTGCTAGCACTGCACTACAAGGTTCACAGTGGTAAAAGCCTAAGTTGCACTAGCGAGTTCAAAGGATTCCCCTTGCTCCTACTACAAGAAATAGCTTGTGTACAGTAGTCAAAGTCATTTTCCAGATGTAAGAAGTGCATATGCTTTAAAAGATGGACTCAAATTTTACTTTAATAACAATTAACCCTTAACAGGCTTTCCTACTAGGCTCCTGTGCAGAACATAAACAGCATGAAGAATATGGGGAGGGGATATAATTATATCTGCAGAAAGGTTTCATGTTGGTCTAACTGGTTTAAACTGTTGGTGAGGCCTTTGTATCGATGTGTACACCTTCCTGTGTATCATACTTTGCTCCTGGGACGCAGCCTCTTGGCAAACTGAGCAGCACTAGAGTAAAGCAAACAGCCAGGCCATTCACACACTCATATGAGCCTTTGCAGAACTGCTCAAGTGTTTCAGCAGCATTGTTCGTGGCACCAAAGCTGCCAGCAGACTGTAACACAAGCCACCAGCCTGGGTCTGGCATCACAGCCCACCTCAAGCACACCTAGAGCTGCCAGGATGCCCCCTGAGCACACTGCAATGCTCTTTGACAAGCCAGCTCCACTGGGTTAGTGCTCTGATAAGCCATTTGCATATGTCTGTGCTCTGTCTCCTACTTGTACCCAGAGCCACCGCTCTTTCCCAGAGCATACCAGCTCCTCCAATATTCCAGAAAACAGAAACAGTTTCCACAGCAAGAGCAAACTGGCTTTGTCCTTTTAAAAGGTGCTGTCCTTCGCTTCCAGGCTTCTCTATCTCACAGTTGTACCACGTACCAGGTACGTTAATTTTTAAATTTACATCTCCTCGTCTCAACATTATAGATGTTAATCAGTCTGTCAGATGGCACAGCATGCTGCAGGAGCCTTCAGTGTGACCTGGCATGATTATTGTAATTGCTGCTGAACCAGGTGTCCACTTATTTAATTCAGGGTCACTGATACAGATCCCATTATCCACCAACACTGCCTTCTGCAAGAGGTTCCCAAGCCCCAGGGGCAGAACACACACGTACACTTCCCTGGTGCAACACCAGGCACCAATTCATTAACTACCTGAACCATCAGATTCTGTGCATCAGTGACAGAATCCCACACACCTGCTGCTGCTGCATGCACAGAAACAAGTCTGAGAGCACAAGGACACCTGAAACTGCCACAGTTGTGCCCTAGGTGAGCATATGTCACTGCACCTAAATCTATTCCTCTGCTGGAGTTTGTCAGTGCACCTGTTCCAGCCAAGTCTTACTGTAAAAACCCACTTTAGGTCAACAGGTAAGTTCAGTAAGAACATATGTTGTATTCATTTTTGAGAAGGGAAAAAAAAAGTACGACACTGGGTACGAAGCTGCATCAGGGAAGGTTTAGGTTAGAAAGGTTCTTTCCCTAAAGAGTGACCAGGCACTGGCACAGGCTCTCCAGTGAAGTGATCACAGCAGCAGCCTGACAGAGTTCAAGAAGCATCTGGACAATGCTTTCAGGCACATGGTGATTCTTGGGCTGTCCTGTGCAGGACTAGAAGTTGGGACTTGATAACTCTTGTGGGTCTTTTCCAGATCAGGGTATTCTATGATTCTGTGATTTTATTACTGCAGAATAACATATTATCTAGGTGTTTTCCCTACCACAAATGTATTTCTTAGGACAACCACTTCCCACTCATCCTTCTGATGGATGAAACCTGGAAAAACTTGTAAATACTGACCATGACTTCCCACCCATTCAGTCTAACATACTTTTTATCCTACATTCCTTCTCAAAGAATTATATACAGACGCATGCCATTGAGAAGTTCCTCTACAGCATCTACTGGGGGTCACAGGGAGGGATGAAAAATCAGGAGCTGCAAATCGAGGTACAGTATTATCAGATCCATCTGAAAAAACAAGCTTTAGATTCCTCATACAAAATACAGCTACAACTAACACCCCTTTTTAAATGCCAGAATTATTCCCCCCTAGTCAGAGGGTGCTTTCACACTCAAATGGATTTCACAGAATCACAGAATTAGTTAAGTTGGAAAAGACCTCCAATATCATCAAATCCAACCTGTGACCAAACCATCTTGTCAACAAGACCATGGCACTGAGTGTCACACTCCAGTCTTTTCTTAAACAGCTCCAGGGATGGTGACTCTTCCACCTCCTCAGGCAGCCCATTCCAATACCTAATTATCCTTTCTGTGAAGAAATTCCTCCCAATGTCCAACCTGAACTTCTGGTACAGCTTGAGGATATGTTGTCTTGCCCTGTCCCTGGTTAGCTGGTAGAAAAGGGCAACTCTCACTTTGCTTCCTTTCAAGTACTTGTTAAGAGTGACAAGATCACCCTTGAACCTCCTTTTCTCCAGGCAAAATAATTCCAGCTCCCTCACCCACTCCTCATAGGATATGCATTCCAGATGCTTCATCAGCTCTACTGCTCTTCTTTGGACATGCCCCAATGTCCTTCCTAAATTGAGGAGCACAGAACTGGACACAGTACCCAAGGTGTGGTCTCACCAATGCTGAGTACAGGGGGACAATCACTGTCCTGGTCCTGCTGGCCACACTACTGCTGACACAGCCCAGGGTGACACTGGCATCCTTGGCCACCTGGCCACACTGACTCATGTTCAGCTGTCTGTCAACCAGCACCAGGTCGTTTTCCTGTGGGCAGTTTTCCAGCCACTCTTCTCCAGATCTGTAGTGCTGCCTGGGGTGGCTGTGACCCAAGTGCAGAACCTGGCACTTGGACCTTTTTGAACCTCCTGCTGCTGGTTCTCGGCCCACGGATCCAGCCTGTTTAGATACCTCTGCAGAGCCTTCCTGCCCTTCAGCACACGGACACTCCCTCCCATTTCGTATGGAGCACGCAGTTAGTCAGCAAAGCTTTGACTTTCCATTTGTCCTCGCCTGCTCTTAGGACTGTGGTGCCCAAGTCCACACCGCAGCCAGGTCAGCTCCTCACGCTGCTTCCAGACGCTGCAGATTCCGTGTCCTGTAAACAAGCTCAGAGCCAGCCCCAGATACCTGTGAAGTCAGTTCAGGTAGCACCGGGACAGGAAATTATTTACATGTCCTGTGCGCAAAAATAAAGCTAAGCAGAGCCAGGGGCACGTCAGTCCTTACGTCTGCCTTATCAATAAACTGGTTTTAAGAAATAAGTTTAATTTCGCATTAAGAAAGGAGGGTTTTTTGCTTTTTCTGATACGCATCTCGGCACGGATGTCTGTATCGACGTACGCAAATACATATAAACACACAGAGAGACAGACACACATGGGCATGCAAACACATACACGCAGACACATACACAGACACACCCGCGGCTCCTCCCGCCGTCACGTAGTTTAAAAGTCCAGCCAAGAGGGGACCGAAGCCAGCGGTTCCCCCGGGGCCGGCGGCGGCAGCGCCGCCCGCGCTCCCACCCCTGGCCGCCGCCCTCCCCGGAGCGCGGCGGGGCCGGTACTCACAGAACCCGTTGGAGCCGGTGCTGGTGAACATGGCAGCGGCCCGGCCCGGCCCAGCCGGCGGGCGCGGCTGGCGGAGCCCCCGCGGTCGGGCAGCCCCTGAGGAGCCGCGG
>VZTB01005697.1:64192-94264 GCA_013397245.1 Thryothorus ludovicianus | reverse complement strand
GCCGCCGCCAGGCGACCGGGCGGCGCCCCCTGCCGGGCCCGCCGGGCGGGCGGCGCTTCGGGACGAGTGTGTTATCTGTAATTAATCACTCCTGTCTTCAGAAACGGGAAAAACTTCTTTCCTCTGAGTGTGGCAGAGCACTGGGACAGGCTGCCCGGAGAGGGCGTGGGGTCTCCCTCTCTGGACACATTCAAATGCCACCTGGACACATTCCTGTGTCACCTGCTCCAGGTGACCCTGGCTTGGCACGGTGGGGGCTTGGAGTAAACGATCTCCAGAAGCCTCTTCCAGCCCTAACTACTCTGTGATTTCCTGATTCAACACGATTTAAATTTCAAATTTGTAGGTGCCTCGAGGAATCCTGACTCCTTACCCTTCGGAAAGCCCTGGCCCTCGAGGCTCGCGCAGTTTTGGGGAGTGCAGCAGGTAAATATCTCCCCAGGAGCCGTGGGGAAGCTGTCACTGCAGCTAACGGAGACAGTCAATACAGACAGCGGGGTCTGGAGAGCTCTGCAGGCGGCCACATGGAGGAGTTTGCTTTAGGATCACATTAATTGCACCAAGGGACCGCGTTGAACAGATCACCTCGAGCTCTCCTGGTACATCACACTCCAGCTCTCTGACAGCATTGTAGGCGCCCAACACGAGCTGAGCCAAATTCCCGATTTCATCGGAGGTATGGTCTCACAAGGCTGAAACTATTAGGGCTCCAAATTTCACTGACATTTTCTATGAAAACGTAGAAATCAGACTTTACTGAAATAAGTCATGCTAGACATTTAAAACGGTGACGGTGCTTTGCGTGCTTTGTGTTCGTGGGCCTCCAAGTCACATTTACATTACTGCAGTACTACACTCTGGAACTGCAAAATGTGAATTGTCAAATAGGTAACAATTTTTAAGTAGGCAACCAATAGTAAAAATTTTTAAGAAGTCGTATATTTCTTATATTCCGTAAATTTTGTTATGTATCACAAAAATGCATTTTAATATTTGCATTTAAGTACAACTATTAGCTAGCACTCAAAAATGCAGAGTTCCTGAATCTTTGTAAACATAATCTCTTAAACACTGCCAAGGAGACATAAAAAGACCTTATGCTTTGGTCCACAAAGATTTCAGATAAGATCAGCACATCAGCATGTATTTTTAAAATGGCCAATTTCCAGCAACTAACTTCAGATTTCTGCTGCTCTGCTGTACAAGGCCTGCATCAGGCAGGTGGGATTGGGACTCAAAATCCACTCTAAGAGCAGGAGGTATGTCTAAACCAGTCAGGAGGAAGAGACAAAGAGATAGCACTTTGGAACTCCTGACTTATCCCAAGCTGAGGTTCTTTCCTCTGAAAAGAATATAAATTGGATTCACAGCATGAAACCCATGGTACGTTGTGTCATTGGCTACAGACAACCAGCTTACTCTCTGCTGTTGAAGCACAGCTGGAAGAAATTATTTGCTACAGAAATTTTCCTTCTTTCTTTCAAATGCAAATGACTCTGGATGCTACATATGCAAACTCTGTCTTGCCAGTGTACTGCTGAATGCCTGTAACCACACAAAAGTGACAGGCAACCCTCATTTCTAAGGAATGGAAGGTAAATAAGGAGGTGCAAAGCTTGTAATAGTTCCAGCATGAAATCTCTTTGGGAAAAGCTTGGGTGCCTCCTGAAGCCTTAGGGATCTAATGAGGTACTCATGGTTTAATTAATTACCATTTTGAACTTTTTTACTAACCTCCACTTAAAGTAATTAAGCCTTTTTGTGGATCTGGCTTTACTATAGGTGAGGATAAAACCTGAAAACTTTTCCAGTATTGCTGTGTAATAGGCTTAGGAATGTTGTTTCACTGCTGAAGATAAAGGTTGCTTTTATTTCTTTTCACAGTCTTACAGAATTGAGTGACAGAACAATCATTATTTAAAAGTTTACTGTCCTAAGAGCCAAGATCTTGTTTTTTTCTGTTTTATAGGCGCTGTTTTGAAGATTTCCCTAGATTGATGTCCTGCAAGGTAATCATATTAGAGGGATTCTCCTCTGCAACGTCAGGCGCTGGAATTGGATTCAAGTCATAATCACTGAACATAATAGAGACTTAGACATGTATTCCACTGGATGAGGATGCATTTGGGAAATGTTTAATGGCCATTTTGAAAGCAGCTTTGTGAACTTGTTATCATTGACAGATACAGCAAAGCTGAACGAGTAGCAATTGCTGGCAAGCTTCTCCCAACAGCAAACCAAAACTCTTGCAGATTTGTCAATACTGCTGGAATACAGGGAGCTGGGTCTCAGTCTATTTGCTGCTATCTTATAAATGTCTACAAATATATTAGAGAGTCTGTGAAACCCCTGATGCTACCCCTTGTTTAAAAATATATATATATTATGTCAATATTTCTGAGATAACAGCAGATGAGATCCACTACGTATTTTTGAGGAAATTGCACACCCCTTGCTAAAAATTATAGTTTCACATACTGATTGAATAGCAGAGGAAATGTAGGTTTTGCCCTCAGATACAGTGCCAAGCAGAGAAGTAGTATTATCACAACACCGTCGCTGTCAACCGGTAGCATGTCATAAGAATTAAGAAAATTATTTGCACTGTGTAAGTATACAGTGTTGACTACTTTGGAGTTAAATGAAATCATCAGTCCTCATGCTTGCCTTGGAACATATCCCAGAATAGGAAGGCTAGCACTTATCTACTAATCTACTCAGAACAAGCTTAGAAGGCTTTGACACTGCTCAAATGTCAGCTTGAATATCTCCCATTTGTTTATTACATCTAGTTAGTGGGGTCAATGTGGTATGGTCAAAAGAAAGTTGTTACTTAAATTTCCTGTTCAAAAGAAAATCCCAGGAGACTGGAATTTAGATTTCTAACTATTTTCTATCTTGATTAGGTTGCTTTCTTCTCTGAACTTGTGATGTTTCTGAAGCAACTCTTAATTACTAATTAATCTCCAACAGTCAGATGCTCCTCAGGCATATAGAATGAAGGATAGCAGCAGAGTAAAACAGGGTGGAAATGTAACACCTTGCTTAGGAATTTTCTGACTAAACTCAGTGCATATTAATGATTCTGCAGATTAATTGCAAATGTTCTCTGTCTCTGACATCTAGGCTTTCCATGGCATTCATTGTTGCTCTTGCAGTTATTACAAAAAGAGTGGTAATGCTAAATTTAATGATTTTGGTAACTTCTCCATACAGTTTCTAACCCTTGTGTTCAGTTACAGAAAATGTTAAGGACAACAGCTGGACAGCACACATACCCTGCAGAGGAAAATTCAGCAGCAGTGCATCTTGCTGATAGCAGTTTGCATAGGAGAAGGAAGAAGGACAAAAGGCAGAGACTCACTGGCCTGAAATCAGACTGATTTGACCTGTACCTTCCCAAAGATGCTTTGATTTGCCCTATAACTTCCCAAAGGTACTTCTCTCACTCCTAAAGTGAGCAAAACTTTATGATGCAGCAGACCTTCTGTCCTTTTAAACTGTAGTCTGAAAATTTTATTGCATAGTTTTGGGGGTTTTTACTATAGCTAGAAGATATAGAATATTTTCTAGCTTAGTTCTTTCCATGTAGAGCTGGTAGGCTTACACTTGACAAGGAGCAATGGAGTATCTGAAGGAATATTGGGCTTTGTTGGTGATTTTTGCAGTTGATTTTGTATCACACTATTATAAAAAAAATTAGAATACTCAAAGTGGTTCCATTAGTTAAGGTTCTAGCCATGAGATTTTTTTGTACAACTTAAAATGCCATGTTAAACCTGAATGCCCTGTCGATGTCTGGTAACAGGAATGTGGGCAATTCTTGCGTCAGTAACTCCAACACATCACTGTCTTGTTTTTCAGCTGGACCCCCTACATGGCAGGCAATGACAGTGCAGTACCAGTTTAAGGTACTGGCTTGTCTGGAGCTGAGCCATGTACACTTTTACACTGCAGGTCTCAACCATCACTCCCCTTTAAACCATTGGTGGTGTGATCCTAAGCACTGGCAACAAATGCACCCACATGTTGGCATCCCTGTGTTCAGGGTGCAGCACCAAGCATCTGATCAGCAGCTTGGTCTTTAAGTACTTGTAAAACACTGCCTAAAGGGACTGAAATTCTGTGTCCCTTTTATTTTCAATAAATTTATTTCAGTAGAGGTTGAGATCCTGTGAAAAACAAGAACATATGGCAGGCATGACCAGGAACCAGATCCTAAAGGTTAAGATGGAATATTAAAAACTCAGATTAAAATCAACAATTAAGAAGTATCAAAATCAATCTGCCTATGTTCCTGTTTTATTTCACTTGCATGAGACTGGTGAGAATTAAAAATACACTGATCTGGCTGCCCTTGTTAGAGCAGCTGTCACCGCAGTTTAGATCACTCATTTGAAGGCTATTAATTTACTGCAAGGTAAATTGTGAAACATAGTAAACATTAGCAAAATTGTAATGTTTAAGCATAGTGCTCAGAAGACCCAATTCAGGAATCCATTAAGAGGGCAAATTATTACGTATAGCATTGCATAATACAGTGTACTCTGCATATCTATGTTCTCTGATGCATACAAGAGATCAAGCACTAGTAATCTATTTCAGACTGAATTTATGTCAAAGAGTACCTTTGAGATCTGGGGCATATGCTAAATTACCCAAGATAACTGTCAGTGATAGCAAAAACACTTGAGCCTCTAAGATGCAGAAAATTCTTTGCACTGTTCCACACAGGTACGACTGTGCTGAAATTGCCTGTTCTGAAAATTAGATGTTAGAAGATATGTATATGGTTATCAAAGGCTTTACTTCTCCCTGATACCTACCCATACTTCTCTATTTCTCAGATATCCTCATCCTTTTGCTTCACATCCATATTGTAATGCTATCTGTGCATCTCCACACAGTGCTGAGATTATTAATCACTTGTGTTTACACTTGGAACAAATCTGTGTTTAAGGGAATACCTGATGAGCCACATCATTATGTTATCAGGCCTGTAGCATAACACTGCTAAGAGATTAAAAAGACCAATAAAGCTTTAAGCAGTTCTCATTAACTCATTTTTATTTGAGTTAAATTTGAACATGAAGGAAGAGTCTTGTCTTTTTCCACCTAATTATTGTAATCAGAAGTTTGTATTAATGTAATTTTATTGAAATACAATGATCTCTCAGAGGAATTTGCAAAAAAATAAAGGATGTTCACTCCAGAAATGTACTTGCACCATATTTGCAATAGAAATACATACATCTACAGGAAATAAGCATTTCCAGTTTTTTTTTCTCTTTCATAAATGTTGGTAATGGAAAGGTTAGGTGTCAAAAAGCTTTAGCATAGAAAAGTGTAAAATTTTGCCCAGCTGTGTCCTTTAAATCACTACCAGAAAACCAAACTGCCTTTCATTATCAGAAAGAGGAACTACTGTAAAAACAATGTATCCATAAATAATGTTTAAGTACAATAGGGCTATTAAAGGCACAAAAAATATGGTTTATTACAATTATTCTTGATTCTATGCTATATCCTTTCCAGTATGGACCATTATCTGTTTGCTGCTACAGATATTGTAACGCTAGGTACATTTGTAAAACTGAAGATTGGATCTAGTCAGACTGACATATAAAACTAATTAAATGCAAAAATTGGTATTCTTACTGTTCCTTTAGCTTCCTTCTCTGCACATAGGAAGTATTTCTTGTTTTACTTGCTGAACACAGTTTAATACACTTCATACATTTTAAAAAGACCTAGCGTGCTTTATAAATTGGGGTATTACACCAATCTGTCGTTGTGAGGCTAGTTGTAGTAGAAAAAAAGTGGCAAAGAAATATTTTCTGGTATGATGATTGACTCAGCTGCCATTTTGGGCTCTCCCTCACCTCACCCAGGAGGTGGGACAGTGTCACTTTCGGGTCAGCTGGCACCACAGTGAGAGCAGTTTGCCACTGAGCTCCCAGGACCGACTAGACCCAGGCATTAAACCAGAGAAACAAGGACCAACATTTCACATCCCCACAATTTTCAGAGTAAATGCCAAAGTGCCTGGGTGATGAAGCTTCCAGGGGATCTTCCCACGTGGCTCCAGCCCAGACAGACCAGCCTGGGCTGCAAGCCTCACTGCTCTTGGGTGGCTCCTCTGAAGCAAATGCAGCTGCACTGAGGAAAAATGAGACAGCAATTGGGAATTCATTGCAAGAGAAGGAACTGGAAGGCCCTGTTTGAAGATTGGTGTAAAACACACCATTAATCTTTTCTATTTTATATGTGCTGGAGCTCTTGCCACAGACTCCTTTGGGAACACAGGCAGTGTTGGTAGCTGGAGCCCAGAGATGTCCTTCTGGCTCATATTTTGATCTGGCAGTTGTGCTAAAGGTTGTGTTGAGGCCATTGCTGGCCCTTAAGAAATGGTTATGAAATACTAAATCTGCTTCTACTAAAGCTCAAGTTTATTGCCTTGTCCCTACTGTAAACTAAGTTAGCAAACTTTTCAAGTGGGAGAAAAACAAACCAGCAAAGTCAATACACTCCTTTATACATACCAGACATGCATTCACTGCAGCATTTGTTCCTGAAGTATGTGTTTGCTCTCAGAGTATTTATACCAGTAACTATATTTTCCAGGTGAGTCATGTTACAGAGGTGACAAGAAAGGGTTAGTACACATACTTTAGGAGTACTGGACAGGACACTGCAGGTGATTAGTTTTGTATGTGAATTTATATTATAAAGAAAGTTTTCTCAGCCATTCTCCTATGGTTTTGATTCCAGATTTCACAGCAGTTAGTCCTTCCACAACAGTGTGGTTGAGGTTTCAATTAAGAATGATTTGAACTTACTGTGCAGTCAATATGAGTAAGAACTGATATGTTTGTGTATACAGGAGAAGCAGCTTTTCAGCTGAATTCAGCATCAATGGTTTTGCTGGTGACATGTACATTTGGGAGCAAAAATTAAGCGTTTGTGTCCTAGGCTGCCTCATACAAGCCCCAGAAATTTTGCTTTCATGTAAGTTAACTGCTTTCTTCTGAAGGTCGTTGTGTAGATAGACACCATGCCCAGCAAAAGCACCAATTTGGGGCTGCAGTATCTGCATTTGATGCAACACTTGAGATGCGTCAGTACATTCTGCTGTATAACAGAAAAGGAAAAAAAAATGCGACAAAAAAAAGAGATGTCAGCCCCAGGTGATTTATGGCCTGATTCACAGTGCCCTGAATTCATCAGCCTGCTATGTTTTCAGCAGACTTTGGCTCAGATGGGTGCACTTTAAACTTCCAAACCGCAGACAGTGCAGCAGCAAGCCGGGGCAGATGGAAAGTGGCCGTCACAGCCGGGATGATTCAGGGAGCAGATGGGCTCTGCCGCGCTCCGGCTCTGTTTTGGGAGGGGAGCGGCAGGACACAGAGCTGACATCCACTGGGAGACCGCCTTTGCTCTACATGGATGGCGATGGCATGAATGGAGAACAAAAAGAGAGAGGAAGGGAGCGGTCCGAGAGGAAGGCTGAGTGGAATGTGCGGAATTAGCACAGGGTGGAGCAAGAGACAGGAGAAAAAAACAGAGGCACACGGGGTTAAGCAATTTGGCAGGTCTTAACCCCTGACACAGGCGGAGGAGGAATCCATAAAAAGCGCTGAGGAGGAGAAGTGGTAAGGGGGATTGACAGGAAAGGTAACACCAATAGCATGGAGCCCAGGTGGTCTGTGCAGGGTGGCATGATGACTTAAAAAAAAAAAGAGAAAGAAAAGATGAAAAAGAAAATGAGATAAAGGAAAATACTAAAAGAAGCATTACTGAATTATCTTGAAGAATTCTGGTTGCCTTGTATGTGGTATCCACAGAGTCTCTTTCTTTTCTGTGAGTTCATGAAACAAAAGGGTTTTCTGAGCTGCACTAACTAGGGTGTTGTGTATGTTGAGTAACTTCATATTCCACACAAGGTACAAAAGAAGTGCAAAAAAGTGTCTTTGCTGTGTTAAATGCGAATATTATAGGACCTTCTGAGTGTGGGTGTAGGCAACACACAGCAAAATCCTCCAAATAATGTGCAGGTAGGTAACTTTTCTTGGAGAGTACTTGCCAATAAATGTTTCATGCACATGCACGCACACAGAACCACAATTACACACAATCCATAATCTGTGAGCTAAACTAAGGAGGTGCTGGGAAGCTGCTAAAAAGATTAGGGTACTGCTCCAGCAAAAAACCCCACAGTTTAAAAAGTAATTTTGTCTATTGTTGGTACTTCCCTCATAGAAAGCACTTAATGAAAACTTGGGCTGATCAGTGACTATGTTGCAGTAATGGCATATGCTAAGAAGCCCTATCAGCAGCTTCAGCCTATGAGAATGAACCCTTCCCTGATATGAGCAGAAAATGGGAACAGATCTCATGGTGCTATATTAGGAAAAATCCTAATGTAATTTAAAACTCGGTTGTATAGACTTTGAACAGAAATTTTATGATTCACTGGTGTTTGGGTGATTACTACAAGCACTCTTAAGGAAGTTTCAAAGTTCTTTGCAAGTAAGAGGCTAATACTTTCTAAATCCAGGGAGCAAGAAACTTGGCTTCTCCCTTCTCTGAAAGAAGCACAAGGAAGAAAATCAGTAAGTGGATCACTTAATTCTAGTGACATTGTGCAACCAGCTATGGTAAGAATGTGGGGTGGGGCCTGAGAAACACTATTGACTTGGAAAATTATGAAAGGTGTGTGTCTTTCATCACGTATTAGATTTCTTCATTTTGTCTTGCTGATATAGTAACAACAAAGATGATCTTCTCAGACATAGCCATAATTAAAAAGACATTGGCCTGGATTCAAGATAAGAATGTTTTAGACTTTGAGAAAAGAACTGAGATCCAAAGGGGTAGTAGATTAGTCACTGCAGTATTAAGAACTTCAAGGATTTAATTAGAGTGTGGAGAAAAAAAATTATACAGACTTCCACAGTGGGTAGAGGTAAAAGTGGAGTATTTTCTCTTTCCTGGGTCACATCTAAGAGGTAAGCTGAATTCATGAGAAAAAATCAGGCAACATTGCCAGAATCCAGGTGCTAATATTGTCTTGGCTAAACTACAGCAATTATGGTCCCTCTGTCAGCACCCCTGCTGGCTTTCCCATAGATCTGATGAATGAAGGAGATTTGAATAGATTTACAAATAATAATTTAACCAAGTGCAAAAAAAAAAAAAATAAGTATGTTTTAAAGAAACTCTACATTTTGGCCTATTTGAGAAGATGATTAAACAACAGATGTTCCTGTCTCCTACAAAGCTTTATTGACCAATAACCCTGCCCCCTTAAATGACAGTGTACAAATGAGTATCTTGGGTCTTATTCACAGTATGATAACAAAATGGGGTAGCCTTACTGATAAATCACTTCTAGGCCTAGGAATCTTTGCCAACATCTTTCATAATCAAACTGTCTTCAGACCCTACAGGGATTATTTAATCTCTTTCTTGCTGTGACAGTGCTCATAATGTGACTAATTGGTTCCGCATATTCCCACTGCCCAAACAGGAGGGAGCCAGCTGCTAATACGGCTCTGTCACAGTTTCTTTGCACAGATACCTGGCCTCCCAATCAGCCATGCTGCTTCATGGCAATAGGGAACCCCAATTAAAATGTGTGGGCTCAAAAGAATGAAAATGGAGGTGTGACCTCAGATGCTTATACCACACATAAGTTTATGGGGCCGGATGGGATCCACCCAAGGGCACTGAGGGATTTGGCAGAACTTGTCACCAAGCCATTTTCCATCATTTACCAGCAGGCCTGGCTCAGTGGAGGGGTCCTGGTTCACTGGAAGTCAGCAAATGGGATGCCCTAATTACTAAAGGTAGCACCCATCTACAAGAAGGGCTGGAAGGAGGATCTAGGGAACTGCAGGCCTGTTAGCCTGACCTCAGTGCTGGGGAAGGTCACAGAACAGTTCATCCTGAGTGCTGTCATGGGCTATTACATAATTTATATTACTGTTCTCTCTTGCTCCCCTGCAGCAGACTGTCACAACCTCTCTGGTAGTGGCTGCCAGCACCACAGCACATCTGTGAAGGAAGAAAAAACATGTAGGTTGGCTTTAGGAAAAATTTCTCCACAGAAGGGGTTGTCAAGCATTGGAACAGGCTGCCCAGGGAAGTGGTTTTCAATCCCTGGAGGTATTTAAAAGATAGGTAAACGTGGCACTTAGGGACATGGTTTAGTGGTGGACTTGGCAGTGCTGGGTTAATGATTGGACTCAAGAATCTTAGAGCTTTTCTTCAGCCTGAATGATTCTATGATTCAATGATTCTATACTCTATGACTTAAGTGCCAGGGGCCAAATGTCTCATCCACTCTCCTATGTGAAGTGACTCTTTTTTTATGCCTTCCTGTGTGGAAACTCTTGTGCAATAGCTATGAGACATAATTGGAGCTAATTAATAATTATTTAATATCTGCCCTCTGCATGGACTTTCCTATTTTACAAGAAAAGCTGTCTTGAGGTTTAGCATAATCTAACACAGAATAACTTTTGCACATAAACATCAGCAAGAGACTCAATACCACCACTTGGTGCACAGCATCTTTCTAGCACTTGTTATTTCAGACTTTTTCTTCATGTAAATACATTTGACAGAGTTTTTCCTATCTTGTGCTTAGAAACAAGAGGATGCTGGGAACAAGGTAGTGAAGGTAAAGAGGCTGCTCTCCAGCCCAAGTTTACAGGTGGA
The DNA here is from genome assembly GCA_013397245.1 of Thryothorus ludovicianus. Classification (NCBI taxonomy): domain Eukaryota; kingdom Metazoa; phylum Chordata; class Aves; order Passeriformes; family Certhiidae; genus Thryothorus; species Thryothorus ludovicianus. Next base: position 83,542 of record VZTB01005697.1, on the reverse strand, counting down.
AAACAACTGTGGGACTAAAGTGGTCACTTACCAGTCCACCATGACCTCCATCAATACTACCTCCAAGAGAATTGTCACCTTGCACAGGAGTCACTGTGGTGCTGTTCTGCTCAGGTATTTCATGTCTTACACCACATGACCCATGAATATATCACTCAGATGGGGTTATTTAGCATCCTGGGTCAACAGCTTGGATGGTGATATGAGCATTTCTCCTTGTCTCTTAGCCCCACAACTAGGTTATGTGCTGACTGTAGGTGCTTCCTTTTCAGTTTTGGCTGTCCCTTGTGTAGACAAGTAATCAAAAATTATGCAAAGGTAAAGGTTTGATTCTCCTCCCCTGTTAATGTGATTTTAGATTTTGTTTTTATGCATGTATATATATATATATATATACACACACACAGATATGAGCACATGCATACATGCATACATTTTGTTCATCACAACTTACAGCCCTGAAGCATAGAAATATTTATTTGGAGAACATGTGCAAACAATGTACTGGTAGCAGCACGTGTTTCAGTACCTGCCTTTGCCGTTCTACTTTAGTACTGCAGGCACTGCAAAACAGAAAAGCAGCCCAGATGTATTGCAGCATCTCATAACTTTATTGTGAGATTTAGTACCTTTTGTGATCTTTTATGTGAAATCCAAATATTTTCAGAGAATAACTGCTCTTATGTTTCCAAGGGAAAGGCTTTGAGGCCTTGACTTTGCAAAGAAAGATTTGGAAAATGTGATGCAAGTTTTACCCAGAGATTCAGAAAGAAAACACCAAAGTTAATAAAAGGCATTTTATTATCTCTGGAGGCTTACTCATGTGTTTTGGAAATGCAATTAGCAGTTTTGTAGGGTCACCTCCACCCTACTTCACCTATGCAAACAATTGTACCAAAAATAATAATTATAAAGCATTACTACTCTTATTTTGTAAAAGTAGCAATGCTCTCTCACTCAGACCAGCTATGCAAAAGGATAGAGCAATGATTCTGTTTTGTTCTCTTGAAATTCTTGGGCAAACTGATAGTGATGTTAAAACAGAGCTAACTGACACAGCTCTTCTTTGGGGAGATCAGAAGGGGTCAGAAGCAGCAGATCAGAAAATTATTAATTTTAGGAAATTAACTGTGGCTGTGTACATTCAAAATAGCCTAAAGTATGCAGAAGCTCTGTGCTCAGACTTTATGTTCACTTCTCTAGGTATTCTGGGCAATATCATCTAGCCATTGTCTCAGTGTGCACAGCTGACATCCTGCTTTCTGTATGCCCCTTCTTAAATGGAGACAGAGAGGCAAGAACTCTTCAGAAACAATGAAGATGCCCATAGGGGCCATTCACTTAAGAGCTGAACTCAAGGATCCTTTCCAACTCAGAATATTCTATAATTCTTTCTGTGCTTCAGTGAAGCAATTCAGTTAGGATAAAATGTCAAAAGGATGAGATACTTTTAAAACAAACCCACCAGACTCACAGGATAAAATACTGCATGATTGGAACAGAGAGCAGAATTGTTCAATGAAATGGAAAATGAAACAATACAACAAATCTAATGAAATTGACCATCACTTTCTTTCATGTATAAGCAAGATTGCTTTCAAAACAGCCATTCTCTTCCCACCTGTCAAGATAAATTTCAGAGATGAAAGTCTCATATGTTTGATGTAGATCATTAGATGGATTAAAAAAATCTAGCTCCATCCATTCATTCCCTTGAACAAAAATAATTTTATTGCAGTTGAGGATTTGCCCTCTTCTTCCTCCAAAACTGAGAAAATATACAGCTTTCTCTTATCACTTTATAAAACCATCTCAATTACAAAATTTTGAGTTTTTAAACTGTGTTAAAGTTCATTTTGTTCAGGCATGCAAATCTTTCCTGAACACAAACAATATATGCAGTTATAATTTTCCTTGCAATTAATTCACCCTCAGAGTTGTGGGTGATTAAATGTCTTTACCACATTTGATTGACAGAGAAATAAGCACTTTTAAATGTATTGTAATTGGGCTTTGGGTTTTGGTTTGTTTTTTTTGTTTTGTCAAGCCTTGTTAAAAGCTTAGTTACCTTTCTTGAAACTGACTTCATGAGCACACTAACTAAATACTTCTCAGACTTGTTTTGTTAAGTACAGCTAATTAATGCAGTAAAATACAACTGAGTTAAGTAGGAGAATCACAGCTCATAAATAAAGATAAGAAAATTACAAGAGGTATGACTGATATGCATGTAATTACCTGTTTGGGAGGCAGCCTGATCTGGAAGAACCTGAAGACATTTAGGAGGCAGGAAATCCTGTTTTATAATCCTCATTCCACCCATGACTTGTGCTGCCACGAGCAAGTTGCTCTGCCTGTCCTTCCCCAAAAGGTTGTCACTCAGTGACAGTCACGTAAGGACTTATTAATAGAATAGACAAAACAGCTGAAACTCTCAAAGTGTGATTTTGGTATTTGTGAATATTAGAATCACAGAACAGTTTGGGTTGGAAGTGACCTTAAAGATCATCAAGTTCCAATCCCCTGACAAGAGCAAGGACACCTTTTGCTAGACCAGGTTGCTCAGAGTCCCATCCAGTCTGACCTTGAATACTCCCAGGAACGGGGCATCCACGATACCTCTGGGCAACCTGTTCCAGTGCCTCACCATCCTCAGAAAGAAGAATTTCATTCTCAAATCTAATCTAAATCTACCCTCCTCTAGTTTAAAGCCATTCACCTTTGTCCTATAACTACAGGCCCTTGTAAGTAGCCCCTCTCCAGCTCTCTTGTACCCCCTTGCAGGTACTGGGAAACCACTACCTGATCTCCCTGGAGCCTTTTGTCCTCCAGGCTGAACAGCCCCAACTCTCCCAGCTTATCTTCATAGAAGAGATGCTCCAGACATCTGATCACATTTGTAGTACTCCTCTGTACTTGCTCCGATACCCTTCTTACCTTGGGGACCCAGATCTGGATGCAGCACTCCAGCTGGGATCTGACCATTGTAGAGGGGCAGGATCACCTCCCTTGCCCTGCTGGCCATGCTGCTTTTGATGCAGCCCAGGATTTGGTTGGCCTTCTGGGCTACAAGCACACATTGCCCATGTTGAGATTCTCATTCATCAGCACGCCCAAGTCCTTCTTCTCCGGGAGAGAATCAAGATTTTATGTCTTTCAACCATGAAAAAGAAATCATTGTCAATCCTCAAAAAATCAATAAAGTTTCGTGACTCAGTGATTGCCAAATAATAACCAATAAATCTGATTCTATAACTCTATGTTAATCCAGAATTTTACTCAAAAGCAATGTTTATGAAAGGATCTCACTGCCTGGTTTGTAACATTTCACTCCTACCATAGACAGAGGAAACAAAATCTGAAGATAGGGAAATCCGAGAGGAAGTAAACTGGATGTTGAGTCAATACTATAACCTTGCAGCCAAAGGGCAGATGTAAAATCCTGAAATGCACACAGCTGCTTCAATGAGCTTTGCTGATCCCAATCCAGATGCATTTTGACAGATAAGGGACATTCCAGTCATTTCCACAGCATGTTTCAATATTCAGACCTTGCTCTGTGTGTGAAGTATCTTACAAACACAGCAGGAATATCTATATTTTCCCATGTTACAAAGCAACTACAATTTGTAATAGTGTTTATATTGTCTCATTTAGTAACACTTTAAGTCTAAAAACATTACCTTTCTAACCTATAGGGTTTAGCATGGACCTGGTGAGAAGATTCCTGTGCAAGCTCCTTCCAGGAGTCAGTGCACAGGTTTTAGGGCACAGGAGGAGGAGAAAAGCTTTTTCAGCTTCTTCACAGCACAGTCTGTAAATGCTTTCTCTTTTCAGTGTATTTAATTCAGGGAAGATTTTTACTACCACTCAATTTATCTAATTTATTTAGACTAAGTCACCTTGCATACGTGCCAGGCCATGGCACTGGGGCTTCTCTTGCTGCTATAACTCTGGAACATTCGCTGCAAAGAAGTCTCAAATTTCCTGTTGGGGTGGATAACTGCACCTTTAGAAGGCTGGGAAACAAATAGGTTGACCTCTTTCATAGTTTTCAGCTCTGAGTCATCACTGAGCAAACAAACACTGTAGTGAAGAGAAGAAACCAAGAAAATGTCTGAGCAGGACAGAGAAGTTGCATATTGGTCCCTAAAAGCTAAAAATGTCAGGAAATGTAGAGGATAGGCAGGGACATTTTTGACCTGCTGAGAGAAGAAATCAGAGAGGTGTCTATAAAAGGTCAGGCTAATGAAAGGTATTTTGCCTTTCTTGTTACAAAATTAAGCGCACCCAAGTACTTGAAAGATAATGACTGTAACAATACTACAGCTGCAGCAAAATGGAAACTAGCCAGGTCCTGGCTTTTTTTCTGGCAAGGAGCCGAAGCACTCTGTACCTTTGATAGTGTTCCATGAGACCAGGAGGATGAATCATGAAAGGGTATTACAGAATGTGAAAATGCAGGAGTTAAGCATTTTAAAAAACCTCTTTTCATCAGGAGGTAGGTTAAGAGGGTAAAAACAGGAGAAGGTTGGCTGATCTCAGGCTGTTTTCAACAGTTGACTCAGATGAAGCAAGGCTATTTGGATCAGAAACATAAGATTGGAAAGCTGAAAGACTTGGGTTAAATGCTAACAACTAGAATTTGTGAAACAGAGATTACCTTGCCCAGCTGGAACATACAAGAGCAAGGGCAAGAACCTTCCATAGATGCCAGACATGGAGATTTCAGAGCTCCACAACAGAAAAACAGAGAACCAGAAAGACAAGCATGGATCAAATTTCAAATCCTTTGGGGGAAAAAAAAATTAAGGAGCCATAGACATTGTAACAAACAACAGGAGCCAACACAATATCTGGCATCAGGATGGTGGTGTAAGATCTGCCTGGGATTACATCACTCTGCAAAAGCCTGCCAGCAGTAGCAGGTTGCTCTCAGCAAGCTCTGAGGGATGACAGCAGCCCTGCCGGCTCACAGGAATGCTTTGTGCTGTACAGCGTGCCAGGGGAATGAATGAGTGAGCAAAGCAAGGGAGGAAAGAAGGAAGCATTGTTTGGAGAACAAATGGGATATTTGCATTCAGGTGTGTGAGCCAGTGTGATGCCAAAGGCCACTCGTAGTTGGGAACATCTCCAGCAGTAAAAGGCAAGGGAAAGAAATCTGTTCCCACCCTGGCTAGCTGGTCATCAATAAGAGGAATGCAGTACCTTGAGGAGAGTGGCCTGGCAGAGAATCAGCCAGAACTATAGGATGGCTGTAGCAAATCCAGGTCCCTCTCCTTGCAACAAGGACTGCAACATTGAAAGGTTTTAAGCAGGAGGCTAGTGATGTGTCTATTGATTTTTGCTGTTGATTCTCTCTAGGTGAATTGGGATCCTGGCTAGTTGAACTGAAATGTTCAGTAACCTTGGTAAGACTGACTAGAGATTCCCAGAGGGAATTTACCTACTTGCTGCTGATGGACATTGCAAGCATCTGCAAATCTGGGGGTGGGCAAGAAGGCTGGCATCCAGGGACTGAATCCAAAACTGGAAAACCACAGGATTACCTCTAGCAAGAGGGAAATGCATGAAATTCCTACCACAAGAAAGGTGTTTTTATCAAGGCTAGTGAGACTACAGTAACAGTGGCGGGGCCCAAGCCCTCAGTGATACTGATCAGCCAGGGCTAGGATTGCTGCAGACTTTACAGGATCTCTGGCATTGCTCCATGCAAGATGTGGCATTTCCTGTATTTCATAGCAGCTGGCAACTCTTGGGGACTCTCAGTAAGCAGCTTCTGCACCTAAGTGGATAAAGTGCACAGGTCACCTCTGCAATACTGCATTCAGCCAGCCATGTGCTGTGCACTGTGTGTCTGACCTGTGCAGCCCTGTGGCCTTGTAGTCACCCAGACTGGCTCTCATGCCCAAGGCACTGTTGGCCAGGCTCAGTCTTCCTTCATGCTGTGTAGACAATCCACACGTCCTACAAGGCCGAGTGAATAAACACGGCCTTCGTGAATCACTGTGCATAACAAGATGGAATCTGTGGAGAGCTTTTCAAAGACCTGCAGTTATTGCAAGAAAAGCAAAATAACTCTTGGATTTTTTTTTCCTCGTCTGGATGTGGATGTAATCAGCCCTGGCTTCTGTCCAGTGTTGCCTGAAACAAAACTATTTGTCCCATGAAGGCCTGTCTAAACTCATGTTATCACAAGTATGACAGCAAACATTTTAAACCACACTTAAATTCATTTCTTTGACATATCCTTGCTGTTGCATCAACTGCTGACAGAGTCAAGGACCTGACACCTGTCTGGAGGAGGCCTTTCTTGCTTTTTGTTTTTTTATCATTTTTACTATTTTAGTCACCTATTACTACCAGGGCTGCTAACCAAAGTAGATGTGATTGTCTCAGCTGTCCCTGGGATGGAAGTGGCATTGTAAACAAGATCCAAACCACATAGCACTTTATGGATCCAATTGCAACAAGCCAATATACAAGTAGTGACAAATAGGAAGCCATTGCAGTCTCTCAAGCATCAAAGCAGAGCTTTCACAAGGACTATTACCATTGTCAGCTATTTCTTTCATACCTCTGAGTACCATCTTACACTGAGTATGCTGCAACAGCTCCTTCTCAAAGCTGCATGTTCAGCTTTAATGAGAAAAGGAGATGGTAGGCAGAAATAAAGTAATTGAACTGCCACAGTTATGGCAACCCTAAGAGCAGCTGAATCAATGAGAAGGGGAAAAGCATATTGAGGGTAATGAAGACTTTCAAAAGGAAGAATGTCACTGAGAAGGGCAAGGTTAGAAAAGCATCATTAAAGCTAGATATAAGGGTATAAGCAAAGGTTTGGTCAGCCTGAAAGAAATTATCTTCACAGAATTAAGCACATACTTAATTTGACTTCTAAACCAGCTTGCACTTAACTAGTTTTCCAGTAGGAATAGTAGCTGTTCTTATCACAGTACATATTCCATGAAGTTTTGTGTCAGTGTCCACTGTATGTCAACCAACCTGTCTATGGAAAACAGTTCTTTCAACAAAATCATTGTGCTTTTGAAATCTAGAGAAATTAAATAAGGATTTTGCATATCTTTATATATTTCTAGGTGACTGATGCCTACAGCACATCATCTGTTGGTAAGAGACTGTTTGAACAGCTAACTTATTTTATATTTAGACATACAATGTTAACCCAAGTCTGATTCTGCTGGCAATTCTAATACCCAAACTTTGCAGTTTTTCGGATTCTTACCATATTTTCCAACAAAATTTTACATTTCAAGGGGGCTTTTCAGAAGCACAGTATTTTTTATGGCAAGTAAAACTGGCAATACTCTTAAGATAGGCTTAACATTAATCAGATCACTGATTTTGCCAGACATCATTGAAAATTACATGATCTTTTATTAATTTATGTAATAACTTAGTTTATTTTTCCATGTTACATTAAAAACTGTAGACTGAAGTCCCATTAAGTTTTTAATGTATTTATTAGAATCAGAACTAGTTCTGAGTAGAGATAAGTATTTTTTGACACTTCTGCTAAAAGCTTTTTGACAACAAAATGTATTATACGAAATCCCATTCCATTTAACCAAATAATTGAAGCACATGTAAAATACTTCAGAACCTAATGTTATTAAACTTTACAAAATATGTCAACAATCCACAGCAATTAATTCAAATATTACCTTGAGTAACTTTCCTACCTTTTGTTTCTTCCCTCTTTCTTTTTAAAAGTGTATGAAATACAGACCTGATCTAAGGACTCCCAAAGACTACATGGCAAGGCTGTGTTGTTCACGTGTATTTCTGAGTATAAAACAGAAGGAAGTTTATTTCACTGTGCATGTCCAAATGAAAAGTACAGAAAAGAACAATTTGAAGTGCCAAAGGAAACTACTTCACAGGAGGAGTTCAGATCACGATCCTACATTTGTTTTGTAAGGAGCACAGGTTTGTGCTGCCCTGACTTCATTGACACAACTTTATCGAGAAGAGGAGCCACCCTGTGATTTTAAAATTAATTTTGATTGTATGGTGTGAGCATGTCCTATCAGTATGCCTGCCCAGGTTTCAGTTTCACACTTTATTCCTACTCAGGCTACAGCCTGGGAGGAAATCTTACATAGGAGAGTGGAGGAAAATGAGGTCTCTAAAAGATGGATGTCCATATCTATACCAGTTGCATTTGGCTTCCTTTAGCACTGATGGTCAGAGACACCTGCAGAGAGCAGCTCATTTCACTCTAAGGCAGATAGCTGGAGTAGATCCAACAAAGTGCCCTCTGGAAATACTTGTTGCTGTCCTTTATCTACAGGGTGCAACTATTTATGTGGTGAATTGTATGGACTCCAACTTCAATGTCTATGTTGTTTTGAAAGCATAACCAAGCCATCTAATCTGCTTAGGCCTTTGCTCCATGGAAGTCACTTGCAAAGCCTCTGGTGGGATCCTAAGGGTACTGGAAATTTGCAGCTTCCTCAAGATTGAAGATGTAGCTCTCCAAGACCCAGAAGTTCACATCCCTACTAGCACAAATCTGGCTATTGTCATAGCCAAGATGGTCTCTGGCTGTGCTGCTCTCAGGGCACTCTGATGGGGCACGACAAGGGCATTCTGCCAACTCTCTGCCACCTGAAAAATAGTTTTATGACAACAAGAATCACAGCTTTAACAGACTTTGCCACCCATTTGTATGAAGACAACTCACCTAGGCCATGGTAGAAGCCAGTGTCTGAAGTTCAGATTTTGCAGTATCCAACCCCCGCAGTAGTTTCTCCTTAACATTTTTCAGCAATACACCACGTCTGGCACAATGCCAGTGCCTCTTCCATGGGGTGCCGCAGACCTAACTGACTCTTCCACGCTAGAGTTTGCACTGGCATTGCCACACCTGGAGATGACACAAGGTGTGGCTTAAGCGGAGCTCAGCCTGTGGAAAGGCTTTTGGAGAGCTGTCTGGGAATGACATGCTGTGGTGGCAGCTGGGGGCTGTGTATTGCTGGGGGAAGGATGTTGTGGGGCTGCCCTGCAGTGATGCTCACATCCGTGCTCAGGGAGCTTGCCACTAGCTTTCATTAGCTCCTCTGTCTGCTGGAACAAAATATTCTCCTGTGTGGAAAGGCACAGTCTCAGTTTTCTAGGACACTCATTCTGCTCTTTAAATCAGAGTTATTCACTCTTTCCAGTCTAAACTACTAAAGAGTTGTGGACAAGAGAAGAGTTAATTTTCAAAGCAGAGGTGACACAGGGCAGTAGTACTATAATCATTTACCTTGATTCACTGGTAATACCCATTGTGATGTGGTATTATAAAAAATGGACTTAATTCAGATTTCAAGTTCATTTTAACAGCAAGTAAAATGTTTGGCTTGCAAAACTTGCCTTTCTGCCGGCTGAATGTGCTTCCGTGCTAGCAGCTTCCAGGAAACTCTTAGGTTACAATTACAAGAAGTTAAAACTGCAGCAGCAGGATTGTTAACTGGAAGTCAGAATTTCCTTTACACCATTCCTCCTATGCTTAGTCCTAAAGCTAGCTTAAATACTTTGTTTCTTTTCCTTTTCTGTTACATTGTTTTGGTATATTTGCTACTGGAGGTTTTTTTATCTTTTTTTTTTTTTCTCTATCTGAGCCTAACCTCTGTTCTTCGGTCTGTTTCTTTCACCTTACACTGGATTATCTACCTAAAGCAGCATTTTTCAACAATCCTTTCAGGTTATGGTACCTTCTCTTTTAAATTTATTATGAACGTGTCCAATTCTTGAAACAGGTGAAAATTTATTTTGTACTCCTTTCCAGGTTTCCTAATTACATAGCCAGTAATACAAAAAAAGAATGTAAGCATGAAAAACAGTGATAAGAACAATAAAAATAGCATTTGTTTTAGGGAACAAACTGAGATACATTTAATAAACTAAAGGAAGAAAAGAAAAGAAGATAATGTAGGAATTCAATTGAAAGATAGAGGGATTTTTCTTAAAATATTTTAGACAGTTAAAAATTATGAGTGACAATAACTAGAGCATAATAGAAAATCTAAAGAAACAAGCATGATTTAATAAGTCCCAGCAAACAAGGCTTCTAGGGATGATGCTTTGGGACAGATGGTATTCCAAACTGATCTGCAACTTACATGACCCCTTTTCTTTAAATTAAGATGCAAAGAGATGACCCTGAGAAAGTGAGGAAGTGAGAAAGTGAGAAAGGACAGGGCTGGAATGCTGACTGAATGAGCCACAGGGACAGAGGACAGTTTGTTTGATCCTCTCTGTCTGTTATTTGAACATAGATCTGAAAGATGATAAGGGCTGAAGACACTGACCAACACATCAGGGGTTTTTCTGAAAATAAATGCAAAGCTTGTTGAAAGCAGGAGCATTTTTATTTAGTGGAATTTTACTCACTGTTGTAGGATTGAGCAACAATGCTGAGAAATGGAAACAAAACCTGTGTCAGAACAAACATGAGGCTTCATGTTTGGTTACTTATTATATATGTAAAATATAAAAATAGCATATTTGTTTATATGGTTGCTTGCATCACAAATGGGAATTTTACAGACAATTTATCACTGCTGCAGACCCTGGAACGTGCCAGTAAATCTGTGTCCCTGCGTCTCCTTACAGCTGCTTTTGTATTTGGAATATAAGCCATGTTAACTCCTAAAGGATTTATCAGTTTAGAGGACAGCTGCGAAGTGTTTAGGAGAGAACCTAAGGACAACATGGCTCCAAAATAAATCTGGGTTTGGCTGCTCCATCTTCTGACACGTGAGACTTTTCTACAGAGAAAAAGACTTCCGATGGAGGAGACAGAGCCTTCCAGCAATTACTTCCCCACTCCACACCACAGGCTTTGAAGGTTTCTTTCTGTGAATTTCTCTTGTCTAACAGAAGAAAAAAAGCATAGTATATTGGTGGATGAATGGATGGAATATGTATTATTAAAAGGCAGCCAAAACATTCCAGCAGATGCACTTTTTTCCATGAGTAAAAAAACCAAAAAAAAAAAACCCAAACCCAAACAAAAATGTATTACTCACATTGCCTAATAGGCTTCTGGAAGGCTCTTAGGTTTTATGACTGCTACAGATACTACTACACATAACAAGGCAGCTGTAGTTTTCAAACAGACAGTAATCCAAACATTTTGTTGACAACTCATTTTGACCACACATGCAATTAAAATTAAGTGCAAGGCCTGTTTAGTAGTTTTTGGGAGACAGAGGAGTAACATTTAAGTGATGTAAATCCTATATAGCAAGCAAGATCAGTTTTAAATGTAAATTTCTTTTCTGTTTATTTGCTTTTTTGAAACAACATAAATTCATATGAAACAGTACATTAGGAAAATCTAGGAAATCAAACCTAAAATGGCCTTTGTCCTTGCAAAGGAAGGCTGACAAATGCTCATGAGCTTCCACTCATCATGTTTCATAGGAAAATAGGAGACAGTGGAATCTGATTGATTCACTCACAAGGATTCTCCTCCAAGACCAACGTGCTTAACAGTTAAACAAATTTCAACTGTCCTTCTAAGAAATCTGATTTTTATTCTAAGTCACATTGATGACTGGTCACATTTGAAAGATTTTGAATAAGGATTTGAATTATTATCTTGATTAGGAGATGTTGCTCTTAGGTAGCATTCCATCAGGTTATAAATTCAGTCTGTCATATAGTCCAGGATTGATTATGAAGTATTTAACTTTCTTAGTATTCATATTTCTTAGAAAGATGCCTGACTTTTCCCCTTCTGTTCTGTACTAGTCATGATAATTCTAGCATTCCATTTTACAATTTTCTTATTTACACCACATCCACAAATTCATTCTTGCAGCTGTTCCTCATGTGATTATTTCTAGTAGTGTCATTGTGGTTCCCCATGTGAATAAGGCTTATTGTTGTGGTATACCATCATAGGCTACAAATATGCAAAAATTATAAAGGGACAGGAAACTTTCAAACCCTTTAAATATTTTCTTTTGGTTTTGGATATGTACTGTTTTCCAGGTTTGCTTGGCTTTTTTTGTTTTGTTTAATTTTGTTTTAAGGTTGCCCTGCAGCTATTTAAAAGTTGATTTAAAAAGTTTAAAAACTGCTTCCACCAAGTTACTTTACGTAAGCCAACCACAGCAAGTAGTTAGCAAGCAGTTTCAAAATCTGCCAAACCAAACCAAACCCTCAGCCAGTAGAAATTAGCAATTGTGCAGTTATTTTTAATAACTGTAGGTTGTATTAAAATATAAATCTTTATAATAAAATATTCTATATTAATTTTATTTTACGACAGCATACTGCATTTATTTGTGACAGTGTTTCTGATTGTGATTGTGTTTATTATAAATGACAGCCAGAGGAATTGGCAAGGAAGAAAGCACAGGAACCAAAGCCTAGTATTTTAGAGTATATATTTACACCAGAGAAACAAGCTCCTAAATACACTACTTGAACAGATTCTGGACAAACATGCAATATACAAAAAAAAACCAAAAGTGTTTTCCTTTTCTTGTGAACAACATATGGTGAAAACTGTTCCCTGGTGCCAGCAAGGATCTCTGCTGCATCAGTTCCTCTGCCATGGAGGTAAGAATTGTGAGCTGTAGGACTCCCCTACAGTGTAAACAATCACTGCTCAGTTGCTTTGCTGAATACAGATCATGTCCTATTATTTATTTCTCAGATCATTCCTTGGAACTGTATCCAAACTGACCTTGAGACAAGGAACACTTATCCAAATTCTTTGAGTAGGAAGAAGTTACAAACTCAGAATGGAAGAAATGTGAGCTATGTCCAGCTAAGGGAATGAGCAGGCAAGTCAATAATGGAGGATTTGTGTTCGCACAGACTACTTTGAATTACAGTGCCTGCAGGAGACCTTGTCAGTACTTTCATGTGTTAAGAGGCTATCAGCCACCTCCTCTGTGCTGCTCTTAGTTTAAAGTGGGTGGGAATCACAAATATTAACACTGTGAGAAATGTATTGCTGATTTGTGTAGTAAGGGCTGTAGTCTCATAATAATAAATACTGCTTATAAACACTGATGAAATACCAGAATTATTCTGCAGTTTTAATGGAAACATCTTTGACAACATCAAAGAAAGACTGATTACAGATAAGAAATCCGGGAATCAGCATATGGTCTGGCTTAGCTGGAAATCTCCATCCCTACTGAGAAGAGAAATCCTCTTCTAAAGGTTTCAACAATCCTTCTGCTGATGATAAAAGAAAGATGTATCCCATGGTAGGCTCTTAAGCAGCTGCTGGTGGTCATGGCATGACATGAAACATCTCTTAAAAGTACACAGCAATCCTAAACAGCAACTCACAGAAAGCTGTGAAGGTAAATAAACATTTTAAATCGTAAAAGTTAAACTCTAAATAATTTTAAAATATGAGTTTATTGGTACAAAACATTATGCATCTATTTTTAGTTTTGTTAAGTGTAGGCTTTATTAGCTTGGTCCAACAAAAACTAGCTACACTGAGTTTAGACAAACCAAAATAAACTAAAAACAAAATCAGAGTAGCCGCTCAGAAGTCCTGCATCAATTTTCTATCAGGTTTAAAATCATACATTGTTGTCCTGGATTGGCTATAAAAGAAAATTACGTGGAGATCAGTTCATATTGCATGACTAACTCTCCAAAAGATATTAGCAATACTCATGGGTAGATTCTCACAACTAATGCTGAAGAAGGAACACTATGCCAGAAGCCTGAATGAAACTGATTGACTGATAAACTGAAAGAAGTGTCATAATTGTCTTAGGAGTCTGTAGAAAAGACAGAAAGTGAATTATTTTGTATCCTCATGAACTTGCACAGTAATTTATTTACATAGAACAGTAACCCTGGTTGCCCTGGTTGGAGTTAGCTGGGTCACGGGAGGTAACATCACCTCTGCTTTCAAGAAAAAAAGAAACTACATTTATGCTCTGCATGAGTACAGAGAAAGATCTCATTTGCTTATATTAATTCTGTAATACCTCTGCTGAACGTGAGAAATAAAATTGGAAAAATGAGCTTTTAAAATTGCACATGAATGAGCAGAAAGATCATGGAATATTTACTTGGTCCTTCCTCAAGTTTCTATTGGCAAGGTTACAAGAACTAAGTCTAAAACACAGTTACACTGAAATTAATTATATCATGCTGGAAATTATGGAGAAACTTCTACTAAATCCTCCTTCCTTTTACCTCATGATATAGCCAGATTTCCAGGTAAGGAATAAACTAAAATAATTTTTGCATTTGCATTAATGACCAGCAGAAACATGTATGTGCTCTTTTTTACTAATTCAGTGGAAGAAAACAACCTCAAAGTAATTTATGGTATATCTTCTCAGTGAAAATACATATTTATTCTACCTTTCACTAAGCAGCTGTTTTCATGTATTTGCATTTAGGATAAACTTTGTAGACCTGGGGACACCACCTGATATAAAACACAGTAATTTAAATACCTTAAAAGGTATATTATGGATTTCACAGGGGAGAAGAGACCAGTGTTGTATAATCAAAGTAATTTTTAAATGCTTGTACCTTTCTGTGCATAAATTTTGGCATACTCTTATGTTCCACTGGGGGCGGTGGGGAAGAACTAAATGCTGCTATTCAGAAATATCTGTGTGGACTGCTTGTATAATATTTGGAAGGGTAGATTAGCTGTATCTGGGACAGTCTTAGCCAGATGCAGCAAAAACACTCCATTATTCTCTTCAGGCTTTGGGAGAATTTTAAAAAGGAGCTCAAATGAACCTACTCCAGCAAATCACTGAATGGATTAGTATGTTTGAAGATACTAAAAAATCTACCTATCAGCAGTACCGTTTCAATTTAAATTCTACAAGTATAAAAAACTAGTAACTCATTTTAAATTGCTGAAAAAACGCTACCAAAATGTAGCTTTTTATGCCTCTACCTTTTAGACCACCATAAAAAACACCCAGAAAACCCCCTACATCTTCTCTGAATTTTAACATCCATTCTTAAGTTGATTATTATTTGTAAAACATCCAGACTATCTGCTTAGCTAATATTTAGTGAGTACACCCTTCCAGATCAGCTTCCTCTGATCTTTTAGCACCGACTCTGGCCATATCATAGAATAAGCTGAGTTGGAAGGGACCACAAGGATCATCAAGTCCAACATCTGACCCTGCACGGGACACCCCAAGAATCACACCCTGTGCCTGAGAGCATTGTCCAAACACTTCCTGCACTCAGTCTGGTGCTGTGACCACTGCTCCGGGGAGCCTGTTCCAGTGCCCAGCCACCCTCTGGGTGAAGAACCTTTTCCTAATATCCAACCTAAACCTCCCCTGACTCAGCTTCATGCTGTTTCCTCAAATCCTGTCACTGATCACAAGAGTGAAGAGATTGGTACTTTTGGTGACCTTTAGCTCAACAGCTCTTTCCCAGCTGGAAGGATTTTTAGGCCAGAAAGGTTATGATCATCTTGACCTCCACAGCAACAAAAGCCAATAAATTTTATAATGTGAATTTTGCTTTGATTCCATAACTTGAGGGATGACATAGATCACAGGATTTAGAAAAGCTATTGAATATTAATTTAGAAATTGGGAAACAGAGCTTAGTGGGTCCTTAGGGATAGTACCAAATAATTTCTCTTGTGGCTAAAAGAGAAGGATGTTACTCTACATGAGTATAATTTCACCTGCCATTTAGTGGTTCTCACTGTCATCTTAGCTGACAGATTAAAGAGACTTCTAATATTTGAAATTCTCTTGCAAATCCTAGTACATTATGATCAAGGTTGTGTATAAGCTAGACAGATGCCTCTTCATTTTCTCACTGCAAGGCAGATTTTCCTGGCTTTTCCAGTTTGTCAATCATTTGTGTTAAAATGCAATATGACTATTTCAGTAAAAGTTTGATGAATGCCATATATAATATCATCATTACTACTTCTTAATATTCCTTCACTTTTAAATCCAAAGTTTGTACCATAAGCAAGAATCTTTTTGAGTTGTTTCTCACCACACTATAACACATCTTTAAAATATCCTTTGTACTTAAAATATCCTTTGTACTTAAATGCCTTTCTTTCCAATAAATATCTATATCTGCGTCTATTTTTTGTCAGATAAAGCTGTGTTGCAAGTTTTGTATAAAAATATTTATGAATAGAATATTAGCACTCAGTAAAATATACCATAATGTCTTCATAGAAACTCATAATTATACAGTGACCCTTGCCAGGTAAAAGACTAACTCCATTAAGCAACAGGCCTAAATTTCAGCAAATCATGTTAATATTAGAAACTCAGTAATTCTTTAATTCCTACATGTGATCCTTACTTTTAACTTCCATGATTTTGCCAAAGATTCTCATTATGTTATTTCAGCTCCAAGCCCCCTTTGCTTTACACTTCTAATGGACACCAAATCAGTTTCTCTTCTTCATTTCTGGAAAAAAGCACAAGTTGATTATTACCATGAATGATTTAGAATCCCATAAAATTCTGTGCCATGACTTAGTTGGTCTTGAAAGTTTAAATGGTTTAACTTTTACTGGTTGCTATTTAGCATCCTCACCAAGTACTGATTGAATAAAACATCTGCAATTACATCCATGAAGTATTACTCTATTATCCAGGCTTCTATTAGAAAAGAAATGCTTTTATGCATTGGCATTGTTACTGAAAATTGTGTATTTCAAAGTAGCAGGGAAACCATGCCATTGTCTGGGATTTTTCTTTCTTGATCCTGTTGTTTTAAAAATTTATTCTCCTTGCCCTTTAGGCAATGATCCAAGACTTTTCATTCCTACATTTAGCTATTAGTCCTTCTCATTGTTTCACAACTGTAATTTACCCTTTCTGCTTATCAGCTTCCATATTTTTCCTTTTGTTTTATACACAGAATTGTCACATTCTTTTTCTCTTTTAACTGAATGTGTTTAGCTGAAAAGAAACTCTGATGATTGTCATAACCTCATTTTTGGGGTATCCTGTACAGTTTTCTTAAGTAAAATATCATTCACCTATTTTTTCCTACATATCTCTACCTATACAGGTGTCATTGAGAGTTTTTTCAGACTTGGAACACTGTCTCTTTTCCAGGAAAATGCGTAATATACATGAGAACTATTTATTGGTAACAAACATAGTTAAATTATGCAAACATAGTTAAATTATTCCACTTGACATTCATGGTAACTGGTAAAATCTCTAGATTAAATTATTTTTATTTTGGTCAGAATTATCAGAATTTAAAGCACCTGAGAGCTCTGAAAATAACAAATTATTTAATTTTAGAAAATAACCATCTATTATTTATATAAAATCTAGGGCATGTTTACTTGTGGAGGTTTGAGATCTAGACATATCCTACAGATTGAGATACAAAATTAAAAAGATAGCTCATTCTAGCTAAGTGTTTACATAGCTGCTCATCAAGTTCTGTATTCAGATAATCTCTCTCACCAGTATGCAATTTTCTGATTTTTCAGTCTAAACACTGACTCATAAACACACCAGGTCTTGGACTTGTGAAAACAGAAACTCTAATGATCTTTAGTGAGCCTGGCAAGTCACACTGTCTGCACATTATGTCTTTCTTAAGGTATAAACTAGTTTGAACATTCAAGTTGTGACAGACATCCTACTAAAAAATCCCAGCTCGTGCATTTGAATAAATAAGCCTTTGATGCATGTCTGCAGAGTATCTGCAGAAAAGATCCTTCAAGGACAAAAACTCTGTGTAAGACACAAATTTGTGCATTTGAACATTTTTTATCCTCTGTCATTCTGAAGGAATTACCTCAATTACTTGGAATCTTATTAGTTACAGATGTATCTGTGAAGCAGCCAAAAAAGTAGGCCCTTTATCCAGTGGTACGTGCATCTTTGTACACAAACACTTTGTGCTATTTTTTTTCCACCTGAAGTCCCCTTTACCCTTTGTCCACAGCACTCAGTCCCTCCTTCCCTCCCTCCCTCAGTGGTAAGCTGCATACTCAGTGTAGAGAAGTGTTGTTAGTTTATATAAAAAGGTGCTTAAGAAGATAAAGGTGCACAAGCTCTAATGCTCTCAAATGCTCCAGGTATTTAAACGTGTCTAATGCCTGCATACCTTCCAGCAGTGCTGCTAGCCAGGCTCTCAGCGGGAACTCATGGTAATTAAGCATGCCATAGGCATCCACACTTCTAGAGAATCACAGAATCAAAATCTCAGGGCTGGAAAGGACTTCCGGAGATCATCTAGTCCAAACCTCCTGCCAAGGCAGGGTCACCTGGAACAGGTGACACAGGAATACATCCAGGTGGGTTTCAAATCTCTCCAGAGAGGGAAACTCCATCAGCTCCTTGGGAAGCCTGTTCCAATGGTCTGCCACTCTCAAAGGAAAGAAGTTCTTCCCCATTTTGAGGTGGAAATTCTTGTGTTTATGTGTTTATATCCTCATCCTTTTACTGGGCACCATTGAAAAGAGTTTGGCACTATCCTTTTGACACCTGCCTTTGAGACATTTATGTGCACTGATGAGATCCCTTTGCAGTCTTCTCTTCTCTAGACTAAACAAGCCAAGCTCCCTCATTCTCTCTTCCCAAGAAATGCTCCAGAGCCCTCATCACCCTTGCGCTCCTTACTCAAATAAGGACAAGTGCAACTTTACTTACAAATAGACACTGTTTGTAAGGGCAAAAAAGTACAAAGGAAAGCTTCAGAAAAATAGTTGAATGCGTGAGCAGCGCACATGCTCATACCACACTGTGGGTGCTGCAGCTCCAGCACTCACTTCCCCAGGTTTTGGACTCTTTCAGCTCCACGTGCATGATTGTCTACAGGTACAGAATCACATGATGGACAAGGCTGGAAGGGACCGCAGTGGGACATGTGGTCCAACCTCCCTGATCAAGCAGGGGTCATCCCAGAGCATACGGCATGGGATTGTGTCCAGGCAGTTCTTGAATATCTCCACTGAGCCAGAATCCTCAGTCTCTCAGGGCAACCTTTTCCAGTGCTCGGTCACACACAAGTTAGAGAAGTTCGTCCTTATATTCAAGTGGAACTTCCCGTGCATCAGTCTCTGCCCCTTGCCTCTCGTCCTGCTGCTTGGCACCGCCGAGCAGAGCCTGGCTCCATCCTCTTGACACCCTCCCTTCAACACTGATGGGCATTGATGAGGTCCTGTCTCAGTGTTCTCTTCTCAAGGCTGAACAGGCCCAGCTCCTTCAGCTTTTTCTCATAAAAGAGATGCTCCAGGCCCTCTTCATCTTTGTTCCCCGCCGCTGGACCCGCTCCAGGACTCTCCTGCACTGCACTGGACACAGCACTCCAGATGTGGCCTCACCAGGGCTGAGCAGAGGGGCAGGATGACTCCCCCCC
>VZTB01005697.1:22042-63450 GCA_013397245.1 Thryothorus ludovicianus | reverse complement strand
GGACAGAGCCGCCCTCGCGTGTGTCCAAAGAGCGGCGCGAAAGGGGCTTCTCATCTTGCTGCTCTCTACTCTCCTTGTAACTAAGATGCAGTTTTTTGTTGTGTCGTGCGGAATGGAAGGCGAGCGCTGGCAAGTGTAGCAGGAATGTTTTAGTGTGTTGTTTATCCCGCTGCCCTGGACCGTGCTAGCACATGGTTGCTGCTCTCTCCCGTGCGCAGTTGGGCGCGTTCGTTTAATTTAAACTGCTGAAAGTAAATTTGTGTTAGCAGTTGTCTAAATCAGGTGTTTTAGTCTAGAGAAGGCTGAGAGGGGATCTCATCCGTGCGTATAAATATCTCAGAAGCAGGTATCAAAAGGATGATGCCAAATTCTTTTCAGTAAAAGGATGAGGAGCAGTGGCCATGAACACAAGAATTTCCACCTCAAAATGGGAAAGAACTTCTTTCCATTGAGAGTGGCAAACCATGGAACAGGCTTCCCAAGGAGCTGATGGAGTTTCCCTCTCTGGAGAGATTTGAAACCCACCTGGATGTGTTCCTGTGTCACCTGTTCTAGGTGACCCTGCCTTGGCAGGGGGTTTGGACTAGATGATCTCCAGAAGTCCTTTCCAACCTGAAGAGTTTGATTCTGTTAGATGCTGTACTGAGGAAGCAGGTGATGACATCTTAAACTGCCTCAGTAAGACTTTTCAGGGTTTCTCTCCTGGGACTCTTATTCATGGTATGCATTTGTTTTCTTTGTGGTTTTGTTATCTCCAAGGGGAATGTTTCAGTAAGCATTTAGCTCTGTGTAAGTGAAGAAGTTTTGGTGCTGGAATTCCTTATACTGGAAGCTGATCTCTTCTTTGTTCTTTGCTCTTGCTAATGCTGAGTATGATCTTGCCTTTATTTTAAATCTCCTGTTAGGACAATGTCTTGTCATAGCTGTGTGTTGTGAGAATAACAAATGCTGTAGCTGTGATTAAAAGACAAATACCCTTCTTTTAAAAAACAATGACTCTAAAATTAAATTGCTCTTTACTTATCTGTGGGTCACAGAATTTATAAAAGACCTAATATGCGGAGTTCAGAGTCTGCTTGGAAACTGACAGCTTTCCACAAGGTGCTGGCACATATACATGGAGTGAACATCCAAATATGTTAACACGTCTCCAGGGATCAAGTACTTATTGGGAACTGTGGAAGAAGAGTACATGTATTTTAAAATATTTTTTGTTTCTGGAGAGCGCAAAGGAGATTTTAGGTATTTTCATGACATAAATGTTTCTTCTGCAGTAGTCTGCAACCCTGCCATTCCCTCCTCTGCCTTTAGAAGGTTTTTCCTTAGTTCACTTATGACTAGTGTCAATGAGTTGGAAAATATATATGGGCATCCTTAATTAGTTCAGGTTGACCCAACATGTAATAGTGTGATAAACACTAAGATCCTGGGTGTTTTTGTGCTGTCACAACAGCATATTCTGAAGAATTTTATGGAGATTAAAGAAGTGATGGTGCAAAGTTGTGTACTGTCTTGATCTTATTCTGAATAAGGTCTTCATCAGCATTTTAAAAAGCAAAAGGAGTGACTTGCCATTCATGGTGACTTAACATTCATGTCAGGTTTTTGATCCTTTGTGTTAGCCTGATGTATGAAGCTGAATCCCCATCTCTCAAACACAGAGTCTTGTGCTGAAGTTCACCTTCCTATTTCAGCTGTATTTTGCCCCAGCTGCTGTTTCTCTTACTGTAAGTGCTGTTCATTTTATCACTGAACTCCAATATTCAAATGCACACACTGTTTAAATAATGAAATAAAAGGCACATTTACATTTGCATTTTCTTCCTCCTTTTAATATACTGTAACTCTTTTCGTTGAACATTGATGTTTGGAATGAAGTAGTAGTTTTTTAAAGGAGAAAATTAGGTGGCATAGTACTGTTTCTTGCTATAAAAGACTTTAATAAAATATTTGCATCTGTGAGTTTGACAAGTTGACCCGTTTCTTATCTGTTGGAGTTTCTGGGCTTTGTTGTCTGAAAAATCTCTTAGATTGACCTGGTAAAAATATGAGCCTTACCAGAGTTATAGTAGTTGTGGAATACTCTGTCAGTTGTGGAACTTTAAAGTAAAGGAGACCCACTTTCCTTCCAAAAGCTGCCTCTCAAAGCTCTTTGATATATAGCACTTTGCCAGGATTTTTTCAACTGAGTTGTCAACAAATTGTCTTGCCTAAAACATAGTTCAGCATTGGTAACTGAAGGCATCTTACTGTCATCACTTGCTCATGAGCAAGTGCTGAGGTTTTCCAGTACTGAAAAACTGCTGAAGCTGTTTGCCATTGACTAGTCATGCTACGTAGAGTCTGGAGGTAGGAAAGAATGAATTCAAACTAGTAGTTCATGAAGGATGATCTGTCCAGATCTTTACAACCAACTATTGCTTTGCAGCAGAATGTACTGAGCAGTCATGCAAATCTTCTAGTCATTACTTGCAGTAGCAGATAAATTTGAACTATGAATATCTCTGAGCTTGAGTAGATTCTATAAGTTGCTATTGTGGTTACTGTTTAACAGTTCCATCCATTTTTATAATCAACAGTGATAAATAAGGGAAAAGAAAAGCTTTGCCCATCTTTAAATTAAGTTTATTAGCTCACATTACTAAAATACTAAATTTATGTCCTTGAGTTTATATTGATGAAAAAGAACTGAAAACAGCATGTCAGTAAGATAGCATGATAAACCTTAAATTTTCAGATTGCTCTTCATTGGATCTAAAAGTCAGAGACTTTCAGCCAGCTGACAGAATAAACAACTTGACTGTATAGTAAAAAGACATGCAGCAGATGTGGTTTGCCAAGCTAGTTTTCATCACAGAATGAAGCAAGCTCTCTTGTCAGCATTTGACATCTCATATATTCTCTCTGTTAGATGTAGTTTGCTGAACCAACAAGTAGGGTTTGGTTGGCTGGAATGAAATCTTGTTATTTGGCAATCAGCTTTTCACTGTGTTATGAGGCACATAACGTATTTCTTGATTATTTGCATTCAGTTTTTGCTATTTTCTGCCTGACAGTAGCATCCTTGCTGAATATCCTCTTGTGCATTGTTGATGTTGTTTTGACTTCAGACTTGTCATGTGACTTAATTTGATGCCTCTGGCCACCCAAATACATTTATGTCTGAGAGGGAAGATTATGGGGATGACAAGTGTGTCTCTTAAACCAGCAATCTTGCCAAGAGCAGTTTTCAATGCAGTTTTAGTATTATGCATAATTGAAAGTGATGTCTTTAAGTGATGAGGAGTTACTCAAAGCATGCTGCATACAGATCAGTGTCTTATTCAATAGTGTGTTAATGATATCTCAGTGACAAAATTACATCAGGTTTATTTATAATAGCATGCCTATATTAGAACTGACATTTAATAATAATAAGCAATTAAGATAATGTTTGGCATATGAAATTTGATCTGCTTTTGCCTAGCTGTCAATAAAATGCCTTTGTCGAATATGCAGATAATGAAAATGTTTAAATATTCCAGATAATGCAGCAAAAGTTGTTTCCCCTATGTCAAAATTAATATTGTACAGAAGAAAGTTGTGGTATGGGAAAATAGTATGGAGTCTGTGATATTCCCAAATTGCTCTATACAGTTCTTTTTGATTTGAATATGTAAAATAGATTTTGATTATTTAAGGCTAGAACTGTATCTTAGGAGAGTCTTGGGCTTCATACATTAAGTTCAGATACCTGATGGAGCTCTTGATTTCTAAAACTCTTCCAGAAATTCAGCTTTTCAGACATGGCAGAAAATCAGAATATTGCAAATGCAATGCTTGGATTTCCTACTGAGTCTTTGATCTCAGACTCTCTGGTATTCTTTCTTTTCTTTATAAGAAAACTTATGTTAACTCTGTCCTTCCAATCCTGATGTTTGCTTCCTGTGAATCTCAACTCCATAAGAAAAGATGGAGAGGTGCACTCTGTGCTCTATTATTGCCAAGTTTTTAATGCAGCATTTCTCAAAAACTACTGGGAGGATTATGTAGTATTTATTTTGGGTTGGCAGTTTCCTTTCTGATTCCTATATCATTTCATATGCTGTGTGCACAGAGGGCTTGTGTGCTTCCCTCCAAGGCAGCTTCTCTGTATGTGATGAACAGAGTATTTGGATCCTCATAAGCTGCCAGATTTCAGTTGTAGTGTGTCTAGAAAGGAGAGTCAATGGGTCAATGGCTTCCTTTAGTAAAGCAGGAATTCAAAAATGGTGTGTAAAGCTAAAGGGGTGAGGGAGGACTGGGATCTTTCAGAGCTGATGGGTACAGAAAAGCTGGAGACATGGATAAAGCTTGAGCTTTCTTTACATGGAAGGTGAAATTGTATACCTAAGGAATTTGGAAGCAGCAATTGTTATGAATGGATGAGTGAAAGCAGGGAGATGAGAACTGACACTCAAGATTTTAAAGGAAAAATAGTTGCTGGCAATGAACATCACCATAGCATATTTCATCCTGTAGGAATGTTCTAAAAACGGTGATGCTAATTCAGTCACTCTGAACTGCTGAACTTTCTGTACCTGGGGGAAAAAGCCTAGTACTTGACCCTAAGAAGTTATTTTAGTTTATGGTATGTACTGCTTACCTTTTGTAAAGGAAGTAAAAAGTCTCAGAGAATAAGATCTTTTTAATAAAGGTGCTAATTTCATTTTTGTAGAGTGCAATATATAATCCTTTTTGGTTGGATACAAGATAGTAGTTAGAAAACTTATTTCTGGAAAGCCTGATACTGCAAAGAAGACTTAGTGAGTATGACTGACATTTCTGTGGCTGTAAAGATTCAGAGGCTGTACTACAGTACTAAAGTTTCTATTAAGAAATACCATTAAACTTATTAGAATGTTAAAGTTCTCAAGAAGTCACTTTGAGAGACAAAATACAGGACAGTTGAGTTTCTGTGTGAACAGGTAGATGTTTAAACTTTCAACAACGTTAGATCTTTCTTTTAAGTTGCAATTTCTTTCTTTATTATTTTCTGGAATTTTTTCTTTCCTGCTAGACAAGGATAATTATGTTTAAGATAGAAAAATAAGTGCTTTGTAAGTAGTTGTTTCTAATACAGCAAATTTCAGATGTACGTGATGCTGGTTTGGGTTTTCCATCTTATGCAACACAGGATACCACAACATACCTTATCTTTCTTCTCTTCCTCCTACTCATGCTCTTTAATCCTCAATCAGATGTTTTTATCTCAATGGGGGTAGAACTCATTACACCTACATTTAAACTTGAGTCTTTCACAACTCTGTGATTATTATTTTTTAAAGATCTTATGCAATAAACTTAAAAGCATATATCTCACTTAAAGTCATTGATTATGCTACATTATGCTTCGATGCAAATGCTTCAACCACGCATCTTGAAAACTAGATTCTTAATGTAAACTGTTTTTTTTTTCTGTTGCTTAGATTTGAATGCTCAAGTAACTTTTAAGCCTATATGGTCATTGGGCCTGAGATTATCATTATTCTGCCTGATTATACATCAGAGATATGAATGTGTATGCAAGACCAACAATTTGTGAACTTGTCAATTTCACCAGATATTTGTAGTTTTGAGGTAACTTGGAGATTCTGCCAAATTCTTGTGGGTCAGCTCTAAAAATAATGAGAGGTTATTCATAAGTTGTTGAAGCAAATAAGGAGAGTTCAGTTTTCAAGACAGCAAGAAGCTTGATTGTGGCCTCCTGAGAAATGTATAGCCCCTATTGCTTTTATGTAAGAATTTTTGTGATTGTTAGAGGTGTTTTGATGCCACTGGTTCTTTTTGGAGGTAAAAGGTGTAATAACATCTTTCGTTTTAGTGTCCCAGAAGCTGTCATTTAGACCTGAAGTTTCTGATGGTGGCTTAAGAACTTAATAATGCAATGACTATAAAAATAATATATGTTAAAATAATTCCTATGTAAAACTTCTTTCCTTAGCTAGTGTTTATTTTTGATTTTGAAACTGATCAATTTAAAGTACTTCACTGGACTTAGGTATGCCATCATTTTCCCTTGCCCCTCCTTACATTGTCTGTGTCCATGAAATGCATTAATTATGTGAAGCAGAAAAGTTGCCCTAGTAGTCCATGAATTACACAACGCTTTTCTCATTGAAGTATTTTTGAAATATTACTGTAATTATATATATATATAATCATTATAACTATTATAATACTCATCTCTAAAGATGAGAAGATACTCCAACAATTCTGGTCATGTAGCTTATTCAAGACCTTAATTTAGAAGGTAGGTAGGTAGATAGATTTGTGAAAGGTGTGAAAGCATTCTTAGTCCAGAGGCACTGATATCTTTGGTCTCTTAAATTTAATAATCTACGAGATAGTGATAGGTATTCCATCTTGAGAAAGCTACTTTTGTTTTTTTAATTTTATTTTACTGTAAGTAAAGTTCTTTTTGTGAGAATGAAAGTACTATCTAAAAATAGAAATTTCTTCTGGCACTAGAAATGCAATAAATTAACACACAATACCTAACCCTTTTAGCATTATGGACTAGATTTCTTGTATTAAACAAGGGCTAGAGTTTCATTGATGGAATGGACTCTGCTTTGGAAAAAAAATCTGCTAGATTGTCTGAAGGTCTTCAGAAAGTTGATCAGAAGCTCTAAACGGGGTTTTATGAAGAAAACTCTTGTGAACCACAAAGGTTTGGTCAGAGAAATCCAACATCTTTGCTGGTGTTGTCTTCTACTTACACTCCCACTGTGGCCAGCTGGGAGAAGTGCAGATACATAAGAAAATAAGAAGTCTTAATGTGACTGCAAAGAGTGAGGGATGGGATTCTTTGTTAGTCTAAGGATGGGTTGCTGCATCTGTTAGAACAGTTTGTCATCTCCTCATCTGTGTCCAATGAATCAGATACAAGAGGAGGAATGGGGAATCCAGGCACTGTCTTCTGCATTCTCCTGCCGTGTCCAGAGATTTTTGGCAGTTCAAATGAGGGGGGGAATGAGGAAGGCCTTTGTTAAAAAGTCTGGATCTGGCACCTCGGGTTGGTGAAACCAACCATTCCATTCTGTGAGGCTCTGTGTAAGGCAGTGTTACCTTGGGCCTAGTGGGGAATATCCAGAATGAAAAAAAAACAAAACAGCAGGAAAGATCTCTCCAAAGGATGGGATGCAAAGGAGTGCCATGGTTCTGTCACACAGTCCCAGGCTGCTTGAGCATGGAAGGGACCTTTGGAGTCATTTGGTCCAACCCTCTGCCTCTAGCAGTGTCACCTAGAGCCAGTTGCCAAGGCTGTGTCGAGGAAGCTTTTGAGCATCTCCAAGGATGGAGACTCCAAAAGCTCTCTGGGCAGCCTGAGCCAGTGCTCAGCCATCACTGCAGTGACAAACAGTTCCCTGATGTTCAGAGGGATCCTCCTGTGGTTCAGGTTGTGCCGGTTGCCTCCAGCCCTGTCACTGGGCAGCACTGAGCAGAGCCTGGCTCTGTCCTCTTTGCACCCTCCCTGCAGGTATTTACATACATTGATGGGAGCCCCTTCTCCAGGCTGAACAGTGCCAGCTCTCTGATTGTCTCATGGGAGGGGTGCTCCAGTTCCTTAATCATCTTTATGGCCCATAGCTGTGCTCTCTCCAGTGCATCTGTGGCTCAAGCAGATTGCAGGCTGTTTTAGACTGGAGTTCTTGTGGTGTCAGTGTCAATGGAGGCTTTTTCTGGAATTCTAGTTCTAAACCTCTAGGCCCAGGCCAAGTTTTGGGTTGGGGCCCTCTTTGAATAGAAAGGCCCATTCCACTAGAGAACCAGCTAGATTTTTTTTTTTTTTTCAGCTCAGTAGCTGCTAAAAAAGGATACCAGGTAGCTTTAGAACAAAATTTGTAATTCAACCCCAGCAATTGTGTCAAAAAAAACCCCAAAAACATGAGAGTTCTGGAGCATTTTTCAATCTGGAGACTGGGAGGAGGAAGAAATAAGTCAGCTGAGGCTGCACATTGCCTAAAAAATCAGATTCACAGAATTTCTGTGGAAAGGTTAAATGCAAAGCAGACCTTGTTTGGTGCAACATTCTCAGTAACGATAGTTCAGAAAGAGTCAACTTTATAATTCTGAGCAAATCAAGGAAACATGATTTAGACTGTTTTTTTTTTTTTTTTCTCCTAACTGTATTTAGAGTCGTCATGGAAAATTTCTTCTAGTAACAATTCTAGGAAAGAATACTGGAAAATAAAAAATGTAGGACACCGAATCTACAAAAGTAGTCACTTTTCAAAATTATACCTTACTCTTCTAAACTTGTTTAAAGTTTTCAGGGAAGAATGGATAGTGTTACAGTCCTTACAAGTCAAAATCAAGTAGTCCTTTCTGAAGTTTCTTCTGCTAAGAAACATATTTGTTCATGCAGTGGAAATATCAAGTGACCTCACATAAAATTAGCTAAGCTATCTAAATATGCTTTAAAACATAACTTTTCCCCAAACCCAAAGAAAACAAGAGAAAGAATGCCAAACCACCCAAAATGAAAAAAAAAACCAAACAAGGAAGGTGAACACATAAATGTAGTCACAACAAACCTGAGAAGGAGTAATGCTGATCCATAGCTGCTAGGGTTCAGAGAAGCCTGTAATATAGATCCATCAGTGTAAATAAATAATCCTTAGCTGCTGCTTTGTGTACTTCTGGGTGCTTTTTGATACTCAGGTGTAGCTATTGACTTAAAAAGAAATGGCATGTTGACAGATACTGATCTGGGTTTGGAAATTTGAGGCACAGATGAAACTGGTTTTCCACAGAGTACTTCCAGGTACACTGTGGGTGGGGAGGAGTTGCTTGTTGAATTCAGAGATAAGACAGGAGCTTATATTTTGACTACTATGAAATTATTCTCCCAACAAAGAGTGGGAGAATTTAACTCAGAATAGATAATGCTTGCATAAATTGAAGTAGAGAAAGCGTTCAAAGATCAGGTTACATCAGTGTAGGATATAATACATTTCACGTGTTATAACACCCAAATTGTAAAGTAGTTAATTTCAAGAGCGTGGAATTCAGTGTGGCTGAGTTTATAGACATAAAATTTGGTTTCAGCCTGCAAATCCAGAGCCTCTGCTGCCTTTGGATGCTTTAGTTTTGACATGGAGATATATGATCTTGCTCCCTTGCTGGTTACCCAATGCAAGCTGCCCTTTATTGGCTGAAAGGAGTGTTCAAACATACATGAATGAGAAGGTAGATGCTCCACAGAAAGAGCTGAATATTTTCCATTGTTGCCTTCTGGAGGCTGACCTGGAACAGAGACTGGACAGAGCAAGAGGATAAAGCAAATATTTATTAAAAGGCCTCAATGGGTACACCTGGACTGCATAAGACCCCAGCTGGACCATGCCCAAGATGCCCCAAAATGGTCACAAAATGGACACCTGATCACAAAGTCTCACACTTTTATAAGTTCTGGTCCATTAGCATATTAGAGTCAGTTGTGCAACCATAGCTTCAGGTTATGAAGCTCCATCCTCCTGGTTTTTTCTTCTCACTTCAGTGCTGTTTTCATTCTTGGGCCTGAAAGTTGTCCTTGGTATCAAGCTAGGGAAGGAATTGTTTTGTCTCTCTACTCTGTGAAGAGAGCTCAGTAGCACTTAATATGGAACCTAAAGCTACCCACTAAAACAGCACAGGATCTAAAAAATATAAAAGCTAAAACCCAAGGCATCACCATGGAGAGGTAAATGTCAGCAAGATAATTCTTATTCTCATTTTAACAGGTTTGTCAAGAAATCAAAGGTCTAATGGAAAAGCTGTAGCTATCACCATACAGAAAAGAGGCTTGAGTTCTAAGGTGATGGAAGGGTTGTCATCCATTTTCCAATTTGATCACATTGACAGTACTATTTGTCAATGTTCTTTTAGGTTGCATAATGGTCTTTATATCCCTTGGTTTCAGAGGAAGTCCTGTTCTTCACCAGGGTGTTGCTTCTGACAGAGAATCTGCTTGCCCTTCACTTGGTGCCTTTCTGAGCTTGTTTGTAGCCATGTTGGTAAGAGACTACAACCAGGCAATAGAATGATATGGAACTGAAGCTTTGTGAATATAAGATAGAAAGTGGTCTCACCTAGCCCATGTCTCGTTTTTTCCAGTAGAGTGATGTTGTCAAGTGGTATTTCAGATGTCTTTCTGCCAGGCATATTTGCACCCAGTTGCACTGGCACTTATATCTGCAATGCCATGTTATCTGATTTGCTAGGTGGTTTATGTGACAATCACAGTAGTATGTTTGTCTTGAAGGGATGTTCAAGGAGGCCGCTCTCACTGTTTGCTAGTCCAAAAGGGATTTTAAATCTATGTTGATCCTCAAACGTCAGTGAGTTTAAAAAGAGCATTCAGGTTAATGAATAGATGACACACATCATAATTATTTGAAGGATGCTATTCTAGTTTCCTTTAGAAATTGTCCCAGGATTCTTGCTTGCCAGGCTGGTTATTACTTTGGAGTTGTTTGCCCGGTATTTTATATGGCTTAATACTGTTGTTATATGAATTTCTTCCCAGCCAGAGCACACAACATGATCCAGTAAGTTTTTCCTCACATTAAATGTGAGGTTCCTAATAGGAAAGAAAAATCAAATAATCCTGCTGTATACAGTTCAAGGGACAATACATCCAGCATAATATTTTGGCAGCAAATAATCTCCTGTAGGGGAAGTTGGAACTTGTTCCTGGCAGAGCTTGGAACAAAGGAAAAGAGGAAGACCTGAACCTGAATGACCTTCTTAGACAAAAGTAAAAAAAGAATGTCTGAGTCTGAAGTTTCTGCTGGTCTTACCTGAATACAGTAAGCTTGCTAAAAAAATGGATTTTAATTTTTTTTCCTAGTCTGTATTGTTGTATTGTTGACCATTATTTATTCCATCATGGTTTCATCACTGTTTCTAAAATAATATTGTATAATTACCATCTTGATTTGTAGCTCTCTAATGGTAATAATAGTTTTCTGTTATGGTTATTGTATCAGTTACTTAAAATCCCAGAATAATCACTTCAGCTTCAGAAAGCTGGAAGTTAGGTGACCACTAGATGGAGTCCAGTGAGCATATTTCAATATCAGAAATCTTGGTATGGCTTGCAGTGTTAAAAGGGATAGGTGTTTTGTGTCTCATGCTTAGCAATAAGTGCTCATTTATTCAGTTTAGATTGGCTTGGACAACTTCCCAAAGGTCTTTGGGTTGTTCCTGGTATGTCTGTCCTCAAGGCTGGTTTGAGTTAAGTTTGAACTTAAGGCACAGAACTGGCACATCCCATTGCTCATCTGTGAATCAAAGTGTGTTGTTACTTGTGTAAGAATGGACCTGGTGAGAAGACTGAGCTTTCTGCAGCTCTCAAATATGAAACCTAAAGTTATTAGCGAAGATATTTAGCATTTTGCAACTATAGCAGGGCTATAAATCTGTGTGCATCTTTCCATTGGCACCTATGTAATACCTGTCATACGTGTATGTAAGATTTGAAATAGCATTTCTTAGATTGCTTCACTTATGCCTCCTCACTTCTCTAAATGTATTGAAGACAATTGACACAAAAAACACCTTGTCCAGTTAGGACATACTAAATCTTGCTCCAATTTTCATAAGCATTTCCTTTTACTTTTGATGTGATCTTTCACATTCGTGGCAGCGTGTATGAAAGATAAACTGTCTCTGTTCTTCAGCCTGGTGCTATACTCAGTATTTCTAATGTCATGGTAGCTTTTTGTTTCTGTTGGATGAAAATCTCTTCTTAGGGTCTCACTGAGTGCTCAGATGCTCAGTCAAAATTACTGGGAATTTAACCATGCTGTTCTCAAGACTACCTCCTGGAATAACTGTACTGGCTTTCTTCTGAAGGATGGAATTCTCTTGTAGGTTTTATCT
The DNA here is from genome assembly GCA_013397245.1 of Thryothorus ludovicianus. Lineage (NCBI taxonomy): Eukaryota > Metazoa > Chordata > Aves > Passeriformes > Certhiidae > Thryothorus > Thryothorus ludovicianus. The sequence continues at coordinate 51,561 of VZTB01005697.1, read as the reverse complement.
TTCTCTGTTTCAGTAGTTAGTGTGTGGTTATCCAGTGTACAACCACAGAATCATGGAAATGTACTGGCTGAAGTGTAGATCTCTGGAAGTCACTTAGTGCACTCCCCTGCTCAAAACAGATCTGGTTAGAGCAGGCTGCTTAGAGACTGCGACAATCTGGTTTTAATATCCACAAAGATGGAAATGCTTTAACCCCAGTAGCTGTAAGTCTTTATGGTTAAAAAATAAAGTAAATAAATCCTTTTATGCAAATGGAATATTCTGTGTCTGTTTCCTCCTGTTCTGTTACTGTATCTTCAAGAAGAGTCTGGCTCTTCTCTCTAGCTTCCCATTATGTACTGCAACAGTAATAAGATTTCCTTTTAGTCTTCACTTAAGGCTGAACTGTGCAAGATCTCTTACATTTTTCTCATATGTGAAACACCATGATGGCCCTCCATTAGACTCAGTCCAATATGTCAATATCTTTCTTGTTCTGAGAAGCCTTTTCAGCAGGATGTCATCCTTATCCACTCATCCAGACCACATCTAGCTAATTTGGGTCCAAGGATGCTATGGGAGACTGTCAGAAGCATTCTTTTACTAACAGTATTCAGTGTCCAGTGCTATCTGCTAGTCCACAGAACCAACCATCACATCACATAAGACAAACAGGCTGGTCAGGCATAACCTGTAAATTCTTGGTAAATCCATGTAGTCCACTTGACACTGATACACATCTCTTACTCTTTATATGTCAAGAAATTGCTTCCAGGAGGGTTTGCATCATCATTTTCCTGGAGATTGGAGTGAATCTGACCAGCTTGTAGTTTTCCATATTCTCCTTACCATTTTGGAGAGCAAATATGAGGGTTACTAAGGATAATCCATATTTAAACACATCCTCTGCACTAGTTTTTACAGATCAAATGCTTAAGAATTTTAAGACAAAATAAAACTCACTGTTGTGGCCACAAAGAAACTTCCAGTATAGTTTCTTTTTTCTGAAGAAACATTACTTCTTGAAGAGAATTACTTGGTGAAATTCTTCTATAAAATCGGCATGCAGCAATCATTGCAGAAACTGTTTTTGCAAAAGGAGCCAGCACTGGAACTTTCTGGTACTCTGGTACTCTATGAACACTCCTATTAAGTAGGAAGTGCACTTCTTTTTACTCTTGCAGGTCTGTTGGATCTTCAGGTCTTTTCTGCAGCACAGCTTTTTCAGGCAGAAGCGAGTATGTTGCCTTTGAGATACTGTCATTGGCTTATGAAGGCACTGCAGTAATGCCAAGTGATGTTGGTTTTCACTTCTGGACTCAGGAGGCTTTAGGGCCCCATCTCTGGTGTTCTGAGCCAATGTACAGGCCAGATGAAAGGTAGTGGTCCACCAACAAATCCTGTCATGTTTTGTGGAAAGCAGAATTCAGTCAGGATCTATTAAGATTTGTAAGGAACCAGATATTCAGTTGTGTCAAGATGGCATTTTAAATGTCATGGACAACTTTATAGGTAAAAATATAAATACCTGCTTCTAAAGTTTCAAGAGATTAAGGATATTTTTGTGGCTTTTACGCTAGGATTTAAGTGCTTGAATCCTCCCTGAAGAATATTCTCTTGCAGATATGGGGCTATATCTTTATGAAGTGTTTTCCTTTAGTAGTGGCTTTTCTGAAGACAGAAGCATGTTTTGTAGTAACCCATTCAATTGGAAGGTCTTCCTAGATTGATCTCTATCCTTTTAACTGTTTAGTTTCTGTCTAGGAGTCTGTAAGTTCTCATTTTGATAGTGAAAATTTTATAGGGTGAGCTGAAGATTTTATATCAGCCCAGGCTGATTCCCTAACCTTCATACACACTAAACATTGTGAAATGGAAACTTGTAAACATTGTTTAGAACTGTCTGATTGCTAACACACATTAAATTTGTACCTGACTTTGTCATTAAGCTTTCTTGGAACTCATTTGGTTGTCAAAGGATTGCTCAACATGTTGGTTTGAAATCTTCCAGTTCCTAAGTGCGAAGTGATTATTAGTAATTTACTAATCAGAGGAGTGGTTAGGACCTTAAAGCAATTTTGTTTTTGGAAGGAAGCGAGAACTTCTTAATTACTTTTCTAAAAGAACATGTCTCAAAAATGCATGATTCTGAACAACCTGGAGCTAACACAGCTAATTAATATTTTTGTCCTTATGGTGCAGTCAGTACAAATTGAATATAGTGTATAGCAGGGAGGAGCTTCTTGTTCCCCATATAAAGGAGTGCTTTGGCTTAGGGATGTAATATTTGCAATGTATCCTAATACAAGTAGCTCATAGGTCTGTGTGCTTTCTGGTGTAGGCCCTTTTTCATAAACCAAGAGAAGATAGGCTTTAGTGTTGTCTCCTCCCTGTAGCCTTGCATTCCCCCCCACTCTCTGCCTCATGGAAAAAGACCTTTCCATAAAGGCAGTTTGCAATGGGTAGTTTGCTCATATGTACAGTCTGGGCTTGTTCATATATTGATTTGTTCTGTTTTGGTGTTTTTACCATTGAATTAAGACTTTTACCTGCCTTGGGCTGTCTTTTAGCTTTCTTCAGTGGGCAAAGTGCTGTCAGATCTTTGTAAGAATTTTTCTGGCCTCCCATTTGTCCTGGTTCTGGCCAGGACAGGGTTATTATTTTCAGTAACAGTAGGGTTCATGGCTAATTCTCAGAGGTTATTCTCTACCACTTTATGTCTTTTTCTGGGGACAGGGGAAGGGGTCCCTTGCAGTGAAGGCAGCATGATGGTCATTCTGGTGTTACTGTGGTGGTGTGGTGAGTGATTGTGAGAATTGTTCACCTCTTTCTTGTCCACTGTTATTAGTATTACTGCTGTTACTGTGTTTTCTTGTTTAATTGCTGTTTCCAGTAAATTGTTCCTATCTCAGCTTGTGATCTTTACCTTTTATGCTTCCAGTTCTCTTCTAAAGCCACCCACGTGGTAGAAGAGCAGGGGCAGTGAATGAGGGGTGTTTGGTCTGGAGTGTTTCAGTGGGGACACTAAATTGGGGAATACCTTTACTAAACCATCATTTTACTTTGAGATGTGATACTGAAGTGAATAATATCTCATTGTGTCACATTGCTGTCTGGATGGTCACTGCTTGTGCAGTGTGGTTGCTTATTACAATTCAAGGATTCTCCTTAATGAAGCTGGAAACTTCCACTTTACACCAAATTAATAAAAAGTCTGCTTGTTGGCAGACTTCTCCGCTTTGTGTATTATTCAGATTTCTCCTGCTTCCTGTGGTGTCTTCCCACCCCTCATGTCCCCATAATTATTTCCCTTTGAAGCTCTGTTTGGAATCACAGAATCAGGGAATAAGCTGAGTTGAATGGGACCCACAAGGATCATCAAGTACAACTCCTGGTCCTGCACAGCACCATTCCAAGAGTCACACCCTGTGCCTGAGAGCATTTTCCAAAAGCTTCTTGAACTCTGTCAGGCTGGTGCTGTGACCACTTCCCTGGGGAGCCTGTTCCAGTGCCCAGACACCTCGGGGTAAAGAACCTTTTTCTAATATCCAACCTAAACCTCTCCTGACAACTCCAGGCCATTCCCTCAGTCCTGTCACTGTCACCACAGAGCAGAGATCAGTGCCTGCCCTTCCTCTTCCTCTCATGAGGATGTTGTAGACTGTGATAAGTATGCTTTTCATGGTGGTGTTACCATCATGTTGATCCATGTCACTTTCACTTGCTGTTTCTAAAATACTGTGGAAACATGATGCTAAATTTATTCAAGACATAGTTGGAATTAAATTTTCTCTTAATTGGTTTTGAATTAGAACACCTCCCAGGGTCATTTTCAACCTGAGTTAGACTATGGTGTTTGTCTTCCTGTTTCTCTATACCTACCTAGTATTTTACATGTAAGGTAATTTTCTAGACATTTGGAAGAACTGTCTAATGCATGATACTACTTGTTAGCTGACCTATTTTTCTCATACTCTCTTAAGGCGTAAACTACTTTTTTCTTTGTGCTGAAGATATTTGCTATTATGAAGTCTTTGAAATTGCATGGAAAACCCTCTAAATAGTGTTTCCTTTTAAAGATCTCTTTACTTGTGATACCATGTTTGTAACCTGAACTTCGTCAGGTCTCTGTAATCCTACGTTTCAGATGGTAATGAAGTGGGCTTCTGCACTAGAAACAGTTAACTTGAATGTATTTTTGGGGAATGCCTTCTGTGGTAATTCCCATGACTGTTTTCCCTTGCATGTTTGCAAGGATGTCTTTATCCAGCCTTAGTGAATGGAGCACTGCATTTCCCTCACTGACCTACTTCTTCTCTTCAAAGAGGGTAGGATAGGTAGGAGTTGCCGTGCAAGGTTCATGGTTATGTATGAAATATCTGTCCTTCATAGTAGAGTTTCTGCTGAATTCTTCACTGTGTCCTTCTTTGTTCTTCCTCATAAAAGAGCTGTTCATTATTAGCAGAACTACCTAAAAACAACTGATATTTCTCCCAATACGAGAAATGTTTAACTTCTACCTTTGTGAATACGGGACTGACAGGAACTACTTGAATCACTGTCAAATGTTGTAGGGTTTTTGTTTTTTTTTGGTTTTTTTATTGATGTGTTTGCATTTTATTATGTTTTATCTAGGTTAGAAATATAATGAGAAGCATATTGATAGGTATTAGCTAGGCAGAGATTAGGGGAAAATGCTATTAAGTCTGAAATATTTCTTGTGAAGTATCACTATAGCTTGCAGATATTGCCTTGAGAAGAAAATTTGCATGGGGATAAATCTCTAGCTGACATCTTGAATCTGTTTATTCCCTTCCTCTATGCGTTTAATTTAGCTTGCTTTAACTCTACTGCAGCAACTGTGATTTTGTAAGATCACTTTTTTATCCATTTTTACAATTTAGTAAGTAAATAAGTAAATACATTTCAGTGCTTTCAGTTTAGCAGAAATATAAAACTCACCAACACCTGTATGACAGGGTGATACAGCACTCTTGTGATGTGGATATATAACTGTGGGACAGTTATTTTTTGCAAATTGCTTGCCTTTAAAAGTAGTTTTAAAAATCTAACATTTCTTCTTAGTGTCAGTTAAAGATATTTGTGTACTTGTACAACAGATACTGGTGCAGTGTGTGAACTAGTGTCTTGTAGTGATGAATTCAGTCAGTACAGGTGTGAGTTACAATAAATCCAAGAAATGTATGTATTTTAAATTTCATTCTATATTTTTGTTTTAGAGGTGGATGTTGAGCTAAACTAGATTGCATTTTTAGTTTTTCTCCCCTTTTTATTACTATTGATTATTTGCAATCAAGGACTAATAAATTCAGCTTTTGGCAACTGGAAATTGCCAGATCACTTTGCATAAAAGAAAGAAAGGGAAAAGTGAAGACAGTCTTCAGCTCCCTTGTGGTTTGCCTGAACTGATAATAGCACTCTCTGATGTACAGATTTGATTGAAAGAAGTGTATATAGCATGCTGTTTTCTTTGCATAGCAGCAGTGATTTAAGAATTTCCCCCTTGTGTTTTCAGTTTTTATATTGAAGCTTTTTGTTTCAGACATTAAAAAGCACATGTAGGTCAAGTAAAGAAGTGTTTGCCAGTACGAACTCTGTGCTAAGCATTCTGGGAGACTGCTTTCTTGCAGCAGATGAGGATTCTTTGTGGCTGGCAGCAGAAACTGCAGCAGTATCTTTGCAGTTTCCTTTCATCTTTGATTATGTTCTAAGGATCTCTGAGTATAGGAGCTCTCTCCATAACCCCTTGGAATATCTTTTCATCTCTGTGGTGGAGTACAGCACGTGCTGAAAGCCTCCTCTCTTCTGCAGCTGAGGTATCCTTTGCTTCTCATCGCCCTCTGATTTTTTGTCTTCGGCAGCTGGATTTTGGGCAGTATTTGGCTTAAGCAAATAGGATTACATTTCACAGCTGATGGTTTCTAGTCAAGGAACATACTAAATGTGGGACATAATGAGGATTGTACAAGGAAATATTTCTGCAAAGCACAGGAAAATTACTCGAGTCGAGCAACGGAAGAAGGCATTCTGCAAATGCAATCAGGGCTGCTAGAAATGCAAAATTCAACAGATTGGGAATGGGTTGCACGACAAGTGTGATTCTGTTTAAAGGCATTCGTACAGTTTTTGAGAGAAACTGTGGTTATATATGCAAACAGCAAGGGGAAAACCATGCCCTTGAATACACAGCATTCAGCTTGCCAGATGAAGATTCAGAAATATTGCTTCATTCATTCCTGGTAAATAAATACTTGTTTCATTAATAATTTTATCTGCTAATTGAATGCTAAACTAAAACCCTGAATAGCATGTTTATTTGACATCTGCTATGTGCAGACATGGATATCTGTCTTGTCCTAATATTGTAGGATGCTAGTGCATGTATGTGGCATGTTATGTATGTGTGCATGCAGCTGTAATGTTAAAGCTTAAGATTCATATGCCGTATATCATTTAGATTTGTATTAATAGGTCTGAAGAGTTTCCACTCTGTAATTGTTATAGAGGATTGTCTTCTGTTATGTCTTTCTAAACATACTCTTGGAATGTATTTGGCACTTGGACTGAGGAACAACTGATGATTATGTTATTTGAAAAAACTGAAGAAGGCATTGTTGAGGAAACAGTAACCCAGCATTTAAGGTTTATTTTTTTCTTATGGAATTGAGTGTATTTTTTTTTTTACTGAAAGTGTTTAACTGTTTTATTTCTGTTTAACTTACTGAAAGGGATACAGGAGCATTCTAGAAGGAAAAAAAAAAAAAAAATGGTTAAAGGAAGCAATAACTCTTTCCTGAATGTGCTTTGCTCTCAAAGGCTTTTTAGGTGCTTCCTGATGTAAAGAAACCAGGCTTTAAAGTGAGACTGTGGTCTTTGTGCCCCCCAGGTTAATGACGTGTTTGTGCGTCAGGTGTATTGCATTTAGGCTCGAGGGGGTGGAATTGCAAGAGCTCACTAAGGTGCATAGCTTGCTCCACAATCGGGCTGGTTAAGGATTTAAATATTAATTCAAACCAATTTGAGTTTACTCGCTAATTGCTTTGTCACTGGCTCGGTAGTTGGGCTAAGAGGGGCGTGGTGCACTGAAATAGCTGGACAGATTTTGAGCTTGTTATCTTGCTGGCATACCCCTGCTGTGCAACTGCAGCTATGGAAAGTCTCTAGAAATTTCACGAAGCTTTTGTTGCCTTTGAGCTGTTCAGGTCCTTTTTTTGCTGAACTGAAATTTAAGGGAAAAAAAAGGGATGTGGTTGCACATGTATGAATCTATCTATATACACGCGTGCATATGTATGCACACATGTATGTATATTTCTATACATGGATACACATACAAGTTTCTAGGAGAGCACACAGAATAATCTGAACTGTCTTCAGATGCTTAAAATAACTTTTAGTATGTATATTACCCTTCTTGATGGCATTGCATTTGCTTAATATGGTTTGATACTACAAATAAAATGGCTTCCTCTGGGTATTAGGAACCTTTTTACACTGTTAGCCATTTTTAAGTTAGCCTCATACAGAATATTGTTAGAAATTTGTTAAATTCTGTGTAATGAATACTTTCAGTAACTTTGGTAACCCGTTGAATTTAAGACCTAACACCCTCACTGGCCTGGAATTCTACATATAGTTAGGCAAGTGAATGAAGAAATGCTTTTTTTGTAATGTAATATGACTTACTATAACTTGGAGTATACAATGAAAATTTTGAGGGAAAAAAAAGTTTATTTCACATGTTATTGTTCACATGTTATTGTTCCAGCAATAATTTTTCTTTAATTTAGTCCGACAGTACAAACTGGCAAGATAAAGCACAAAATATGCTTGATCTGCCATTTACAACTGAAGTTCCACATCTGTCTCTTGGATTTTTTCCAACTCCAAAATGTCTAGATGCTTTTAAATATTATTTTTTTGAGTCTTCCTGTATAGTTTTGTTGGCTTGTTTAACTGGAAGTAGTGGATTAAGATAAGACATTTTCCTGGGAAAAATACCTGTAGGTTAGTATGGAGGAGTGTGTGGAATTGAGGGGTCAGAATGACTTCCTGTTCATTGTACTGGACCTCTGTAGTCCAAAAGAATAGAAGTCAGGGTTTTTTTACAAGAAAAAACCTTTGTTTGGAGGTCATGCTCTTGATACTTAGAGCTGGCACTGGCCATTGCTTTCTTAGGTGTTGTCTGAGGCTGGGGAGCAGTTGTTACAAACTTAGCCCTGAAGACTGGGAAGTGGGTTTTGCTGAAGAATGGGAAGAAGGGGAAAGATGCTGCAGTCTTGGCGACACCAGGTGTACCCATTGAGGCCTTTTAATAAATATCTGCTTCATCCTCTTGCTCTGTCTAGTCTCTGTTCCAGGTCAGTGTCCAGAAGGTATCACAGTGACAAGTGATTTTATGGAACTCATTGAAGTATATAAGGCTTATAGCTCTTAAATTACACAGTGCCTGTAGGCTTTGCTATGAGAGCTAGCTTGTCTAGCTCTTTCCCTTCCAAAGTGGGGGCTTTTAGGGGCAGAAATTATGTTGCTCCTCATGGAGAAGCTGCGCATGGAGGTGAAGGATCCAGGAATCTCATCTCTGGAGAGAACCTGTATGGCCAAGAGTAAAAGACTGACACTGAAAGCAGTGTCACTTGCTTTTTTTGTTTTTTTATTTTGGTGATTGTTGCAACAGATGCAAGTGGGTGTGTGATTTCACCTCTTTGTCTGTGCTGTAACACATATCTGAGCTGCGATGTCTTAACTTAGCCTATTTGGCTGTACCTCCTATCAGGTCTGTTTAACCACTTTGGATCAAATATCTCCTGATACAGAGCTATTGTCAAAACACCAGTGAATTTCAGGGAGTCCTTTCATTTAACAACACATTGATCCTCTTGTAAAATCAGTGTTGAAAACCTGAAAGTTTCAAGTGAATAGGAAAGTCTCAGGAAGTAGCTCCCCTTGAAGAAAAAGTCACTTCCTCTGAGAAGAAGGTAAGGAGACAGAGGCAGTTGATTTAGCATATGTTTTTTTTTTTACCCTTTAACCCAGATATCAGGAGGTTAAATATAAAGACTAGTTAAATCTAATTACAGTTTTATCTTAAGAGGGCCTGCTCTTTTGATTGCTTGAAGGGAAGATAAAATAAAGCCCATGTGAGAGTGTCTTCTCAGGAGTACAGTTTGTATCTGTCCATCTCATGTCATTCAAACTTGCAATGAAAATGCTATATCTTAGCTTCAGGAATATTTCTAACCTATCACTCTGTATTGCTAGAACACAGGACCTTGTAGGGTCTTTAGGTCCACATGAATAAAGATCTTTAATAAAAGATTATAAATTTAGTTTGAGATGCTGTTAAAACTTGCATCAAAATTAATGAAATTATATTTTCCCCAAATGCCTATCTTGGGCATATTTGTTTTTGGCAAGTGTTGAGAAAACATTTTAATGTGCTTAATTTTGTAGTAAGTGGAAGGATATAGTTTCAGAATAATAGCTTGGATGCTTATCTACTTTACTTAATTTGTCTTAATTTTTCTGTGATTTTTTAAAAATTAGTTTTCAGAATGATATTGTGTGTTATTTCTTTCTTTTTATATTCAAATTCCTTTTTTTTTTTTTTTTTAAATCACTGTATAAGCAAATATTATCTCAGAATCAAATGTTAATGTAGAGGTTAGGTCCTAAACAGCTATTTTGGGTGGTTGACAAAGGTGGAAAATGAGCAAGGGTGAATGATGTGGTGATAATAGAACTAGCAAAATTTAAAAAGTTTGAGACTTGCCAGCAAGCACCTTGAAGTACTCAGTGATGGAAGAAGCTGGGGTGAGTGGGCTACCAAGACATATGGAAAAGCTAAAATATTCTGAAGTGAGACAGACTGCGCTGAACGACATTACCTTTTTTAAAAAAATATATTTGTCTGAAAATTACAGAAAAGAACTCTTTTTAATCCATGCTTGAAATGCTTCCTGCTCAGTTTGCTTCTAATGGCCTATTCAGTGCTGCCATTTCTCTCATTAAGCTTCAGAATATTGTAGTTTGGTAAACGTCTTCACATTTGTTATGTCTGATCTGGAAAATATCTGTTATTCAAATTGCACTCACACAGTTTCTGAGAGGAGATGTGGGGCATTTTGAAGTCGTACCTGTACAGCTTTTAACTGGGTACGTTTAGGTGTTGGCTGGAAGCAGAACCTGCTACATTTTAGTAGCTGCAGTGTCTTAGACTGTGTCACCATTTGACTTGACAGCAGCACCGTCATTAGGTGTTCCTGAGTTTTTGGTGTCTGCTTTTCCTGTGCTGCTCATGAGTCATTTGGTTTATTAATAAACTGTGACATCTTTAAGATATACCAAAGTCTGGGCATGTGGGAAGATTGACTAATGACAGCAGTGAGCTATGTCATTCTGGAAGTAACTCCACAGAACACATTCAAGTTGTAGATAATTTGATTTCCAAATAAACTATATATGTATAATTTTTTAAACAGATTCTCCTTAATGTATTGTGTTTTAAATAAACCTTAAATCCTTCACTTACTAAACAGCTTATATTAAGGTGTGTTCTTGATGTCTGAATTTGCAAATTAATATCAACTTGTTTGTATGAGGTGGTAAGGTTTAGTAGAAATAAAGTAAAAATATAAAAAAGGAGAGAGTTCTAAGCAAGTAATTGTGCTGAGTAAGTGGATGTTGTTTTATTTTAATATGCTCAAGCAGCTTATGCAGCAGTTCTGTAATGGTGTGCAGACAATTTGTATGGGTTAGTCTGTTGTTACACTTTCATAATTTGCTTCAACTTGTAACTGTATTATGAGTGACTTTTATTCATCAGCAACAGGAGCATTAGGCTTCATTAGGCCTCTTAATGAGGAAGAAACAGATATGTATGAGTACAGCATCTAACTGTGGCATGGGTTTTTTCCATGGGTCACTTGAATTAGAGCACTTCTTTCATCTCCTTTCATCTTACTGCTCTGGCTGAATAAATACCTGGCGTCGGATCTGCTGACTTGTAGTTTTGGCTAAATCTCCTGATGCTTTCTGTAGACTTCTTTTGTTTTGACCTTTCATTAGATTCCTTTGGGAAGAATGCTCAAATGTCCATCTCCTCGTGCCCTCTCAGCAGGGGAAATTGCAGCACATATTCACCTTCATCAAATACACGTCTGTGAAAGATGCATGAGAGGACTATCAGAAACAGGTTGGCAAGCACTCAGTGCACTGGCATGCAGAAGATAAGATTAAGCATTTTATCTTCAGGAAAACAATCTGTAGACCTGGGGATAAAATCAGGATGGTTGGTCAAGTCTACATGAGTACACCGTTGTTCATCTGTGACAATATATTTTGGACTAGCACAGAAAGGTATCCAACCCAAAAATACGGCACTAGTTTCCATCCAGGTGAAAAATATATTCCCTTCGAATGTAGCAGAAGGGTATCTTCTGCTGAAAGAAGTCAAAATGTGTGGAGCTAAAAAACCCCCCAAAGAGCAACACAACTCCATCAGACGAAAAAAACCCCAAATAAAAACCAACAAACCAAAAAAACCCCCAAACCCCAAAAAAACTTCCAAACTACCCTAAAAACCCCATTAAAAAAACCTCCCGAAACCCCCCTGTAAAGTTTTATATGGATTTAAGGAACGAGAAGAAGAGTTCTGTGGTGGAGAAGCTGCACAAGTGGGGCTTTTAAGACTAGAGTCTAGACTTAATGAGTATATGGAAAGCAGTTCATATCTCTGCTCTTCTTTCTTCATTAACACTTCTTAATATCCACTTGCTTTAAGAACAGCCTGAAGTGCTCATTTTACTCATCTGTAGATGTAGGTACTGTGTTCTGTCATAAAATTAAATGCAATTAAAGTAAATCATAGAACCATGGAATTGTTTGGTTTTGAAGGGATACCTTCCACTGCCTGGTTGTTCAGAGTCCCATCCAACCTGGCCTTGAACACCTCCAGGCATGGAGCATCCAAACTTGTCTGGGCAACCTGTGCCAGTGCCTCACCACCCTTGCACTAGTGAATTTCTTGCTAATACCTCATTTAAACCAGCCCTCCTTCAGTTTAAAACACATTGTCCCCCTTGTCCTATCACTACAGGCTCTTGTAAAAAGTCCCTCTCCAGCTCTATCATCAGCCCCATTTAGGTACTGGAAGGCTGCTCTAAGGTCTCCCTGGAGCCTTCTCTTCTCCAAGCTCAACAATCCCAGCTCTCTCAGCCTGTCAGAGAGGTGCTTCTGCACTGTGGCTCTCCTCTGGACCCACTCAGCAGGTGGGTCTTGTGCTGGAGACCCAAAGCAGGGAGCCACCTGCTAACTCTTGCAATGTTCTTAAAACTCTCTAGTGTGAAGTCCGAGACCCTTCTGTATTTCAGTTGAGGAGCAAACAAAGGTGCTCTAGCTTCAGCCCAAGGAAAGAGGTGAGTTAACATTCTCCTCTAGGAGCAAATTGTTCTTGGAAAAAGTCACTTAAGATTGGTGCTGCACAGTGGGAAGGCACCCCTCCACTCTCCCCCAGGCTTGCTTGGCACAGAGCTACTTCCATTTGAGAGATCTTCAGACTTGATCTCTTGACACACTTTTTGTGTGTCTGTTCTGTCCTGTTAGTTTCTGATAGTCATAAGATTCTGTCCAGTTAGGAAAAAAGCCATCTTCAGTCCAATACTGTTCTCATAGTCAGTCTGCTTGTTATGTCCTGTCTGTAAGGACATATGTCATAACCATAGTTAATTCATAGTTAATTTTGTTTGCAGTTTTAATCTTGAAGTCTCCTATACCAAACTCTACTAGTTTGTTTTTCTTTAATTGTTTTCCCTGGGACCTTAAGGAAATCTGGTTTTGCCCAAAAACAGATTCTACTTAGATGGTATGAAATCAATTGCATCACAAGTTGATGCTTCATACATAATGGCATGCAGATGTGTGGCATGGACAAAAGTTAATCTGTATTTTGTTTAGCTCTGCTGTGATTTTACACTTGTTTTGGTTTTTATTTGTCACGGTCTAAGGGTGTCCATATTAAGCTACTGTATGAGATATGACATGTTTATGTTGACAACTTTGTCCAAATTCTTATTCTGTGAAATAAAGCTTTTAAAAAATGCATTGTGCAGAATCACTATAGATCCAATAGAGATGTTCACTGGGAGAATTCTTTAACTTTAAACTGCTACTAAAATAAAGGTTTTTTTATTCCAGCTTCTTGAGTGGTAGTTTAGACCTGTACATTGTTGTTACCTCTTTTCATTGATGCAACCTACTCATGATTGAGTTCTCTTCTGTATAGTATCTCAGGATCTTTGTCCTATCCAGGCTATTTAACTCTCTACCTAAAAATAGTGTTTTGAGAGTAATTTTACCTGCAATGCAAAATTTAAGGCTGTATCATTCATACTGATTTAGAGATATCTCTTTAAAGGGTGGGTTGTTGTTCTCCCTGTTGCAAAATAGGCTTATGTCTTGCTTTGCCAAAGAAAGTGAACATGAAAAGTCGCATAATGTGTAATGTGTAGCACACTCATATCTGTGTCTTTTGCATTTTCCTTTCTCATCCCTGTTTCCAAATGAGGATGTTCTCCTTGTTGGTGGGACTGCAAATTACACATTTGCAGTGTTTGCCACAGAAGGAGTCTTCCTGAGTTTTGTATGACTTTTTCTGTTTCTTCTGAGTGGAAAGTGTGGATGGCAGGGAATTGCCAGGTGAATTGCATGCTGCATTCCATCTGCTATCAGCCTTTTTCTTGAACTTGAGAATATGTTCTTCAGAGGAGCACTTATCTGTTGGTCACTTATAAAACTTGGCAACATTAAGGTATGTATAGCTGCAACACTGAATCTTCCACTGACTTGTGAAATGTTAGCCTTGAATACAGCTGCAAGGCAGGCTGCCAAGTGTGGGAGGGCAGTGCTGGAATATCTTGTGCTAATACAGATGAGAGCAAGAAGTAGTGGCTTTTTATGCTGCTTGTCACTCCGCAAAAATGGGTCCATATTTTCAGGTGAGCTACTACCTTAAAAATCCGGCATAAACCAAAATCCAACCAAGCAAAACAACCCAACCCCCAAAGTCCTAGCAAAACAAAGTATTAACCTCCCTCCAGATATCCATCCTTCTCATTTTTTTAATTATTTTTTTTTTAAAAATGCTGATTTCCCAGGGAATTTAGAGCCACAAAGTAGGCAGTATAGCCACAAAGCAAAGAACAGATGTAAGGTTTAGTAAATAATATCAAATCCTTTTTTTTTTTTTCCCATATACAGGACGTGCAAAACTACACCAATATTATTTATTCTTCTCCTACTCCTCCCAGTTGCTACAGGTTAAGGACAGTTCTTTCCATAGAACAGATTACAGAGGCAAGTTTGATGGCTATAATTATAGCTAGTAGGTTTAGTGATCTTGACGAAGACTTTAAGTGGGACTTGAAGCAAAAGAAGGACCATCAAGCTACTCAGATTTTAGGTTGTTCCTACAGGGGGGCTGGTTAGTCATCTTTTCTTCCATTAAAATCCAAAAGAAACTCACGTATGCTACCTGATCCCTTACCATCAGTCACTTTTTATTGTGTAATGTTGTGCATTAGCTAAGTAAGTTTTTGAAGTGAAAAGTGATTTGAAGGAGTAAGAGAGTGTATGTGAGGAGCTTGTCTTTTGGGCAGCAAATTGGCTGGATCAATCACTGGGGTATGCCAGAAATACTGAGGGCTTTGTTACCTATGTAATTTTGTAATTACTTAGGCTGTTCTTTAGGAGTGTATGATGCAAGAAGGGAGCCAAATATTTGGCTGTGGGAAGTGGTGTGAAAACTACCATTGCTAAAAGTACCACGTGAGGTCCTTCGAGCCACAGTGTTTGTAAAATGATGAATTACATTGTTTCCATAATAATGTGATTTATTTTGCATCTGCTAGGTCTCTAGGTAGTAATTTCCCACAGTTTTGGGAGCCATGTTGGAAATGCAGTCAGTTTTTGTACAGTGACATATTTTGTGTGTGCATTGTTTTCCTGGATTTTCTGTTGATCATTATTGAGGTAACTGATGCAACAAATTGAGTACTTTTTTTGTTACTTTTTTTTTAAATTGCAGTTAAGGAGGTTAAAACTACAGGTCATGTAACAAGAAGATCAAAGTTTCATCATGTGTTAAAGTTCTGATTTTCATCTTTTGCTTTTTGAATTTTAATGTGTTATTGGTAAATTGTTTCAATACACAATTAAAGTAGTTTAAATATTTTGATTTTGTGATGCCTGAACAAACAATACCTCTTGGGATTTTGTTTGTTTTGCTTTGATATTTTTGCTGTGGTTTTTTTATTTGTTTTTTTTCCCCTAAATATTTTTAAATTAATTTAATCCTTGAAGTAATCACTAAGTCCTCAGCAGAAAATAGATGTTGGAGGTACATGTCAGTTTGGCAGGTAAGGTCTACTTCATGCAGGATACAGTTCCTGAGGTACTATCTCACACTTTTGTTTTTTGTTAAATGAAAAAACCTCTTCTAACTCTATCTGTGAGTGAAATGCAAGCTAGAAATTACATTAGTCATTTGGAATGAAAAATAGCTTCTGTGTCTTTAAACTAATGTTAAAGAAATCTTGGCCTGTTGGCTTTCTTTTTGTCCCTCATCACATTTTGAGAAGAATGGCAGGGAAAGAAAGTTGCATGGAGGCTAAATTAAAGGAATCCAGAGTCATTCAGGAGAAGTACCTGTCCAGGGTTATGCTGTCATTTAGAAGAATCCTTTGTTAAATTAAGCAGAAGAAATACTAATTACAATGTATATAATTTTTAAGTCTTTATTAGTATGCGTTCACAAATGCCTTTTGAATAATAAGGTTGTGCATTTCTGATTGCAGTTAAGTAAAATTGCAGACCATCTCAATGAAACAAATTCCTGTTTGGCAGCTGCATCCTCAAGTAATGGGGTAATTTAGTCTAAGCTGTTCTGTGCTTCCGTTCTCTGGAAACAAAGGGGGCTGGTGCAAAATAAAAAGTGTAACTGAATGTTCTTGAACTATTGTCTACCTTGCTTTACACAGGAAGATCTGTTTTGTAAATTTGACTAAACTGCTGGTTTCCTTCTTAACTCTTAATGAAGCTTCATAAAGTACTGTTTTCTGGAGTTTGGCTTCTCAGTATTAGAGAGGCAGCTTAAAAAGTACATGGATTGAACTTGTAGTTCCTAGAGAAAAAGTCAGAAACATAATAAATCATTATTATCTGGACTAAAATGTTATTACTTCTGTCAGTCCACTTTTTAGAAATGCGCTTGCATTGTAGAAGGGATGGGCAAACTCTTGTTCAGACTCAATTTCACGAGTGCAGGCTGAAATGAGTGTTACACAAGTGTGAAAGGGGAGAGAAGGGGAAGAGAAAGCGATATCAATGTCTTATGTTAGGTCTGAAGAATAAGAAACCTATGCCTCAAGTTGTACCTTCTTAAAAATACTAACAATAAAGGAGGATGTTTGTGCTTCTCCACAACTTCATCTGCTTTCTGCAGTTTAAGGTGACTTTCTCTTCTATTATAGAATAGATAAAAGTTCATGCCAAGTTAAATTTATGATGTGAGTTATATTGAAGTGAGATAACTAACTGTCCCAAGAGAACTGAGAATTGAATGAAGGTGGTGACTTAGTTTCCACAGCTGTCTGGTTCCTTAGTAGACAGAGTCTAAAATAAGGATGTGTTTCTCTGGGGAGTTGAATTTTCTCTCAGATGTATTTTTGCTTGGTAAACACAGCTACTGAGGTTTGTGAACTTGGAGGTTGCAACTCATTAGTGTTGAAAAGAAACAAAGGGAAAACCAAAATATTCCTCTCAAAACCTGGAGAAAACTGCTCCTCAGAGTTTCCTCACAGAAAACTGCTCCACCCACCCCCCACCCCCAGTAGGAATTTAGCTAAAACTACTGTGTGGGGAAGTTGGAGTTAAAAACTTCCAAAAATGTCATCTAGGTTGCGTACAAAATTGCTTTACAATTGCCCAGAAATGATTCCAAAAAAATTGCTGGTTCTCATTTTGCCACTCTATGTGTGTGCCGAGCAGTGTCTCTAAGTAGTGATGTGGTAAGAGAGTAGGTTGGGTTAAAAAAGCAAAGCTGAAGCATGGCTTGAGTTTATGTTGTAATTAAGGACTGGAATGAAGAGTGCAGCCACTGAGCACTGTTGTAGCCTTGGGGCCAACTCCTGAAAGCTGTTTACAAGGCAAGGGTGACACCCAGCAGGGTTTTATACTGGCCAAAGGCAGGGAGTGATGCCTAGCTGCTCTTCATGGCTGCAGAAGGTTCTCCCAAGTGTCTTCTCTCAAAATGTGTGAAGATTTTGTTGCATTGTCTTCTCTGTGTTTTTGGATGCTGCTCAGTCATGGACACCCACAGTGTTGAAGGATTGTGAGGAGTGAGAAATGAGCACAAATAGTGTTCAATGTAGGAGCGAGCTAACTGGGAAAGAGGCAGAGGGATACTGGGAGTTGAAGAGTTAAGTCTTTTTGAATTTTGAGTTAGCTTCTTTGTAGAGTATGTAAGATTTTTATTGTGAAGGCAATTTGGTATTAAGTGAAACTTTTAATACGGATTTAGTACTAAGATAAAAAAAGGTCATGCCCTCTCCACCCCCTAAAAAGAGCAATGTATCTGTTCAGGGCATTGATCATGTAGATGTCCTTGGCTAGTGGTGGATTGTTGATAGCACCTGAAGAAGTAGCATTAATGCAAAAAAAATTTAAAAGCACAATACTTAAGGGTTTTATACTTGTAAAAAGACGTAGTTGTCAATAAGTGACTAATTCTTACACTAAAAATATTTTTGAATTACTGAAGCCTTGATTTTATATGTACTGTGAAAGACTCAGCCTGTTTTACATAGTACTTTTAGATCTGTACATTCTCTTTTGTGTTTGGCTCATAACCTTAAGGCGTTAAGATAGATCCACCTTTTTTTTTTTCCTTTCCTTCCCCAGAGGAATACAGCATGCTTAGGGGCTGGCCTTTGTCTGTCATGCATTCCCACCATAACAGATTTAGCAAACTGCAGCTGAGAAGTTAGACTAGTTTGTACTTTGTGCTGCTTGTGCCAGGGAAAAAAGCCTTTGTTTTCACTGGATCACTGGCATGTCGATTACTTTGATGCCAAAAAGCATACAGTTTTGCTGCTGTCTGTATTTTCAATGAAAGAATGCAGGCAAGAACAAACAGAAATCATAAGAAAGAGCTCGCTACAGAGTCCCCACAGAAGGGCAAGGATGCAGGTCCCTGTGAATTGCAAGCAGAGAGTTCTGTGGTTGTGCTGGTAAGAATTCTTTAAACAAGCTGTCTCTTCCCTTTAATAATTCCAGTTCTCTCTGTCAATGAGAAACTTCTTATCTGATGCCGATGAGAACTTCTAGCATTCTTACTTGTGAATAATTTGCATTTAAGATTTAGGTTTGATTGATTCTCTGTGTGTTATCTTCCTTTTTAACTGATTTTTACTGTTCTAGTTTACCAGATCCTTGGTTCACTTTGAGTGTGACTTTGGAATTTGGCTTTCAGACTAGTTGCTTTTCAGTCTCTTCTGTCTAGCATATTTGTACAGCTCTTTGAACTTAGCATGAAGACTACATAGGCTTTAAAACTCTTTCTAGCACCTCTGTTTTTTAATTGCCCAACATATCTTCCAGTTAATGTATCTTTGAACTTCCTGAAGTGTGTGTGTAACAGTTAAATTTTACTTAAATGATCAGAGAACTATCTAAATAATTAATGAGTACTTCTGTTAAAGTATCTATCTATCTGTTAAAGGACTTACTTTTCAACTCTTTCAATGCACATTATTTAGGAATTTAAAGTTTTAAAATAGCTTCTAGTGAAGGGAAAGAGAAATTTTCTGTATATGGGGGAAATAATCAAATAAAAAATTTTGTCTGAAACTGCTAGACACTTGGTTCTTTTGGAACTTTAGTAGTACAGCAGGAGAACGTAGTAAGTGAGCTGTAATGAATCCACCAACTCTCTTGAGAGGAGGATGGGTAAACTAGTACTTACATATCAGTAGAAAGAAGTACTTTGATAGTTTTTACTAAAATTTCAACTTTATTTAGTATTATTTCATGCTTAATTGCTGCTACTGCTGATCCTCTCTTTGTCTGCCTGTAGTTGAAGTTAGTGGGGTGATCCTCAAATTATAGTGTCCCCCTTCCTCTTTTTTACGCTTCACAGTATGCATTTAAGAATTGAACTAAAACATTTTGGCCATTTGTGTTTAGTAATACTCATCTGTAATTTTCTGGGAATTATTACCTGTGTGCTAGTAAGATAAACTTTCTTTTCCTTGTCACTGTTTTTTTTTAGTCTTGTTCTATTCAGAGAGCTGCTAGTAAAATGTGAGGGTTTTTTGGATGGGTGTGTTCTGATTTCTGGTCCAGATTTTCATCAGTACAATATGAGCTAATCTTGTGTGTGCTTTCCTGCCTTTGGAATGTTTAACTTTATTTAGAGTTGTTTTTATTCCCCTATGAATACTCAGAGAGGATATTAGTGTTTCTGCAGTACTTGGAGTACTGCAGCTAATCAGCAAGGCACATGTACCTATTTAAGAGGAAAAAAGATATAAAACTATACTGTGTTTACTTATCTGCATTTATAAAGTACCTCCTTATATTTTTTAAAATACTACTTAGTTTAATGTTCCTGGAATAATATACCTCTAGTGTTTGCTCTCATTGTTTCATTCTAATTTTTCATTTTTTGGATGAAGTGCATGCATTCACATTTTTTTGATGAAGTGCATGCATTTAACACAAAGGTCAATATTTAAAGGGAAGAACATTTAGGTTTTGCATAGGTCACATTAAAAATGTCTTCACTCTCATTTCAGTTGCTGAAGTGGTGCAAGTAACCTACAGCCAGTGTGCCGCCAGGCACTTGAAACATCACTTGTAAGGGGATATGTTTCATTTGACATTGACATTTGGGTTCATTTTTATTTCGTTGGGCTGTGATGTTGCAGGACCTTTTTACTGGCGCTGTGGAGGTGGATACCCTGTCGTTGGTGCAGGGTGCAGTAGGGTGGTAACTAAGACTGACAAAGTTGCTAGTTTCTGTAACAAATTCTGGACAGCAGAATTTCTTGTTTCCTGGGTTAAAAGCCTGGGAATTTCATTAGATAGCAACCCTCAAAAGCATATCGAACAGTAGGCTTCTGGTTTACTCTAGTAATACTTCTCATTGACGGTTGTCTAAAACATTCATTCAAGTGAGGATGTATTCCCTTTGGGCAAATATGATGTGATTTACCTAGCACTCAATTTAAGTATTCTTTCTAAAGATGAGATAGCTGTCAGGAAGCAACAGGGTTTTTGTCATATTAATTTAATTTTTTAAAATGTAGTTCTCTGAGAGCCTGTTGGAGTATTGAGGTAACGGGCTATTTATAACTGGAAGCATTGTGTATGTTATTGAAACAATGTTATTTGATTGAATTAACTTTTCCTGGTCGCGTGAGTTGGTTCAGAGAAAGAGTCACCTGCTACTTTCAGTGCCATTATGTCAGTATGGGTGCTCCTCTGTGTCCCTGTGATTTGATCTACTTTGTGTCATAGCTAGAAAAACCCATGGAAAAAGCATTTAGCTTTTCCAGGTGGTGTCTCAAAACCCTGCTTGGGATGAGCTGCTGCTGTGCTAGCTGTTGTAAAGTTACTGGATGAGTATGCCTGCTGTCCAGCTGCATTTTGATAGTCACAAGTGGTAACTGCTTATCAAAACAGATGATATTTCTGGGAAGTTGGATCGTTTGGAGATCATCTTTCTGCTTGGAAACTTGCTGGCAGTATAAAATGTAATAGTTAAGAGTAAGCTCTAGGATACAAATAATTTCTTGAATTAATTTTTAAAGCATCAACCTGGGCCATATATTTTATTTTTATTGTGGGACAGTAAGATACATGGAGCTGTTAGCCATGTTTAGTATTAAATAATCTTATAGTATGTCCACAGTGGCTTTCCTCAGGCCACTATTGAGAAATTTGTAACACCTATTCATCTGTTTATACGCTGTTTCTTGCTAGTGCCTATAGCTCCATTTTACTCCTTATGGGAAATTTGCAGGTCTATATCCCAAACATGTTTTTATAAGGTAAATAATGTTTTATAGCAGGAGGCTAACAATATTCAGCATGCTTAGCCTTAGCATCTTTTGTTTTCTGACAATAGCAATTGTCTCAATTTGAGCATGCAAGAAAAACATGTACTGTGTTTTTTTCTGTAATATATAATGTGGCAATCACGGAACTCTTAGCTTAAAATTTATTTTATCTGATGAATTTTTACACTACTTGTCCAAATATATTAACTCTATTCAGACAGATTAAAATGCTTACTGTGTGGGTTTCATGACTGCTGTTTTGAAATATTTCTTATTTCTGGTAAGTTTCCATGCCTATAATACTTAGACAAAACCCAGAGTGGTACGGCAGAAAATTTGCTCATTAATCTTTCTACAATTAGAGCATTGGCTGGCTTGAGACCAGCCATAAACCCCTATGCTCTGAGCATTTTCCTAGATTACAGAAAAAGAATGTTGTTGGCTGCAGATTAATAGGAAAAGTTAAGCCTTATTGGAAAGACTGACTTTTAGTGCCTATAAACTAGATGTTGCAGTTTTAACTGGACTGAGTTTTATCTGTGTTTGCTGGTCCATAAACTGTATTTAACAATCGTGTAACTACCCATCATATTTTCTTTTATATTACATGAAATAATAGACCAGATTTTTTTTTTTTTTTTTTAAGTGTAGAAGAGCCTGAGAGAGAATCTGCTTCCTTGTTCTGTTTTATGTCTGGCTAAATGCCAGTATCAGTGTGTTGTTTATTGTTTTCTTTTTTCATATCTGGTCCAAACTGATAAAACATCCTCTTCCTTTTGAATCTGACAGATGACTAAGAAAGACATGAGTAACATTTAGAAGAAACTCAAGGAGGCAAATTCTTAATTAATTTTTAATAAATTATATTTCTGTAAATCAAGTACCTTACTGATTATATAGAAGAGATCTGTATTTAAGACCTCAGTTACAGTGAGTTTTAGATTCTTTAAAAGCTTCTCATGAGGGGGGGATTTTTTTTAATCATGTGTTTATAGCATTCAAAAAAAATGTAAGCAAAGCTTATATGCTTTTAAGATTCCTTTTACTAAATTTTATCATTTTGGTGAACCATTTTTTTGACTGCAGGGCAGAGAGAGGCATTTGAAATTAATTGTATGATTTTTAAAACTGCGATATATGCATCTCTGTGTTTTGAATTAGCTGTGCTAGACAAGGGTTCCTGTGTATGTGTGTGTATGTGTGTTTTTGTATGCACATGAAATATTTTTAGTTACATTGACTTTAAAAGTAATCTTTTTCCTCTGGTTTTGCTGGTAAAATGGGAGAAGCCAGAACTAGCTTTGTTCCAGACTTCACCTGTCAGCTACCCAAGATAAATACCAGGAAGATGGACATAGCTCTTCTGCACCAGGGAGAAGTGAATGAGGGTGCTGATCATGTGCAGCACCATGTCCAAATCCATTACCCATTCAAGATGACAGCTTTCCCCTGCTACCAGGCTGTGGAATCGGGGCTGTGATCTATCCACTTGATAGTTCAGATAGCAGATGTCCTGATCTGTGAGCTTTCTGACAGTATTGACCATGAACCTGTTTATTCTTTCCTTTGAAAAGCTCCCCAAGTTGCCACATGTGGTCACACAGCCTCTGGTCAGTGTTTCAGAGTCTGACTGGAAGGCACCTGGTTGATAGGAACTCTCTCAAGCCAGATCACCTCCTAATCTGTCTCAAAAGCTCTGGCTCAGTTGCTGGTCTTAGCGTGAGAAGGCTCAGAAACATGCCAGGAGGGAGAGGAAGGGTACTTCTAGTGTCAACCCTGCTTTTAATTAGTTTAAGCCAATTGTGAAGCCAAACCTTTTAAGCTGACTGCAGAGACTGATTGTATGTGCAAACCAAATGGTCCTTCTCTGCTGGTCATTTTTTAGGCACAGTTTAATTTGCAGTATTTATTTTTGTTTCTCCTAAAGGTCAGTCATCCTGCAGCACTCTCAAACCAACCTGTCACCGCAGCATGTTGTGTATAATTTCTCATGACAAACTCTTGAGAAAGAATGGTCATATGTGAAAGGCAGACTTGACCAAATGGAGTGACAAGGCCACGTTACTCTAGTAATCTCTAAACCTTTCTTTCATTTAAGAAGGAGGATATTGCATAAGAAGAGCTCAAGCTCAGTGGTTGGCAGGTGGGCATCTTGCTTGCCTGGGTAGGTAGAGACCTGTTACACTGGAAGTGAGAGAAAGGTGACCAAAGGGTGTTTTGTTTTCTGGCTGATGTGTTGCCTTGTACTTCATTTATAGACTAGTAAAGTTTGAAATGCTCTTTGTATTCTGTTGTCTCTGTCTCTGTGCTTAAGGAAGAAATTTGGTAATGGACATTTATTGCCTTAGTGAAGAGTTGGAAGAGGTGAAGTTACTGTAATTTTTTTGGAATCGGAATTGATTATGACAATCAGTTAGAGTGAGGCTTTTCAACCTGAAATTTTGTGAAAGTAATTTTGCAGTGCCAGTATGTCAGAAATGTTTCAATTAGTTGGGTGGACAAGGTGTTAAGAAGTGTGCAGTGCATCATTTCATTAGCTTGGGATTCACTGCAGCAGTCTGAACACTCAAATGCAAACTTGCAACCAGAATATTTTGTGTAATTAGTACATTAGAGAAAATATAATATTTCTTAGGTTGTGTTTGGCTTATGCTTTTCTGTGCTAAATTGTCCAACCATTTCAGCTACAGATGGGTGCATGAACATAAATGTAAGCCTTTTCCAATGAACACTGACATTACTTCTTGTCTTTGTGATAGCTCATGTTCATGAATGACAGAAGAAGGTGAGGCAGTATTTGGGATTCAGGTGATAAACTGTCAAAATGTGTCAGAGTACAAGATGGAGTGAAGTGAACAGCCCTTCTCCATCTCATCTGGGGAAAAAGATGTCAAACAGGACATAATAATTATGGCTTTAGAGATATTGGTCTGTGCTGAGTATGTTATATAGCTAATGAACTTCTAGTAAATCCTTCCTGTGGGATTGTAAATGGTAGCTGTTTTTCTTAAGAAAGCTTCATTTTTTTCATAATTTTTGGTAGATTTTTCCAGACTTTGCTTTTTTTGCCTCTTCAGCTGTTATGCTTTATGTTCCCACATTTTTCTTGCCAATAAAACTACTGTGTGGTACATATGAGGGAATCTCAAATAGCTTTTGAGTAGCCTGTGAACTAAGCCTGAAATCTTTGGTAACTTTCTCTGACCAAAGCTTTCCTAATTCCTTGAAAAACAAATTTATTTGATTCACTCTCAGATGAAGAAAACACCTGTAGAGTTTCTCAGGAATATTATTAATATACTAGTGATTAACAGCAGTTACTGATAGAGATATTTGTTCTGTGTAGGACAATTAGAATTTGGAAGGCTATTGTTGTGAGTTATACAAAACAATATATAAAGCTCATCTTATCTTTTACCTATAAGAATGACAGAAGAATGTCTTGCTGCTACAATTATCTTTAATATACCTTACCTGTAAATTAGGACCACTAATCTTGAGAAAGTATAATTTGTAAAGTCTCTTGTAATTGCTGCTTGTAAAAAAAAGAGTAATTTTATGTCTGGTACTGTGATGCTGAATTTTAGTTGCAGAAAGTTCAAGCTAGATTGTAACTCCATCTTTGCATTAGTTTGCACACTCCAAGGCAGGACTGCCTTGTTCAGAGCTCTGTCTAAACCTGCTTTGCCATCTGACCACTTAACAGAATGCTTGCCAGGGTGAAGGTTTTCTCTGTCTGTCTGTGCAGGGGCAGCTGTAATACCTCATCTGCAGAAAGGGGTTTTAATGTGGAATCAATGCACAGTTACTGAGGAAAGCTACTCGTGCAATTAAGAGGGAAGTAGATGGCCTATGGGAATTTTGAAAAAAAAAATAAATATATATATAAAGAAGGAGGAATGTCAATTAGCCTGCCCCTGCTGCAGGTTACTGCTGAATTAAAACAAAGCTCAATCACTGAGCTAAGATTGTTTTCATTCCTGTTAAACCCAGATCAGAGCTTTCTGTGCTATATCAAGCAAAGGCTACCATCAACATAAGAAACTAGTAATTTTTTTATCATTTTTTTGCAGTGAGAATACATATGTGATTATGCTAATAAGATCTGGCTTACTGGATTTTGTGAAGCAGTTTTAAGTCAATCAGCATGCTTGTCTCTAATTGTCACTTGCACTTCCCCATATGGTGTAATATGACAAAGTCTGCATTTTGAGTACTGTATGTTTTTGATGTAGATGCAATATAATTTTTTTGCCAATATTTTGAAGAGTAACTTCTAAAATAAGTCAAAAATTGTAATTTTCCCTCAATATACATGAATTTATGAATTTTTTCTTTTTTCCTGCAGGCAAAACCAAAGCTTATAGAACCATTAGACTATGAAAATGTCATCGTTCAGAGAAAAACACAGATTTTGAATGATCCTCTACGTGAGATGCTGCTGTTCCCTTATGATGACTTCCAGGTAATTTAATCCACCCTGGTTTTGTTGTGGGAGTTTTTTTGTTTGTTTGGGGTTGATTTTTTTTTTTTACCACAGGTTTTTAGTAGTAGTAGCCATGAGGTGATAACTACCTATTTCTTTGTTTGTTAACTCTCTTTAGCTCCATAAATTCCCACAAAGTCTTTACCATGAATGAGTCCCATTACCTTGCTTGATTTATTCTTTTGGGTACAGAAAAAAGAGCACAATCTTCTCAACTGTCCAGATTATAAGATCTACTTTTGGAGCTCAGCAGTTTTACTACCTTTTGAAGTAAATGATAGGTCACTTGTAGACATTCCCCCTCCCTTTCCAATGTGGGAAATTATGTGATGTTTGTTTAAAAAAAGCATCTGTTTAATTCTTAAACGGATTTTTTCCCTTGATTCTTAATAGTGAAGGACATGAACCTGTTCAAATGCACTCTGATACTCTTAGCTGCATTATCCCAGCTAAAACTCTGTTCTAGCAAAATACTCCTTACATAAGAGAGTTTCTGACTCGATTAAGCCAGAATTAACCAAGCTTTGTGATAATCTTGTTACATTTTTTTAATTACCATGTTTATCTAAATAAAGTTTATTTAAGTACACCTTAAAAAAAATCTTGTGTATCTAGTTAGGATAACTACCAAACATTCTAGAGACTGGACTTGGAGTAAATAGTTGGAAAAGTTTCTTGTCCACATGCCCATACCTACAATCAAAATGTCTGTTTGAAAAGTATGCAGACATCTGAACACTCTGTAAATTAATTTTATTCAGCCAAATAGTTGAAGTTAAATTTGTTTACTGTGGGGAAAGTTGGTGATGAGTTGGAATATTTCTACCGAAGGACATCTAAAAACCTATAAATTACATGTTGAATTTATTATGAATTTTCTCTAACCCATTGGAGTGTTTACCTGAATGCAGCTGGACTCTTTTTAATTTGGTCTGGGGGCTTCTTTTTCATTGATTCTGACATGAATAACTACTTGTAGCCTTCCTACTCTGAGCTAAAAAAAATTGAGTTTTGGGAAGCTGCTGTTACTTAGGGAGGAGTTTGGACTTCATATGTTCAGAGACACACGTGGAAACTTATGGGATGGAAGTTAGACTTCTTGAGAAGAATGTTGTACTGACACAAGTTTTCCAATAGAGAATCACTCAGGATGGTAGCCCACACCAGCTGTTGGCTTCAGAACTGAAAAAAAAGGGGTAGGCTACAGCACCACAGTCCCCTTCTGTAGTGTGTCTCTTCAGAATCACAGACTGAGAGAAATCCAGGTTACTTCTGCTAAGTGTGTTCTTACCTGATTGACTGCTTCACTTACCAGGGTCATTCCGGTGAACAGCTCTGAATTGTCAATGGAGAAGGAGCAAACCTATAAAGAATATCCTCAGGTGTTTTGTCTGAGCAGTCTGAGGGTATGGCTGAAGTGTTTAACTGCTATTTCTAGTGACCTCCTGCAATTCTTAGCCTCAGGCCTGTATGAATGAAGTTGGTCCATAGTTCTCAGTCTCATCCTTCAAAAAAAATGACTGAATTGTTGTCATAAGTCGTAATGACGTTTGTCATCCTTTGGATTCTGTGGTCAGATTTTCACCAAGGCGGGCATTAAATTGTGTGTTAAATTGGAAATTTTCCTTCAAGTAGTCACAGTTTTGGAATATAGCCAGTTTTTCTGTTTCTTTATCTCTCACCAGTGTAATATCTGAAGAAGTTTTCTGGGTTTCCCCAGTTTTGTCAGAGTCTCATTTTATACGTGATTTACATGAAGTCTGGTTTGTACTATCAAACTGTGTTATCAAACTTTTATTTCCTTGGAAGACTTGCTGGCACAAACTAACTCCAAATATTTTTTTTGTACACTTGACTCTTTTGTACTACTTTGATCTATCTAGCTTGTTTTCAACAACACAAAGCATTTAAATCTGTCATTCAGTGTATTAAGAAAATATTCCTAAGTCAGGGAACAGAAAACCCTTAAGTGCTTATTATTTTTATTTGAAACCTTTTAATCTATGTTTATTTAAACCTTTTAACTCTGTTCAGTTTTCCATAGCCATATCAAGAGCATTTAGAACTACCTGTAAACACACTTAGAACTGTTTATAGGTGGAAACGCCTACCATTGTCTAGAAACCTGTTCAAGCTATTTCCTTTTAGGGCATTCAGTTTTTATCTTTACAAAATTCTTCCTCACACTTAGGTTAAATTGATTACAATCTAAAAAAACCCTTGCCTGGAGAGGAAGCCCAGCAGTGTTAATTTATAATGTCATTAAGAGTAAGGATATTTTGTTCAGCATGGCCCTAAAACTAGCACTTAAAATGGCACAGAAAATACTTAGCTTGCAGTACTAGATATCATGTCTAGAACTTTTGGAAGATTACAGAGGAAGCTGCATGTTTTCAAAGAAGCACCATTGATGATACCAACATTGAATTTCTGTTAAAGTTTAAATTATTTAGAGAGAAATTGGAAAGAAATATTTGTGCTTGATTTGGATTTTTTTCTTTTTCAGGTGACATAGATAACTGAAATTTAGTTTATTAGGTGTGAGAAGCTAGTATTAAAGGAGAGCCAATATTAATTTTTAGTCCATGTCAGAAATGAAAAAGCACATCAACTGGCTTCTTTTGAATCACATATAGCTTTCCTCTCTTCCTCTCTTCTTCTCTTCTTGCTGATGAAAGTTATTTGTTTAGTGAGGCAAAAGGGGGAAAAAACAACACAGAGGGGGAAAATAAATCTTCTTCTGTTC
Source organism: Thryothorus ludovicianus (assembly GCA_013397245.1). Classification (NCBI taxonomy): domain Eukaryota; kingdom Metazoa; phylum Chordata; class Aves; order Passeriformes; family Certhiidae; genus Thryothorus; species Thryothorus ludovicianus. The sequence continues at coordinate 23,213 of VZTB01005697.1, read as the reverse complement.
AGGTATGACTTTTCTCTAAGCATGCTGTCAGAAGCAGCTCTGAGCTCAAATCACTACCAAAGAAACATTTGAGCAAGAATGGAGCAGAAAATGCTCCAGTCTTTGAAAACTCATAAAGTTTGAAGGATTGTTCTTCAGCCAGCTATCTAGTTACAGAAACCTTTCCAGATTTTCCCTTAACTGCATTTGCCATCATCCCAAATGTGGTTAGCTGAGGTTATGAAATATATTTTCTGTCTTTTTATATATGTTTGGTAGCAGTTCATTTACTTTTCAGAAGAACATGATTTCTGTTTGGCTTTGTCAAAAAAGTGGGCTCATAATTTTTTTCTTTCAAGGTTTTTTTTTTTTTTCTTTTGTGCTATTATATCTAAATAATAGCAAGATTTTCTTTTCTGTAGTTACCAGGGGAGCTCTTCATCAACAACTTTGTCTCCATATACTGGGTCTTTTAAAATTTACCACTTGAATATTGTTTCAGCTGCTTTTCACAAGCTCAAGCTCTAGTTTTCTGCACTGAAGTCACTTATCAGTTTACTCCCTACCTTGTTCTCAAAAAAATTATAGGGGCAGACATGTTGTGTTAGGGGACATGTTTTGCTGTTGGCGTCACTGAATTTGCTTTTGTTCTTAGTGAGGTGTCTAAACTTTTTTCATACTTTGTAGTATGTTCCTTTTTAGCTGCGTTTTTGACCTCTTTTTCATTGTGGTCCCTATACAATGTGGTTGTTAATTATGATGCCAGAACCCCTTTTCTGCCACCCACGGGAACATCTCTATTAATGTTCTTGCAGTGGTGCCAGTTTTTCAAGGCTCTCCCTTTTGGCGTCTTGGTGGGGAGAGCCATGTCCTTTGCAACAGTGAATGACAGTCAATATCCATTGGATACTCTTGTATCCAAGTTTGTGCCTCTTCATGGCTTGTAAATTTCTCACCTGAATTTCAGTAATTTGCTCAATGATGAAATGGCTTCATAACTAAATAGCATTAGTTTAAAACAGGCCACCTTCATGGTCGTGGTGGTGACGTTAAAGTCGAATACTCAGTAACTGCAAAATTGATGATGCTTATGTTAAATGCACAGTGGGTAAATTATTTAAAGAAACCTTAACCCAAAGCAGTACTAGTGTGTTCTTGGCAATAAGTCACCCTTTATCTAAGTATCTTTTTT
>VZTB01005697.1:1909-21999 GCA_013397245.1 Thryothorus ludovicianus | reverse complement strand
TTTTTTTTACCTAACTTCTGAGTACTACCTCAATTTTTTAATGGAAATCATAGAACCATAGAAAAGTTTGGGTTGGAAATGACCTTAAAGACTATCTTGTTCTAACTCGAACACCTCCCACGAGACCAGCTTGCTCACAGCCCCATCCAGCCTGATCTTGAACACTGCCAGGGATGGGACAGCCATGGCTTGTCTGGGAAACCTATTCCAGTACCTCACCACCCTCCCAGTAAAGAACTTTTCTCTAATATCTCATCCAAACCTGCTTTCTTTCACTTTGAATCCATTCCCCTTTGTTTGTCCTATCAAATAATGCAAATGCAGGCTAAATTTGCTTGTAGCAAATAAAATGTGGATGCATTCCTACCCATATTAAATTTGTCTTTGCAAAGTTATTGCAGTGTTATTCTGAAGGTAGTTTGCTGCTTAGCTTAGACATCATTTCACCCATATTATTTTTGGATTTGAGCCATATGGATTTAAAACACTTTCACTTAAAGCTCTTAGGTTTTATTTAATGCCAGTTAAATGCTTCTGAAAATAGATATTATGCCAACTTTGCAGAAGTAAAACTAAATCCAGGTCATTCTATGAGAAGGCACATCTTCAGTAGAGGTAAAGCAAAAAAACCTAAATCCAAGTAATGTCCTCGTTTTAGAAATCATAAATTAAACTGATCAAATAACTGATTTTGAAATATTCAAAGTAATTTCTTTATTACTTTCTCCCTTTAAAATATATTTTGTGTTTAGCCAGCTGTTCTAAATTCTTTAGCCTGCTGTTCTAAACATATTTAGTTTGGAAATTACTTTATAGTACAGGTTCTCACACTTCCCATATGAAGGACCTGACACTTCCCATGCAAAGGTTAAATCACTTCTGACACGTTTTTTTTTTAAGGGCAGGATCTCACATGCAGCTTGCCATCTTTTCCACTGAGTCTTTTAGAACAATTTCTGTCTCTACCTCTGGAGCATGAGCCTGTGTGGTAACAGTCTCACTGGCAAACACAACCTTGTGACAGAAAGAACATCGCTGCAGTCTGCGCTCCTTGTGGACAGGTTCACTATCCATAGTCCATCAGGTTTTGGCTAGTGAGTGCTCCTTGGTTGACTTGGTGAAATGTTCTTGCCGTTGTGGCCTATTCTGAGACCTCAACATATCCTAAATCCCTGGGACTCGGTCAGAAAGTTGTGTCAGTTAAAGAGCCTGTTAACTGTGTGCCTCGCTGAGTGCGTGTGAGTCCTGGCTCCTGTTAAAAGTGGCCTTCCTTAGTTTTGACAGCAGAGTAATGGAAAGGGTTTTTTAATTTTCTTTGAGAGCATGAGGCAAACACTTTGTTTTTCCTGATGCTGCCATAAATCAAACGATCATTTAAACAGAGAGTTGAAAAGTTTATTTCTACAAAACAGTTCAACCAATGTAGTGAAGAGAGTTTGTTGAGAAGATAATCCTTTCTTTCTTAGTTTTTCTTTTGGAATACATCATGTATTTATGTGCATGCTTGCTTTTAAAATATTGTGATACTGCTTAAGTCATTGTTTTTGGGAGTTTGCTCTAAATCACAGTACCTCACTCACTGCATTTCCTGGCTTTTTGATGCACGACTGCAGCTGATGAATGCAGCTGAGAAGGAGACAGATGCATTAAGACAATTACTAATATGAAAACAATTGAAAAGTCAAATTCTTCTGTTCTGTCACCAATATTGATTCTAATATAAAAATCTTTTTATGTGTGAACAACTAGAAAAAATCCCTTACTGTTGTATTGGTAGTTGTGTAGCAGGGTAACAGCAGCAGACATTTTAAAAGTATATTCAGCAAATTCAATTTTACCAAATTGTGCTGCAGCGTTAAAATTTGATTGATGAGTTCATGGATTTCCCATGAATAGTGCTTGGTAAAGTGCCACCTTAGTCTCTGGTTTTTCTTAAAATAATATATTTTTTTTGAAAAGCACAGTATAACTGTATGCAGTAGAACATATATAAATACTGCATGTAATATTGTATTTTCTCATGAAATATCTGATTATTTCATTGAAATAGTATCTAGAAATTCTGGTCTTAAGGGTAGTTAACTACCCTTAATAGAAGTTTTTATTTCCATAGCTTGTGAAAACAAATACTTAATATGGTTTGAAGATCTTCCTAGAATTAAGAAAACTTCATTTTTAAAAGCTATTAGCATATAAATGTACATCTTCTTGGAGTTTTTTTTTTTTGTTTGTTTGTTTTTTAACTGTAGTTTGCCAAGTTTATTGGTCCCATGAAATATTTTGGGGTTTGTGGTATTTGTTTTTAATTCCTCCCCACCTCTTCCCCCCGAGGAGTTAACGTTGTCACTTTTAGTGCTCTGGACTAGATGAATGAGTTTACCATGACTATGGGGATATTTTTTCTGCTTTCAATCTTTACTGTAATTGAATATTCTTACATAAATACCCTCTCCAGTTAATGGAGTGAGGCTTTGATAGTGACCAAGATAAACAATCACCTTGTGGATCAGACTCTCAGCAGAGATAAGGTAATGTACTTATGTGCCCTTTGTTTTTCAACATAACATGTAGAGGTTTGTCTTGTCACACTTTCATCTGATCCTTCCTGGATGTGTGGAGTGTAACTAATAGGTGAGGGAGCACAACCCTCTCCCAGGCCCTGGCTGTGTAAACTCTCTTGTTCACCTTTGATGGTCTAAGCTGTGAGATTCCTTTCCACATAGTGCAAAAACAAGTTCTGTTGCTGTGTGGTAATTTTCATTTGGGGTCCAGAAGATTTTGTTAGGTTTTCATATTTTCATTTTACAAATGTAAACTATCCTAAGGTTTACTTCAGCACAGATCTGAAAAGCAGAGTTTCATGGTCACAGAGAGATTTCCTGCTCTCTGGCAGCCTTCTTGTGCCTCTGAGTTCTGACATAGGATAGAAATAAGTTCTTGGTAGGCTTAATATACTTCAGTGATCCACACCTTCTCTCTAAACCTGAAGTTAAACAGTGCTAATCTCATTTTTTTGTCACTTGAGATACCTTCCTTGAATGATAGTTTTTTATGTGTAGTAATAACACTACCTTAATGTCTGTCTTCAAAATGCTGGAGTTATGTTGTTATGGTGGAATTATTTTCTCTAGTATTTTCTTCCCCATGTTGACAATATAGTGGAAAAAATGTCCTATGGAATCTATTTCTCACTGAATCCAATCTTGCCCTTATTGTGAAAGAAGGAACAATTTGCTTGAATGAAAGCAAATTCTCACTAATTGACTGTTCTGAAACAGCATATTCAAAGGATATTTTCTGCTGAGCTCTTCTTTATTATAGTGGTGTAACTGAGTGTGGCTGTAATAAGTCATCTTCCCTTTAATTGCAAATTTCAATAATTGTTTTTGTTGTTTATCAGACAGCATTATTGCAGCGGCAGAGTCGATACATTCGTTCAACAGTTCCTGAAAATGCAGAGAAAGAAGCTCAGAGCCTGTTTGTAACTGAGGTAATACTGAAGTTGCATGTAACTGTGTGTAATAACAATATTATACCTGACTTGTTTTTCTTCTCCTTCATTTACCATTTAAAACAAACATAAAAATAAGAAAAATAATTAAATATTTATTGTCACTTATTTGTCAGTTCTTCCAAGGCAAAATTTCCAGGAAAACCCAGTATTAAAACACAGTATTTTTTCCATCGGTGACTAAAAAAGAAGTTTTACAGGATAGCTTTTAATTATTTTGTTTGCGTCATTGGCTTTTGCAGATGGTTCTTCCCCACCTTCATTATGCTTTTGGTCTATCCAGATGAACGTGGGTGATTTCAGTACATAATATTGGATCACTAGTCAATCTGGAATGAATCATTGTGACTTGTTTTTTCTGATAAAGTGTCTCACACCAGCCATTCTTACTTTGTTCATAATAATCTTGTACAGATTGCTGGAACAGGTATCCAGAACTGTAACATATGAGAGGCCAAAATTCATTATGACTGTTCAGCTTCTATGCTGTGTGTAGAAGAAACTTCCTCAACCCTAAAGTTTCTCAGAACTGATTGCTTATGTTGGCATTCTTTTGGTTTTGTGAGGTTGCTCTTCATTTATTGTCTTGTTCAACCCCTTAAGGAATTAAAGGTTCCATTTTTTTCCTTTTTTAATGTATTATCTACTGGTTTTCTACTGATACACTTTCAGCTGATATTTTAACATCTGAAACAAATAAATGTCTGTTGCAACACCAATAAAACTGAAGGAGCTCCAGGCAGCTGAATCTACATCAAAGTGATTTATCCACACTGATACATACCCTTAATACCTAACCTAAACATTTCTGAGATAAATTTGAAGAGAGTAGACAAGAGGAGGGAGGAGTGTTAGAGGTAATTCATGAACTTTAATGAGTTTCTGCTGAAACAATTGCTTGGCAAGTATTAAACTCATGTTTTGAAATATAAAGAAAATATTTACAATTTATTGGATGCCGTGTTCGTGTATATTTAGGTTTATTGTGTAACATAAAATTTTGCATGGAATGGTTTCTGTCGACAGATTTTGTCAGTTTTATGTTACTTTGTTCAAAGCCAAGATAAATCAGTACTTTTATGTTGTAACAATATGGGTGGAGTAAAATGGTATTTCCTGTGATCTAGATCAGAACTTAATGACATAATTGCTTTTCAACCATTGCAAGCATACAGTTTAAATTTAAGTATTAATTTAATTGCACTGGAAGTATAAATTCTAGGAAAATGTTCTTGGCGTTCTGTCTCAGTATGTGCACAATTAAATATTCTATTTTAATAAGGTGTCTGTTTTTGTCTAAGGGCTCAGTTGCATTTTCAGCTTCAGCTGAGTTTTCTAAAGGCTTGGCCATGTTTTCAGCTGCGACAAAATGCTGGTTTAACTTTTTGGATGACTGAAGATGGTTAATCCAGATGCTGAGTGCATTCACCATTTTCTGCTTTTATTAACTACATGTCTAACAGATGATAACATTCCACTGAGACATATAACTTGTTCCAAAATGCTATATTGAATTAGACTATTGCAAAAGAAAGGAAGTGTACAGAATTTTCAGAGATTGATATGTAACCATAATAGTTTAAAAACAGGCATATCTTAAGAGGTTTTCTTGTGTCCATTGAATGCATTTAATCCTCTTCCAATCAATACTAATACTTGGTTTTCATTTAAACAGTGCATCAAAACCTACAATTCAGACTGGCATATTGTTAACTATAGATATGAAGATTACTCAGGAGAGTTTCGACAGCTTCCAAAGTAAGTATGATAAATTGAAATTGTGAAGGAACTTTGCATTTAATACAGACTTATTTATTAGAGAAGTATATTAATATGTATAATATGGGAACTGAAATATGCTATATCCATGTTTAATGGTCAGTAGTGATGGTAAAGACTTTTTGGATAGAATTGATGAACTTGAATAATATCACGTTAAACCATTTTCTGGGAAGGTACTGTAATAGTCAAAACAAGTTTTATCATCGACAATGTGAATTTAAGTACAATAACTAAAACAGGCTAATGTTTAGATGAACCTAAGATGGTAATATCCTGTTTTCATCTCTTCAAAGGCAGCTTTTGGAACTCCCTTTAGGAGCTTGGGGAATAGAACCTGAGATGGTTAGAGCAGGTTTTCACAGGATGATTCAAAGTAAAAGCCTAACCGACATCTGTTACAAGCTTTCTAAACCATCTGCTAGAGAAATGTTCTCCCACTTTTTCAAAAATTCCTAGGAAGAGTCTAGAGATTAGAACCTTAATTCATTATTCAGAATGTCTGAGAGTAGCTGAATACCCCTACTCTGGAAGATCTATGTCTTCCCTAACTGCTCTCCTGCATCTATCAGCTAAAAAATAGTTTCCTTGCCCTGCAGAATGTTCCAATCTCCTCACAGGCTTTGTACAAGTCAGTACCTGGTTTTCACTTGCCCTGAACAGAAACCACAGTAGGAATTTTAAAAAATGCATTGTCCTGCAAGGTGGCTGCAGGTATGAATTCTTACTCAGAAGATATTAGGAGTGCAGTGAATGAGAAGGAATTTAGCCTCTTCAGTTACATGTTAGCACAGTGACAAGCAGAACAAAAATGACATGGCAGCCAGATGTACAAATGAGGAAAATTGCTTTCTAAGAAATAGAATTAATGAAAAATACACCCTTTTACTTAGTTATTCTTGTGCTTTTTTCTCTTCAGTAAGAAAAGAACATCTTAATTTTTGCATCAATAAAATATGTAACTAATCACAAAATTCCTAGTACTTCAGAAGCTTTTTCTTTTGTAGTAAAGGGACAAAACCAGACAAGCTTCCTGTTCATTTATATGAAGTGGATGAAGAAGCAGATAAAGATGAGGTGAGATAATAGCAATTCCTTACTTTGTCTTGTTTTCATTAAAGAATGTTGGGTGTGTAGAGGTTGTGAGTTTGGTTAAGTGTTGATGTCAGTACATGAAAACAGAGATTAGCTTTAGCTTGAAGCACCTTATTGGGAAACAAATTAGTTATTTTACCTGTCTCAAATAACCTTGTTCTCTGGAAATCTGTCAGCTGAGTTAGAAAAAGTTTTGATAGATAATAAAATTGAAGTTTTAGTACTGACATATACTCATTCAGCTGTCATAAAATCTGTTTTATACTGTGTCTATGCAGACAAGTTTTCAGACAGAAGTGTTTCCTGCAGTTTAATCATGGAATTTGAGTAAAATCATAGGTGAATCTGTTCCAGCACATCAACAGCACACACACTTCAGCATGCAGGACATTATAGCATAGAGTGTGAGCTAAAATCAGTTCATCACGAATTGGAGTATAGGATAAGACTTGAAGAGCTATCATGGAAAAAAAAGCTTAAAAAATTGACTAAAACTCCAAGATATTTTCTCTTGTGTCATTGACTTAGGGAAAAGAGAGATTATAGCATCAAGCAATTTTCAAGTAATTCAAATGCCAAAGACTTTTTTTCAGCAACTGCATTTGATATTTTTTTATTTATTTTTTTTACCACACCCTGTTTCAAAACACATTTTTAAATGCCACTGTTACCTTTTCTTACAGGTGCTTGAATTCTTACATCTCAAACAAGACTTAAAATAAAATAATTTTTCTTTTTTGTGGTTTTAGCTCTTGACAGTTACTTTGCTTCTGAATTCCTGGTACTCAGAACTGCTGCATATGAAATGAAAAGATTAAATGTGAAGAAGTTGTTTGGAGAATCCATCTGAGTAGATGGATTCCCAGGCTGACATTTATCCAGCACTGCTATTAATCTGCACTGTGATATTTGGACAAATAACATCTATATCTGAGACTTTCTATTTGTAGGATGGGAATAATTATGATTACTATATTTCTGACAAACAGAACTGCTTTAGAAAATAGTGAGTTAAACACTAAAAAATTAAATGGCTATATAATTGACTGTAATTCTTACCAAGAAATACATTATTATGTATTTATGAGTTAGTTAAACACTGAAAAACTATAATATGGCTATTAGCAGGTAGTATGTGTTTTACTAGAAAGTGTAAGTGGAGAGGACTGCCTGTGTCCTGTCAGAACAGGCAGGAACAGGGTATCTCAGAAGTACAATCACTGTAGGAGAGGTCTGCTGTTCTTTGAGGAACTTGAAAAACAAACACAAGAAAAAGACATGCTAGGAAGAAAAGGGAAGTTAGTGGGACAATAGAGTGAGTGGACCATAAATTCTTTCATCAAGGAAATACTTAATGCAAGAGGTGTTTCTTTCAGACATTAATATCTTTATATGCCAAAAAACACAAATGCAAACCTTAGACTGAAAATTGTTTGGTCTTACTGTTTCACTTTTGTTTGTGTTTAGACAAAGTGGATTTATTAAGAGAATGATAGAAAACAAAAAGCTACAAATGATTAAAAATTGGAGGAAAATCAGATAAAGATTAGTTTAATCATGCATCATTAAAATGGAGAAAACTATCTATCCAAAATTAATTTGAGCTATCAGGCCATCGGGTTGCTGTCTGCAAATGGAATTTTTCAATCCGGTATGGGATCGAGATACAGGATTGTTTTTGTTGAAACAGTTGCTGTTGAAGTAAACTTTGGAGCCAAGTTTGTGGGAAAGATCACTTTAAAAAAGTGCAGCACAGTGTGCAGCGGTAATGATAAAAGTGAGGAAATTACCTTACCAGTTGGAAACAGGAAATATGTTTTCAGTGTGAGAGCCGTGTGTTAACAACTGGATCCTGGGTTCCTTTGTATTAACAGATGGTCAGCTGGAAAGATTCAGTAGCTTTTTGGCTCTGGAGGCAGGAATTCTGCCTGACAGAAAGAAGTGGTGTAACTAGAGAGGCCCAAATGATGCTCAGTTTTATTGCTAGAAAACAGCATGCAGCTCAACAGAGTTGGGAAATTGTGCACCTCGGAGTCTGGGAACTGGAGTCTTAATAGAGCTAAATCTTAATTTTTGTTAACGCAGGTAATGAGTGAATTTTAATTATGTGAGGTGATCCTGTGCATGCTTTGTGCAATTACAGAAAAGCATTGATTGTTTTGTTCCAAGTTTTGGCAATAACTCATCACCTACTCATTGCCTTGCACTTGTAAAGGTGATTTAAACCCACCCTTTCCTTGGGGATAACTCAGGCCAGGGAAGGGGAAGAGTCATATAGAGTCATCTTTGGAAACCTAGTGTTTTAAGCTGTGTCTATATCTTTATTCTTGTACAAGAAAAATAATTATCTAGATAACAGAACAGTGGTGGAGGCTAATGACTTGAAAATATGAAAAAAAGATGTTGCTTGGCCAGTGAGACTTTTTGGGACAATTGAAAATTTACTGAGTATTTCTGGTCTTTGCCTTTGGGCCATTATATCAAATGCTCTGATAGTTGAGGATCATGTCATCCTTACTGGGCCTAACTTCAATAGTACCAAGCTGGCTATAAATTTTAAAAGGTCAGATTGATCTGTCTCTTACCTCCTGTTCACAGTTTTTTTGAAGTTCACATGTGCATATGCTTATGAGTATGCAAGCTAGAGAGACTAAATAAGCTGTAAATAAATTACCTAGTAACTTTTTACAGAATGTTCCTTGATTCAGTTCCAGAAACAAATTCATATTATTCCAAGATTTGGTTTACTGTTCCATTGTTGAACTAGTGACTCTCCCTCCCTTATGTAATCAGTTTTTGTTGCATGTTTTCTTAACAGCCAAGAAAAGGAATTAGGAAAAGTACTTGAGGTACGCAAGAATGTTTGTGATTTTGTTTTCAGCTGGATGCTCAGCTAATTCTGAATGTTTCAGTAAAAAATTGCCAGGAGTATTTCTCCTCTAGATGGATGAAAATCCTCCTACTTGACAAATTCATTAATAGTTTTGTTTCAAAGTGGGCTGCATCAACTGGAAACCATGGTAATGTCAGCTTCGTAGTACTCTAAAAGATTGCTTGGAGCTGGTGATTTAATATTTAGTCTGTGACAGTTATAGATCTATCTTTTTGATCTGTTTTGATAGCAGAGTGCTACTTTTTGGTAGTTGTTAACATCCTAAGTTTTTTGATGCAGCCATTCAGTTCCCTCCACTGGCAGATGGATGTGGTGTACAGGCAGTGGGTGTGATGTGTGATGCTTGCATTGGATCTGCTGTTTGTGATCTTCCCATCACTGCCAAGTTCAGTCGTGTTCTCTCTGCAAAGCTTTGATTGCGATCTGTAAAAGGGCAGATCTAGTTCAAGAATTAATTCTCTGTAAATGCTTAAGAAAGTAATGTCTTTGAACAAAAGCAAAATGGTATGAGAAATCTTGATTGCATTTTTGGATAAGCATGTGTTTGCATTCTTCTTTTTGGCAATAGAAATTGATAAATTCTGACACTCTGTGGGAAAGGTTACAAGGTAAATGTAAGTAAATGTTTTAAGTTTTGACTGTTTGCTCATTCCCCTGTTTCATTGGGATTTGTCTTGACTAACATTTAGCTATCTGTAGGCTGGATCCTACTCCTGGCTGTAGGTAAAGCCTGTAGAAGTGGCCAGATTACATAGTAAAAGTTAGAGGAGGTCAATCTTATCCCAGGTATTTAAATAAAATAATGGAAAAGTTACAGAATTTCAGCAAGGACTCCTGGCACGTTATTATCATTATGTTACGAACAGAGTTATTCCAATTTCTAAAATGACTTCTGAAATTATTGAAAAATTCTACATGGACTGTGATGCAAAAGCTTACCTTTTCTTTTTTCTTCTTATTTTCTCTCTTCCTTTCCCTGTATTCCTTTCTTCATCTCCAGGATGCAGCATCTCTTGGGTCTCAGAAGGGTGGAATAACAAAACAAGGATGGCTGTACAAAGGCAACATGAACAGTGCAATCAGTGTGACAATGAGAGTAAGTTTAAGAATATCTTACATATGACAAAAAACTGAACACTGATATTAAATAGCCCTGTGCCTTGGAGAGGTCAATTTGGTTTAGTTCTAAAAAAAATTTTATTAAAAGAAAGAGGGAAGCTTGTATGTACTTCATATATCTGAAACCTTACTTTTATTTTATTATATGTAAATCAGGAAAAAAAAAGCCATGAAAAATATAGTGTGTGGAGGAGTTAAATTTTCCTAACTGTACCCTGGTGTGATTTTTGTGGGAAAGGGACTGTTTAATATGGGGGGTAGGGGGTTGTTATTTGTTTGTATTATTGTATTTTATATAAAACTATAATTTTTAAATTTGCCTCTTATGTCTATTATAGAGTCAGTTTTAAAATACATTTCAATAGGTCAAAAGTATCGTCAAATGATACAGTAGAATCCTGCTGCAGATATAATAAGCTATTTTTTTTTTAATTAATGGTTTCTGTTTTCTGCAGATACTGATTATGTTATCTATAAATAAAAGCTTTTTTTTCTATTACCTGCTAGGTAAATAGCACTTATGAGTATATAATATGAACCTAATTAATACTAGTGTTGTCACTGTTCTTCTTCTCTCCTTTCTTTTCACTAGTCATTTAAAAGAAGATTTTTCCACCTAATCCAGCTTGGTGATGGATCCTATAATCTCAATTTCTACAAAGATGAAAAAATATCAAAAGAACCTAAAGGATCAATATTTCTAGATTCATGCATGGGAGTGGTTCAGGTAATTATAATTATTCTGTCTGTTTGCCAATTAATTCTGTGTTTATTAGCAGGTGAAATTCTGTTTAAAATCTAGATTAGTGTTGTTGAATGTAGATAAGTACCTATTAAGCAGAGGAACAAATAGACAGGCTGCATCTTGCCAAAGCAGTGAACAAGATTTCAAAGGGCAGGAGACTGAATTTTTTAAATCTTTCTGAAAGGAACATAAATTACTAGTTGATGTCAAGTATTTAGCAAACCAAATTCTGAGGCAAATGCACAAAGAACCCCAAACTTGGCAAAGTAATGACAGCATAAAACTGAAGTTTATTTCAGTTAGATTTTGTGCTTGGATGAGCTGTAAAATGTTTTTCATAGCTTCTTGTGTGGGATTTTTGTTGCAGGAATTGTACTGAATTCAAACACCCTTCCAGATGCTTTCATTTGACCTTTATAATGTTACTTTTCTGTGCTTTTCTTTATTTTGAAAAGTTAAGGGCTTTGGTAAAATGTTTGTCAGTAGCAAGTGCCAAAGAAAAGATTATTTTTCTTTTTTTTATGATTCTGCTATGTATTTATAGTACAGGATGTTACTGTTCAGTTAGGCACAGCATACCTGGAAAAAACCCATGAGTCTTAGGAGTTTTTTTTAACTTGTATAGAAATAGGCAAAGTTTAATAAAAATGTATTGCTTAAATAATATTTTTGTCATATAAAGTTGTTTGAAAATTTAAACAAAGAGATGAAACAGCTTTACAGAGGATTTTCCCCTCGCAAATATTGGAGTATTGTTTTTTGGATACAGATTTAATAGTTAACTCCTATGAAAACCTTATAATTGTAATACATGTTATCATATTGGAAGTTCTATATATAATTTTACAGGAGTTATTTTGCCTTAGAGATAGAATTCCGGCCAAGTCCACTGAAATGAATTTGTGTTTTTTAAAACAAGCCAATAAACATAAAAGGGGGCTGCAGTCTCATCAATATATACAAATACTCATGTGGGGTGCAAAGAGGACAGAGCCAGGCTCTGCTCAGTGCTGCCCAGTGCAGGGCTGGAGGCAACCGGCACAACCTGAACCACAGGAGGATCCCTCTGAACATCAGGGAACAATTCTTCACTGTGAGGGTGACCTGGGCACAGGCTGCCCAGGGAGGTTGTGGAGTCTCCATCCCTGGAGATCCTCAAAAGCTTCCTGGCCACGATCCTGTGCTAAATGGCTTTAATTGGCTGTGCTTGAGGAGGGAGTGTTGGATGAAATGACGACCAGAGGCCCCTTCTAACCTCTAACCCTTCTATCATTTTGGGATTTAAAACCTGAAAATCTCTTTTCCTCGTACATACTTTCATACTGTTCCATACTTTCTGTTCCGTCAGTTCAATCCAATTAACCTCAAGTTTCCTCAGACTCTGCCAGAAGCTTGCTTTTTAAAACAAACAGTGTGATACTGTTCCTTTGTTCTTCTGCAAGTAGGGCTCATAGAGTCATCTTTAAGTAAAATTGTACTTTGGATGCTTTAAAGTTTATAGTTGGCCGTGTCTCTAATGCTATATTTTGTTGTCCAGTACCCTCAGTGTTCATCTTGGCACCTGGGCTTCAAAACTGCATGTAAAAATTTGAGACTAGTTATGAATTAGCAGGTGCAAAATCAAAACCAGTTAATGCTCACTTCCAAGAAGCTGAGTAGTCATTCAGTGGCTAGAATAAAAGGGTTTGGAAATAATTGTTTTCTTCACTTGAATTTTTTTTTTTTGTGGGAGGGGGCAAGTAAATGCTGATTTAAACTAGCAAGTATTATACATAACATCCCTATTTCAGGCATGTAGTTTTATTGTCTTATATTGTGTCCTGTATCCGTTCTGGCTGACCTTATTGTTTTACTGTTACTTACTGTTAGTGTTGAATTAGAATTTAAAAACTCATGTGGGAAAAAGTGGTATCTACACAGTAGAAATTGCACTTCCATTTAACAGAAGAGGAAAATAAAGGAAAATATTTGTAAGGACCCCAGACATATTACTTTGAAGTAGTCTGACATGAAATTCATAGAAATGCCTTTTCTTAGGTAGTTATGCTTACAAGCTTTTTTACTTGTTTCAGAGTCAGTATTTTTAGTATTTAGTATTTAGTTAGTATTTTTAGTGAGGGTAGGTAAGTTCCTGTTGCATTGCTATAAGACTTTTCTGGTTTGTGTTCATTCACTGCATTTGCTTCCTTATTTTTTCAAAGACAGTAGGTGCCTGAGAGGAAAAATACTGACTTCACTTATAGACATAAATTTAGACCAGAATATGCTTCTTCATCAGAAGAGGAATGCTGAATTTGTGCAGTAGGGTGTTTTGTTTGGTTGGGGTTTTTGGATTGGGTAGATTTCTGTTTTCCCCCAAACTTAAATAAAGAGATTGGAATTCCCAGAATTCTGTTTGGTGGTTTTGGATTTGGTTTTGTTTAGTTGGGGTTTTCGTTTTGATACTAAATTAGATAGAGACTCTTCTGATCAGAGATGTGGAGCACATAATATATTCAGTGTATCTGTTCACACTTCCAGCCATATGTATAGGTACACTTGCTTTAATTCAGTGTTTTGTGAAGGCTGAGATCTGACAGCTACCACCTGTGTCAAGGTTTTATACTGTGAAACGTAGAGGTTATTTTTCTCAGGATTTTTCATTTATTTCAGCACTGATTTCAACTTAAGTCTGAAGTCCACAGCTGAGAAACTCAACTTTCATAGAAAGCTCAGTGTTTTGTCAACTAGTAGTTAGTCTCTTAATTGAAAAATCTGAGATACAGTGAAACTAATATGTAATTTGGCATTTAATTTAACTTAAACAAAAATCTGCCAACCATTAAGACTGTCTTATTGTTTATTTTAATCTAACGCATTATCAATTTGTAAAATGTAAAATTGATGATAATAAAGAATAAAGAATTTTCATTTAAGACTTCTGAATTCATTCCCAGAAACATGAGTCAGGCTAAGTAGCATTTGAAACCCTGATTTAAATTCTGCAGAGAAGGATGCAGAATTTCTGCAGAGAAATGGTTGAGGAAAAAAGGAGGAACTGATTCCCAACTTTATGTATATATGTATATATATGACTAACAATATCAGAGCATTTGGGGTTGATGTTATAATTTTACCTCCAGTATAAAATCCCAGTCTGCAAACAGTTGTCACTCAAATATAATAGCACTTCATGCTTTTTATTTCCTTTTTTTTTTTTTTTTTTTTAGTAGACCTTAGTTAGTTTCATTTCTAGGCAATCTGAGTACATAAAGAATTTATATTTGGAAATTGGATCTTTTGGGTTTTTATAAAATGATTGCCAGCAGAATGATGACTGCAAACTGGAAGACAGGCTGTTCTCTTTCCTACTTGCACATGTCACAGTGCTACAAATAACTTGAAAAGGTGAAATGTCAGAGAGCAAAAAGTGTCATTATGATACATTTTTTCATAATATCAAACTGTATTTTTGTATAGAATATCTGAAATATGTATAACTTCCTTTGATGGTGGTTAGACAGTATGTGAAGTGCTACACAGGTCTTTTATTTTCTTATAGAACAATAAAGTCAGACGTTTCGCATTTGAGCTCAAGATGCAAGACAAGAGTAGTTTCCTTTTAGCTGCAGACAGTGAACTTGAAATGGAAGAGTGGATAAACACTCTGAACAAAATCCTTCAGCTTAACTTTGAGGCTGCAATGCAAGAAAAAAGAAATGGCGAGTCCCACGAAGGTAAGCAGGGTTTCTAGCAAGGCTAATGTTATGTGACCACATCTTCTTACATGCATTTTGGAAAGAAAGGCTTTGAAGTGGCTAAATATTTTTGTTTTCTTTGGTCATAACAATTACAGGCCTTTTTATTGTCCACTTCAACTGATGAGCATTTTGACCCTTCTGGGCATTAAAACAGTACTGTTCTGTATTGATTCCAGTTGAGTCAAGTCCAGAAGATAATTATGAGATTGATTAAGTCTAGAAAAGTAGAGCCCACAATGTAAAATCAGGACTGAGGCAGTTTGAGGAAGAAAAGAAACTTAGGATGGACTTGTTTTGAAATATGTAAAATGCTGCTGAAAATGAAATAATCTATTCTTTGATCACTGTAGGTGGAAATCATTATTATAGTGTGAGGCTTAAATTTAAATATAATTCTCTTGACCACAAATATTTCCTGCAAGTATTGAAGTAGATTGCTTAGGTGTAGAATCCTTTCTGTTGGAGCCCTTTGAGAATAGGAAAGGCAGGTATCTGTGAGGAATGCAATGTATGTCACCAGTATTTCAGTGACAAAAGGACAGTCTGGATGTCCCCACATTCACTTTTCCTCTTGAGAGTGGATGGGGAAGGAAACGGGTGTGAAACCAGCTGTATGCATATCCTGAAGAACCTGGAGGATATTACAGAAGGTTGTTTTTTTATAGATAGTACAAAGTACTAAAAGGGATCATTAGAGTTTAAAATGAGTTATCACAGTCTTCAAAGACTGTTAGAATTTGGTGGGATGTTTGCAACAAAAGCAAATTTGAAAAGGAGAAGCATCTAGCTCTGGCAAAGACATTTTAGCCTGTGGTCCTTAGTTGACCTTAGCACTGCAAGATGTTTGTAGCTAACTGAATGGCTGCTTTGTAAGTCCAGTAACTGTTGGTGAGTAGAGCTGGGAACCTAATGAACAGAGGGAACTTGTTTTGAGATCAAGTTACAGTGCATTGTGGAAAGAGCAATATAAGTTTGTGCACTAAGTATCTGCTTGCCCCATGCAGATATCAAAATTAAAACTAAAGATGTGTTCTGGTAAGATTAGAAATAACTTCTACTTAAATGATTTTTGTAATTAGTTATATCTTTCAAGAAATTGCTGCATCAAAATGATGCAGTTGTCCACAACCTATTTATGTTAACAGTTGTCATTTTTGAGGGGGTAGGAGATTTAAAAAGATAAAATTCTTTTACTATGGAGTTTTGTGAGCAGTTTGGAATTTTTATATTTATTTTAAAATGAGGTTTTATAATTTCAGATGATGAACAAAGCAAACTGGAAAGCTCATCAAGTAGTTTTGATAACTACTATCCTGAAATTGCCAAGGTAATATATACTGTAAATGTCTACTTGGGATATAAAGTACTAAACATAAGTTAGCCACATGAACTTTCAGTAAAGGTAAGGCATTGGCTTGTAGTTTCCAGTCAGTTTGTGGTGTTTGGAAAGCTCAGAAACTCTTTTGTGAATAGGTGTGGTTATTGAACTTCTTTATTTTCTGCTTTTGGAAGGAAACAGCATACTGTCTTGAAGTTTCCTATATAAATCTTAATATGCTGTTTAAATGCAGCATGTCTTAATGTCATTATTTTATTAATTCATTATATTTTGTATTGGTTTATTGCATTCAGGTAAGTGTTAAAGTGTTTCTATAGAAATCTAGTTATACTGAAGTCAAGTTTTATTTTTAGTCATAAAAATCCAGAGCAGCTTAGTAGCAGTGATGAAGTGAATGTATCTTAAGATGTTTGTGTTAATAATGAACTGGTAGGTCCATGGATACTTCCTGTGTTGCCATGGTTCTTGTTTTTCAATTTTGTTCTTAGAGAAGTGTGATAGAAACAAGCGTGAAGTAAAATGGAACCAAATAGAAAATAACAGTAATGCTTCCTCAGCCCATTTGCAGACTTTCTTTCAGTTAAATCACTGAGTTGAGTGCTGCAGTTGGTTTTGTCAGTTTCGTAAGGGAGAAATTTTTGTTAAATCATCCAAGAACTGAAACTGGTGATCTTTTTTATTGAAGCTGCAAAATCCAAACTCCTTCCTGTGACTTCCTTGCTCTTTCTTCTGTGTGGTACAGCCTGGAGTATTGGAACATTTCTGCCTGACCATTCTCTGGAATGCTCTCCCTTTCTTTTCTGAGATTATGTCTGACCTAGTAACTCCTCCTGAAGGTAGTGCAGCTTATGAACGGAGAATAAGCAAACCAAATTCTATTTACTACAGTAGCTGACATATCAAAGGATCCAGTCAGAATACATTAACAAGCTTTTAGCACCAAAATTGGTTGGCTGACTTAATTCTGTTATTGCTTTGTAATCAATTTAGCGCATGGACAGCAAAAGCTGTTATGTGATAATCTAGCTCCAGCTATGGCTGTACTTGGAATTAATTGGGATTGTGGTACATATAATCAAGGCTTCTTTGAGAGGTCTGTAAGCATCAAACAGCGTATTTGCATGAGGCTATGAAAATTAATTTAATAAATAAATACAAAATTAGATGCGCTTATTGTGTGGAAGATTTTTCTTTCTTTGTAGTCAGTTATTATGAGGCTTATGGTCCATATTCCTTCCACAGGGGACTTTACTTCAGGGCTGCAGCACCTGCATATAGTTTTAGTCCTACATTTGCCACTTCCTGTTTCTGTAACTTTTGGATCAGAAGCATGCAGCTCTTAAAGCTTGTTATTTTTTAGATATTATTTTGCTCAGCTCTTGAAGCACTGACATGTTTTATTATTTGTTCCATTGTTATAACCCATTTACATTTCTGTTTCCTTCAAAATAATTTTTTTTAATTTCTGCTTCTAATTCACATTTACTAAACACTGCCTTTCAAAATAATTTGCTCTAATGCATTTCCAAAACTTTTTTTCCTGAGGAAAATTACAGGGAAAACTCTGCCCATTTGCCTTACTCTTTCTGTCTTAACTTGATTGCTTTATATAAATGGTCGTTGTTTGGGGAATTTTTTTTATCCTTTATTCTTTCTTGCCTTGTCTTTTCAGCTGTTGTTTGCATTTGGTTCTTTTTTCCCCAGTGGAAGCCTTGCAAAGCATTGGGCTTTCTTTTAGAAGAGTTTATAGCTGGTCTATTATTTTTGTTGGTTCTAGGAGGAGAATTTCACAATAGCTGATCTCATATCCTTATGAGGAGAGAGAAATTCCTTCAGGGGTGATTGTAAAGCACCTGACAGTAGGGGAAAAAACAGACTTCCTAGGAAGGGTTTAACCCTTATGAGTACATACATCCCCAAGCCTTCATTTTCCTGTCAAAAGCTGTTAGTTTATAACGTAGGCTAAGTAGGATGGCATTTTGCAATTCAGTGCATAGATGTGCACACATCTGTCTCAATCTGTCTTTTCTGTCTTGCCTACCTACTTCATGTTCCATTTATCTGTAATTTAACTATCAGGAGTGAATGAAGGGGTTTTGTAGTAGATTTTATTTCTGTGATTGGTTGGGGTTGTTTATTTTTGCTGCATTTATTAATCTTAAAATAAATTAGACCTCTGAAATAGCTGTGACTGTCAAGATCAGTGTGCCCAAGCACCTCCTTAACCCTTATTGGTCCCAGAATACCTTGAGGTAGGAAAGTATTGTCTCAGTTTTACAGATGAGGAAATAAAATCACAGAGTCACTGCTGTGCTACAGACAGGGTTCATGGTAACATGCATTTTCAGTTCTTCAGTTCTGACAACTGCCCCTGATCTGTCAGTCAAAAATGCATATAATCATCCAGTCTTCATGCACAAAACACTAAAGAATCTAAAACTATTTAAGATGCTCTAGCTGAAGCAGTTTCTGTCTAGCTCCTATGGCTGGGTAATCCTCCTCAGTTCCTGCCACTAAATATTACCTTTGCAAAACCTTCTTGCCATCCTTAAACCTGTTCACACTTCCTGATTTTCTCAATTATACCAGTTGTTCAACAAGATAATTCTGCCAGTACTCTGCTGGTGTTGAGTATCTGGGTCGTCTTCTTCACAGCAACTCTCCTCTTTTCTTCTTTTTGTGTCAAAGTTAACAAAGTAAAGTAAATTAAAACCATTAGGGCATTTATATTCAAAATAGCATGTCAGAAGTTTCTCTTCTGTAATACATCCTTTAAGACAATTTTTTAATTCCTGTTATCAACCTGAAAATAGGGTTATGAGCTCTTAGAGACTATTCTTTTGTTTTTTCTTTCTCTTGAGACATTGTAGAAGTTGCTTCAATATCCAGCAAACCAGATGTAGATAGCAGATCACTTCCTGCTGATGGTCAATGATGAGGATTTTGGGTTCGTAACTTCTTTTAACCCATACAGGCTGATCCAAAAAGAAACACCTGCCTGTAATGTAATATTTTGTGTCCTTGTTTAGCCAGCTGCTATTTTAAGAATAGCATTTCTCCTGCCTGGGTATTTTTGGTACGTGCATCTGTTCATTTGTCATGTCCTGTGACTTTAAAAATCATAGAATGCTCTCTAAATAACACCTTTTTCAAACAAAGGTAGCCTATGTATACCATCAGTTTTCACATTCTATTTTGTTCCACTTCACTTTTGTTTTACTTTTAATAGATAGGCATCCACAAATCCCAGAAAGTGTACAGTGAACTCTGCAAAGTAACTTTTAAATGTGAGGAGTTTATCTTTTGGAACTTTTTGGGTTTTCTCCGGCTACCCACAGGAAAACCGCTTACTTGGCTGTAGAGCTCAAGAAAAGTTAAAAAAAAAGAAAAAAGAAAGCAACCAAGAAAAAGAAAAAAGAAAGCAAGCTATGATGGTGTTTCTTAATTTAGGTGATCTGTTGTTTCCTGAGCGATCTTATGGTCTTAGGATAGCTCTGAGCTTTAACCTGCAGTCATACTATGTGTTTTAATTTAAATAAAATGGGATTATGAAAGTTATTTTTTAAGGAGGCAGAAATATAAGTTGCACTGAAGTGTACTTGCCATGAGCTGGGAAGATTGTATGTTGCTGATGTAAGGTTTTGTACTTCTAGGGCTGGAGAAAAGCATTAGGAGAAGAGGCTCTCACTTTGTGCTTAGTCATGTTGCACCAAAAGTAAAACTAAGGAGGCAAAGTAAGGGAGAAATGAATGCATGAATCAAAAATTTATGGAGCTTTGAACATCACAGAAAAGGACATGAAATTAAAGCCCTCTTTAATAGTGTGATACCAAGACTTCTTTTCTTATTTTGAACAGAGTACCAGAGAA
>VZTB01005696.1:0-11046 GCA_013397245.1 Thryothorus ludovicianus | reverse complement strand
GCTGGAATACTGGATTGGGATACTGGAAAGGATGTGGGATGCAGGCAGGGATTCGGGCAGGGATACGGGACACAGGATGGGGGTGGGATGCAGGCAGGGATATGGGATACAGGATGGGGTTGGGATGCAGGCAGGGATTTGGGATACAGGAAGGACTGGGATGCAGGCAGGAAGGTGGGATTCAGGATAAGGAGCAGGATCCAGGCAGGGACATGGGATACAGGGTTGGGATATGGTCAGGGATGTGGGATGCAGGGTTGGGATATCCTTTCTCCTGATTTTCCAAGGAAAACATGGTGCACCTGGGATCAGATCCCAGAAAACAAAAAAAATGATCCCCAAATCCCTCGGCCTAAGGAGGCAGCCCCAGGATAAAACTGGGCCCAGCCAGGATGCCGGTATTCCCAGGAAATCCAGGATCTCCCAAGGAGATCCATCAAATCCAGCCCCAAATAAAATTGGGATTTGATTTCCAGGATCTCTAGAACTGGGGCTTTTCCCAAAAGATTGGAGGCAGGGGGAGGAGGGAGGGAAAATCCAGGAATTCCAGTAATTAATGGATTTGATTGGATTGGGTTTTTGCATGGATCCAGCAGGGAGGGTTTTTTGGGAATCAATTCCCACCAGTGTGGGTCGGACTGGTGTTACTGGTTGGGCTGGAATTCCATCTGTTCCCAAACCTCTGAAAGCCAATTCCATGGAAATTGAAGATCCCTCCTAGGATCTTCCTTCATTGGGAAACAAACACCGGGACAAAGTTTTTGGAGTCTCCCATCCCTCAATGCCTGGAAATCCGGGATAAAACCCAATCCAATCCCAGATTCCCAAGCTCAGATCCTTCATTTTCCCCCTCACGAGGAGTTTTCCATGAAAAATGGAAACCCTGGGAGTCAACGATGCCCAAATGCCACGTCACAGGATGATCCAAACCAGGACTTTTTCCCTCGGCTGCCGGAGCCCAAAATCTGGCTCTTCCCGTCCACTTTTCCATGGAAAAATGCGCCAACCACCTTCCCAAAATTCAGCTTCCCCAGCATTCCCACTTTCCTTAGCCAAGGGCTGCTCTCCCGGTTGGAACATCCCTTTGAATGGGATCCACCCCAGGATGAGGCGAGTGAAGATTTTTGGGAAACTGGGAATTCTTTCCCAAAGATTCAACAGCTCCGATACCTCCTTGGAAAACAACAAAACCTCCCCAGGATTTAAAAAAATTCCCACATTTCCACACATTCCCAAAGGGAATTATGTGCTCCTTTTGGTCCCAGGGCCAAACCAATGATCCTGTGGGAAAAGGATAAACGGGAATAACCTGGAATGTTGGGAGTGTTGGGTGAAGGATAAATGGGAATAACCCAAAATGTTGGGAGTGTTGGGTGAAGGAAAATGGAATAATCTGAAATGCTGGGAATGGTTGGGAGCAGTGGAAGAAGAAATGGAATAATCTGGAATGTTGGGAGCAGCGGGAGAAGGATAAACGGGAATAACGCGGAATGTTAGGGGTGGTGGGAGGAGGATAAATGGGAATAACCCAAAATGTTGGGAGCGTTGGGTGAAGGATAAATGGAATAATCTGGAATGTTGGGAGCAGGATTTGTTTTTCCGGAGGCAAAGCTCCCCTGGCACCCTCCAGATTCTGCGGGGAAATTCCGGGAGCGGCTCCCGGGACATGGGAGCTCTGGAAATCTCGGGATCCGAATCCGACCGTGTCCAGATCGCTCCAATTCCTCCCGGATTTTAATTCCCTGTGAATCCAGCGGCTGGTGGGAGCTCCCTTGGAACATCCCAGGGAATTCCCAGCCTTGGGAAGGGAGGGAATGAGCTGGGCTTGGTCGGGAATGCTGCTCCTGCCTCATGCCGACGTCGTTATTCCCGATTTTTTTCCCGTAAATAAGGATTTTCCTGCATTCCCTTCCAAAGTTGCATCCCTAAAAAAACCAATCCCTGTTTTCGGATGGAGCTGGTGCCCTCCTGTCCTTCCCAGATTCCCAAGCGATCCATCCAGCCTGGAAAAGCAGGGCCAGGCCTCATTCCCAGCATCCGTCGGGAGCAGCCGGAATCCGGGGCAGCTCCTCCGGCTGCCCTTGGAGACGGGAGTTTGGGCCAAAAAAAATCCCAAAGGGAAAATTTTCCAGCCTCTGTTTTATTTTCCCTGACCTTTCCAGAACAAACCCAGGTGCTAAATCCCGAATTAGAGATGAAAATCCCAAATCTAGCAGGAAAGTCCCGAATTTTGGAGAGAAACTCACAAACTGGAAAAGAAAACCCCAAATTTTGGGAGAAAGTTCCAAATTCCCAAGCCTGGTTCTGCAGTGCTGGCATTTGGCAGCTCCTAAAAAGTCCCAAAAATTCCCCCAAATTCCCAAAAACTCCCCCAAAATCGGAAAAATGCCAAAAAAATTCCAAAAATTTTCCCCCAAATCCAAAACTGATCCCAAAAATTCCCCCCAAAAAAATCCCTAAAATTGCTAAAGCTCCTCATTCCAAGCTCAGGGCCACTTCCAAGAAGGAATTTTCCAGTTCAAATCCCAAAAAATACCTGCCTGTGGCTCCAGCCAACGGGAAAACCTCCTCGGCCCCTTCTCCCATCCATGGAATTCTCTCCCATCCAGATGGACACACGGACAGAGGGAAAAGCCTCTGGAAAAGCAGGAACAGTTCTGCACCAGCCTGGGTGCGGAAAATTTGGAATTTCAGGAAATTTGGGGATATTTTGGACATTTTTTTTGGAGTATCCCTGGTTTTGCACAGGTCCCTCTTTCCTACTCCTTGTTTTTCCCAGTTTTTCATGGAATTTTTTCCCTGCAGGTCCAGCCCTGCTGCTGTCTCACCCCGGAGATTCCCGGGATTTTTTTCCAGTGTCCATCCTGATCCTTCCCAAGGTCTCCGAGTTCCTCTTTGTTCCCAGTGCCCGAGCTTCCAGGAGCTGATCCCGGGTTTATCCCGGATATTTCCATAGGTAACAGGATAACACATCCATTTTTCCATGGAAAATCACTCACTGAGGGGATTTCCCTTGGGAATTCAGAGATTCCTGCCCTGAGCGCTGGGACATTCCCAAACTGGGAATGCCGCTGGCAGCTCGAGCTTTTCCAGCTCCATCTCCATCCCCAAAACTTGGGAAGAGCCAAGGGTGGGAAGGCTCGGAGGGATAAATGGGGTAGGAAAGGCCTCAGGAGCCGCCGGGAATGCGGCAGGAGAGGATCCAGCGGGATTCCCGTGCCTGGCCTCGGGATGAGCGGCTTTTCCAAACATTTCCTGCTCCAAGGGCTCGGGAGCAAACGGAGCCGGTGCTGAGCAAACAGCGATGCCGTGGGATGGATCCCGGGATACTGAGACTCCTGGAAAAGCAATCCCACATTCCCGGCTGGCACCGGCCTGCAGGGCTCAGCCCTGATTCCCAAATTCCCTGATTCCTGAATTCCCTGATTCCTGAATTCCTTGATTCTCAAATTCCCTGATTCCCAAATTCCTGATTCCTAAATTCCCTGATTCTCAAATTCCCATCCATCCCGTGTTCCCAGCTGGCATCTCATCCCTGATTCCCAAATTCCCAGCTGGCACCTCCAAGCACGGCTCATCCCTAATTCCCAAATTCCTGATTCCCAAATTCCCATCCATCCCGCGCTCCTCGCAGGCACCTCACATCTCATCCTTGATTCCCAAATTCCTCTCCATCCCGTGTTCCCAACTGGCACCTCCCAGCACAGCTCATCCCTGATTCCCAAATTCCCTGATTCCCAAATTCCCATCCATCCCACATTCCTGGCTGGCACCTCCTGGCACAGCTCATGCCTGATTCCCAAATTCCTGATTCCCAAATTCCCATCAATCCCACATTCCTGGCTGGCACCTCCTGGCACAGCTCATCCCTGATTCCCAAATTCCTGTCTGTCCCGCATTCCCAACTTGGTTTTCCATTGGGGAATTCCTGCTGGATCCATAGCCCGGAGGGATCACTCTCCTTCCTTTGGGAATTCCACAGCCTGGAGGAATTGCTCCACTTCCTTTGGGAATTTCTGACACATCCACATTCGATTACTCCTCTTCCTTTGGGAATTCCTCCCGGGAAGAGGCGTTGGTGCCGCTGCTCCAGAATTTGGGAATCGCTGTCAAATCCTGCCCTGATCCTCCCATCCCAGGGCCTTCCCATCTTCCCAAATTTCCGTCTTCCTGTCACTGTGGGAGCAGCTGGAGTCAGAAATGGGAACTGGGAATATTGATTGGAAACTGGGAATATTGTCTGGGAATGGGAATACTGATGGAAGGAATTGGCAGCAAAGGGATTTTTGGCCAGGATTTTGCTTTTGCTTCCCAGATTTTGGAGCTCTTGGGACATCCAGGAAGACGCCCTCATTCCAAGGGGATGTTGGAAAAAGGATGAGGAGCAAGGAGTCACCACCAGGAAAATCCACTCCGAGATCCTCCTGCTCATTCCAAGCAAAATCTTCTCCCGGGAGCTTTTTCCAGCTGAAAAAGCCGGAGAGGGAAACGTTCCGGCTGGGAGAGGTGAGGATGAAGGACGGAGCGAGGAGCGGGAGATGAGCAGCGGAATTTCAATGAAAATCCCTGGATATCAAAGGGAAATAAAACCCCCCCAAATCCCAAACCCTCCGGAGTTCGCTTGGAATGCTGCCAGGAGAAGGAGCTTGGGAAAAGCCGTGGAAGGAGCTGCCTCTTCCCATTCCCATTCCCATTCCCATTCCCATTCCCATTCCCATTCCCATTCCCATTCCCATTCCCATTCCCATTCCCATTCCCACTCCCACTCCCATTCCCATCCCCATCCCTATTCCCATTCCCATTCCCATTCCCATTCCCATTCCCATTCCCATTCCCATTCCCATTCCCATTCCCATTCCCATTCCCATTCCCGCTCCTGAGGAGCTGGAATTAAACTGGGATTAAAGTGGGAGAGTTCCCGCTCCGTGCCCACAGCGGAGAAATCTGTGGGGAATTCCAGGCTGGAAAAGTCAGGGATGGCGGAATGCAGCTGAGCTCAGGGCAGGACGATTATCCCAGGAAAATCCAACATTTTCCAGCTCCAAATCCATCTGGAAGCACTTTTCCCACCTTTTCCCCACTGAACACTCTGGGAATTTCAGGAACAGCCCAAACTCCACCCGCACATCCCAAGTAGAGACTTGGAAAAGGGCGAGAAATCCATGGAATTCCCGGGAATGACCTCGGAGATGTCAGGCACAAAACCACCGGGAGGAAAATGGGGCCAGTTGGGAATTCCGAGCCCTCTGGAGGAGCTCAGCTCCATCCAGGATATTCCGGGAGCAGCGGAATGTGGTGACCGGGATAAGAAACTGGGAATTCCAAAGAATTCCTGGAATGCGCCAGCCCCACGTGGCACTGGAGAATTCCATGGGTGGCTCCAGGATCCTTCCCATGGCGTCAGCTTTCCCAGGAGATGAGAAGGAGATCCCAGATTTCCCAGATCCAATCCCAAGAAACACCCGGGAGCCCCAGAAGGATGGGAAAGAGGGCGGGAAGAGGAGGAAGGAGCCGTTTTCAGGTGGAAAATTCCCGGGAATTTCCAGCTCTGGAGGACAGGACTCGCCTCGGGTCGGATTTAGGAGGAATTTCTCCATCCTGGGAATGTTCGGCTGTCGGGAAGCTCCGGAGTCGTTATCTCCACACAATTTAATTAAAGTCTCCCGTTAATGATACAATGGCCACTAATTAATTTAATTAATTTAATGGATTTAATGAATTTAATTAATTCTCGCTCCTCCGCAGGAGATTTGGGGGGGTTGGGGGATTTATTTTTGTTGAGAATCAAAATTGAATTCCAGCCCTGGAAACACGGGAGGGCTTCGGGAAACGGGGATTTGGGAATGCTGGGGGAGCTTCCAGTGAGGGCTGGGAACTGGGAATAGTCCTGGGAATATTGACTGGGAACTGGGAATATTGACTGGAAATTGGGAATATTGACTGGGAATTGGGAATATTGACTGGGAACTAGGAATATTTTGAGGATATTTGTGGGAACTGGGAATATTGATTGGGAGTATCAACTGGGAACTGGGAATATTGCTGGGAACATTGTCTGGGAACTGGGAATATTGACTGGGAACTGGGAATATTGACTGGGAATTGGGAATATTGCCTGGGAACTGGGAATATTTTGAGGATATTTCTGGGAACTGGGAATATTGATTGGGAGTATCAACTGGGAACTGGGAATATTGTCTGGGAACTGGGAATATTGACTGGGAAATGGGAATATTGGTTGGGAACTGGGAATATTTTGAGGATATTTCTGGGAACTGGGAATATTGATTGGGAATGCCAACTGGGAACTGGGAATATTGTCTGGGAACTGGGAATAGTTCTGGGAATACTGGCTGGGAACTGGGAATATTGGCTGGGAACTGGGAATATTTTGGGGATAGTTCTGGGAACTGGGAATATTTCTGGGAAGTGGGAACATTGACTGGGAATTGGGAATATTGTCTGTGAACTGGGAATATTGTCTGGGAATATTGTCTGGGAATATTGTCTGGGAATATTGTCTGGGAACTGGGAATATTGACTGGAAATATTGACTGGGAACTAGGGATATTTTCTGGGAACTGGGAGTATTTCTGGGAATATTGTCTTGGAACTGGGAAAATTGACTGGGAACAGGGAATCTTAGCTGGGATCTGAGAATATTTCTGGGAGTTGGGAATATCGGCTGGGAACTGGGAATATTTCTGGGAATATTGGCTGGGAATTGGGAATATTAACTGTGAACTGGGAATATTAACTGGGAATTGGGAATATCAACTGCTGACTGGGAATATTGATTAGGAATTGGGAATACTGTCTGAGAACTGTGAATATTTCTGGGAACAGAGAATATTGACTGGGAACTGGGAAGATTTTCTGGGAATATTGTCTGGGAACTGGGAATATTGACTGGAAACTGGGAATATTAACTGGGAACTGGGAATATTTCTGGGAACTGGGAATATTTCTGGAAATATTGACTGGAAACTGGGATTATTGACTGAGAACTGGGAATACTGGCTGGGAACAGGGACAAGAAACGGGAATGTCTCCGGCTGGTTCCATTCCCATTGGGTCATGGAAAGGTGGGAACGGCCTCTGACAGCTCCGGAATTTTTAGGATGGGCTGGGAAGGGCCCGGAAGTTGATCCCATTCCAATCCCAGATTGCTCCGAGCAACCTGGAGCAAAGGAGATAAAAAAGAGGAAAAATGGGGGAAAATGGAGGAAAATGAGGAGAGAAAATCAGGAAAAAGGGAAGTATCCAAGCCTGGCCTTGGACATTTCCAGGGATCCAGCCACAGCTTCTCTGGGAATTCCATCCCAGGGTCAGGGATGGATTTATCCCAATTATCCCACCTAACCCAGCACATGGAATCCAGGATTGCCTCGTGTTGGAAAAAATCATCCTTGGACACTTCCAGGGATGGAGCAGCCCCGGGTTCCCTGGAAAAGCTGAGCCAGGGCCTCCCCATCCCGGTGATTCCAAGCAGGAATTTCGGGATGAAGCAGAACTGCGGGATACCGACAATCCCAGCACAAAATCCAGGGACAGAGGTTAAAAATCCTTGGAACGACACCGAAATCCTCCTTCTCCCAAAATAACTTCCAACCCCACAGCCGAGCCCTGAGCTGTCACTTTTTTTTTGGGATAAAAATCCCTTTCCGCCTCCATCCGGCGCTTTCAGGCGGAATTATTCCCGGTTGGAGCCCCGGTGGCTCCGAAGGGATTTCAGCCTCGTCAGCAGAGCAGGGATTTGGGAATTCTGCTTCACCTCCCTCCCTCCTTCCCAGATTTTGGCTGCCGGGAGATTTCCTGGCTTTCAGCCTCGACTTCCCTGGAATTTGGAGATAACGAGGCCCAAATTCCTTGGATCTCTTGAATCTCCCGGCCCTGAATCACCCCCGGCTCTGCTGTCAAATCCAAGTGGGGGGAATTAAATCTGGAATTTTCTCATCCCACGGTGGAATCTGGAAGTTTTTCAGGGGTCTGGGGAAGTTTTGCAGCTTTGGGAAAATCCCCGGAATTCTTTATGGCTTCCCTCCCTGGATATCCAAATAAATCTCCACATTCCAAAGGGTTTCCTGCAGGGAATCCCCAGCAGGTCCCATTGTCCTGCGAGGAGATTGGGAAAGCTGGGAATGGGAATTTTCTGGAGACGTTGGAAACACCCAGCAATTCCGGCTGCTCCAGGCATGGAATTGCGATGCCAGGATCCCAAAAGTCGCTCTCCCCACGGATTCCTGGGAGCGNCGATGCCAGGATCCCAAAAATCCAGGCGTGGATGAGGAATCCTCGCTCCACCACGGATTCCTGGGAGCAGCATCTCCGGGGGGATCCGAGTGCTTTGAAAACTCCGAATATCCCCAAAATATCCCCAAAATTTGGGAGGAATTCGGGGGAAAATCCCGCGGGATGCTTTTCCCAGCAGCACGACCTTGACCAGGAATGTTGCAAAGACATCCCGGAGAATTTGCATCCATGATTTTCCTCCTCCTCCTCCTCAGCCATCTGCTCCCCTGGAATGGCTCCTGCTCCACAGGGAGAAATTTTCCAAGGTTGGAAGGAGCAGGAAAATCCGGGATGGGAGCAGGAAAAACCCTGGGATGGGGTGGGAAGGGGGAAACGGAGCCAACCCCAGGGATTTTTTCACAGGGATCATCCTGAGATTTGGGAACAGGGAAAGGACGAAGGAAAAAATGAGGGGGAAAAGGAGGGGAAATGGAAAAAAAAGGAGGAAAAAAATGAAAAAACGAGGAGGAAAAAGGAGGAAAAAGAAGGAAAAAAGAGGGATGGAAGGAGGGAAAAAAATGAAAAAAAAAGGAGAAAAAATGNGGATGGAAGGAGAGAAAAAAAAGAAAAAAAAAGGAAAAAAAATGCAGGGAAGAAAGGAAGGGAAAATGGAAAAAAGGAGGAGGAAAAAAGGAAAAAGGAGGAAAAAAAGGAGGAGAAAAAAATGAGGAAAAGGAAAAAAAAAGAAAAAAAGGATGAAAAGGTAGGAAGCAAAGAAGAAATAAGGAGGAAAAAGGAGGAAGAAAAGGAGGAAAAACAGGAGGGAAAAGGATGGAGGAAAAGGAGGAAGAAAATGGATGAAAAGAGGGAGGAAAGGAGGAAAAAAATATGGGAAAATGAGGAAAAAGGAGGGGGAAAAAGAAGGAAAGGAGAAAAAATGGGAAAAAAAATGAGGAAAAGAAAAAAAAGAAAAAAAGGAAGAAAGGGTAGGAAGGAAAGAAGAAATAAGGAGGAAAAAGGAGGAAAAAAATATGGGAAAATGAGGAAAAAGGAGGGGGAAAGGGAAGGGAAAAAAGGAGAAAATCAGGGAAAAAAGAAAAGAGAAATGGAGGGAAATGGAAGAAAAAAGGAGGGGGAAAAAGAAGGAAAGGAGAAAAAATGGGAAAAAAATGAGGAAAAAGGAAACAAAAGGGGAGAAAGGAGGAAAATGAGGAGGGAAAAAGAAGAAGAAAAGGGGGAAAAAAGAAGGAAAAGCAGGATAAAAGGAGGAGGGAAAATGGAAGAAAAAGGGAAGAAAAAAGGAGGGAAATAGAGAAAAAAATGGGGGAAAAAAGAGGGAAAGGAGGAAAAAAGAGGAAAAAAAGAGGAGGGAAAAGTGAGGGAAAAAGGAGGATAAAAGAGGAAAAATGAAGGAAGGAAAAAGGAGGAGATAAAGAGGGAGGAAAAAGAAGAACAAAGAGTGGAAACGGCCCAAAATGAATTTAAAAAAGGAGGAAAAAAAGCAAAATTCTTCCCAGGAGAAGCCTCCAGCAGCCCCTGGGGCTGTTATTTGGGAACAGGGATGTGGTTGGAGAAAAAGTTGGGATCCTTTAGGGATCTTCAAACGTTCCCCCAAAAAATCAATAATTTTAATTAATCACTAATAAAGCAAAGAGACAGGGCCTGGAATAATTCCCATTAAGGCTTTGGGGTGATGATGGGAGTCCTAACGAGCGGTTAATTGGGAATTCCTTCAGCAGCCAGGGCGGGAAGGATCCAGGTTTTCCTTGGAAAATCTCTCCCTTTGCCTGGAAAATCCCAATTTCCAGCAGAAATTCCCCATTTTCTTCCTCCAGTGCTGCACCCCACAGCAGATTCCTCACCTGGCCTGGCCGAGCTGTTCCATAAAATCCAAGATCAGGGAAAAATCTGGGCTGGGAGGGAATTTAAATCCAATTGGATCCAGGCCTGCAATGCTCAGGAATTATTTCCTGCGGGGTCGGGATGCTCGGAGCCCCTTGGATGATTCCAGGGATGGAGAAATTTCCTCCTCTCCGGGTGAATTCTGCCCAACTCCCACCCAATTCCTGCTGGGATAATATTTCCTGTATGGAAAAATTGCAAGAATGATCTCCAATTCCGTATTTCCCCTGGAAATAATCGGGA
The DNA here is from genome assembly GCA_013397245.1 of Thryothorus ludovicianus. Lineage (NCBI taxonomy): Eukaryota > Metazoa > Chordata > Aves > Passeriformes > Certhiidae > Thryothorus > Thryothorus ludovicianus. Next base: position 669 of record VZTB01005696.1, on the reverse strand, counting down.
CAACTTCCCGTGAGGGCTGGGAATTCACCTGGACTGGAATTTTTTGGTGTTTGGGGGGAATTTGGGGCGATTCCGGCAGCCAGGGCCTCATCCCTGGATTCATCCAAAGGTGAGGGATCACTGCAAATTCCAGAGAGTTTTTTTCCCAGCTCTGGGAAGCTCCATAAAAAATTGGAATACTCAGGAATAAACTTTAAAAAATTCCCAGTGGGAGTGGCCAAGCAGGAGCTTCCCGAGGGTTGGAAGCGGAGCCATCCCAAATCCCTCCGGAGTTTTCCTCCCCCCCTGGAGCTTTGGGAATTCAGGAGAAGGGAGCCCGGGGGTGGCTGAGCCCTTCCCTCGAGCTCTGAGTCATTCCCAGCTGGATTCAGCCGCTCTCCCACGCACATCCCGGAATTCCACGTGGAATTTTCCCAGCTCCCGCTGAGTCAGGAGCGCTCCCAGGCCCACGGGGCCGATCCCAGAGCCTCGGGAGGAGCTGGGATTCCCGGGAAAAGGGGGGCCAGGGATGCTCCCAACCCCCTCTGGCTGCTTCCAAGGCTGAGGAATCCCGTGGGGTTTTCCCATCACTGGCCCAACCCCAAAATTCCCAGGAACAGGAATCCAGACATTGTCCCTGCACAACTTCTGAGTTTGCTCCTGCAAAACCCCAAAAACCCCCAAAATTCC
>VZTB01005695.1:1198910-1223769 GCA_013397245.1 Thryothorus ludovicianus | reverse complement strand
AGGGTCCAATGGGCTGAGGGCACTGGGACGGTACATGGGTGGGACTCCCAAAAGGGAGCCAATGGGTAAGGTGGGGTGGAGAGAAAGGGACATGGGTGAATGGGGTGTCAAGGAAAGGAGAACTTTCCAGAGGGGAACTATATAGGGAAGAAAGGGGCAGGGAAGACCACTGGGCCAATTGGGGTACAAAGAACTAGGGTATATTTACATAAAACTGCAAAGCACTATGGAACGAGAGCTTTTCTATAACTTAGATGTCTGGGAATACTTCTTATACTTCTGTACTTCCTCTTTATGCACTGCAGGCTCATGAGACTCCACACACACGGTGCATGAACACAAGAGGACAACAGTCATTATAGGATGTTGAAAGAAAAGAAGATGCCTTAGATAAAAGGCACTGAATGCTAATTATCTGCTGTTTGTCATTATTTCAGGGAAACTGGACTCTTTCCAAAGTCAGGCACTTTGTGCACTGCTGTGCAACAATGGAAGAGCCATTTGGGGTCAGCAGTAACTGTAAAATGAATGGCCAGCAAAGGAGTGCCTCATTACTCAGCTTGACTGAAGACAGAAGAATATTCAGTGATTATTTTTATATTCTGTCTCCAAAGCTGACCACAATTAAGCCAAGCTGATGGCTAATAGGATGCCACTGAGATTCAAATGTTATATAGAATCCCGTGGTATGTGAAGTCTGAGCCATTAACACATTTCTGTGGTCTAATTAAAAACAATTACAGAAATTTAATGAACACTATGTTAGTGCAAAACATTGTCCTAACAAGAGAAGATGGAACACTTGTGAGAGCTGAAAAAAAGCCCAGCTGGCCAAAGGATCAAAAGGTCAAACATATTTCACCATTGTTTTTAGTTTCCTGCAGGATTTATAAACAGAAGGATCTTTGAGAAACTTAAGCAAGAAAAATAGCTACAGCAGCACCTGAAAATACAGTGGGCAGAGGAATTTCAATGGCATTCATTGTAGCCTGAAAGAAGAAATTGCTCACATCACTGGGTGAAATGTATTAACCTCTAAAAGGCAGTGAGTCAATAAAAATGATTTAGGACTTCTTTCTGGCCTGAAATTCCTTGAATCTATGAATACCAGATGACACCTGTGCAAAGCCAACAGCTTATCATTCACTTCATGATCTGCTTTGTTTCCTTAGGTATTAAAAGGACAGTGTTCTTCTTCTCCATCTGCTTACTTGCACATCTTGAAAGAGTTTGTAATCATATACCAGAGACTCTGACTTGTTGCTGCCCTCTCTGCGACCTACTGGAAGCTGTGAGCTTGGGATACATGCACAGAATCGCACCTGTGCTGCTACCTACATGTGATAAAACTGAGAACACAACTACGCCCTGGTTCTTTTATTTTTACCAAATTCTTCATTGCAAACTATGGATTTCCCATAAATTCCATAGTTCTCACAACACTTCCAGGACATAAATAGCAACAGTGACTTCAGATTGTGACCCCTGGTCTAGTCACACCTGTGACCCCTGGTCTATCCCATCACAAGTCACAGAAGGAGACAAGGGCATCTTTGAGTGAAACACCAAGATTTGAAGAGATCTTCCATGAGCTAGGGAAGAAAATATAAGTGTCTCTGAGGGACTTAGGGAAACTTAGGGATAACGAATGGTTTTACAAAAGTCAGATGGATGGGAAGGGTGACAGGCAGAGAAGGATTTGTTTGGGAATCCTCTCTTGGTGCTCAAGCTTTGGTGTGATGGAAAGCATTCCATGTCATTCCCTGGCTGCAGCAATCAGCTGCTTCCCTGGAAGATCAGAGAGGATTTTATCGCCCTGTGCCACAGCCTGATCAGAAGAGTCAGTCTGCAACTTGTGAAATGCCAAGAGTTTTCTGTTTTCACCTTGGCTGCTTTTCCCTCACTTTTCCCACTGTAATCTGTCACCTTCCTGTGCAATTGTGCAATCTCATACCTGAAGATTGCTGAGGCAGAGATTTGTACCCCTCTATCCAACATGCTGTCCTTCTCCCAGCTTTACATTCCATCCTTTGGACCATAGCCATGGGCATTGCATTGGATTTCTTATGAGAAATAATTGCTACCACTGTATGAACCACTCTTTTTGTCCTTCTCTTCCTCTTCACCCTTTGTTTTATATCTTTTGATGTATAATATTATGTTAGGGAACATGAATTGCCTAGTAGCTGCCAATAGGAGATAGCAGTGATTTAGGCAGCCAACCAGCTTTACACAGTGATACATTTGCAAAAAGCTGAGGAGACCATTAGCATGGGCAATGTGTGTGTAATCAAACTGTGCTCTGAGCAGTATGATTAGCACAAGAAATAACGATGATTAATAAAGAGGTGGAGTGCATCAGGATAAAACCACATAGTTACTGTAGAAAGAACATCTGGGAGAGAAAACCAGACAGAGCACCAGAGACAAAGACTCTCGGGAAATGCCCACTACTACCATCAGTACAGAACTACCACTTCATCTCCCAGCTAGCTGCCATGGAAGATTCCCTTTTCTATATCTCTTTCCCTTTTTTCTTTCTCATATTCCATTTCTCCTTTCTTTTTTTTCTTTACAATTTCCTTTTCTCTTTCTTAAACTTGTGAATCTTTTAATCTTGCCTTGAAAATGGCCATTCCTGGCAGAGATGATGTCCCTCAGTTTTTTTATATCATCAGTCATATATGGATGCACTCTCTCTAAAACATCTATGTGGATGTTGTTGGATAAAACAGCTGGCTAATGAATCACTTCAGTGATTTATTGCTGCTGCCTGGGGTGCCTAGGGTTTCCACTGAAGTTTTTTTAACAATTTCCTGTGAACTAATATAAATTAATATATAACAAGCCTGAAAGATCTTGCTTCTTCTTGTCTGTTCTTTCTGCATATAAAATCTCTTGTCCACAAAGTTCTGTATCTTTGTCTCCCAGCCAAACATTTCTTTCAAAGAACTGTGCTCTCTGCCTCTCTTATTTTCCTCTAACAGCCTGGAAGAACTCCTGCTGGATAGTTACTGTCTCAGGACTACTGCAGGTCATCTCTGAAAACTGTTTTGTTACTCATTTGTGGAAGGCACAGGCACCAGTAAACAAGGTAGTATACAGAGATTCAAGTTTGTTGGGGTCTGCTCCTGTACATGACTCTCTTTTCTGTGTTTTTTTGGCAAGATATGCCACCTTTGGGCTTAGTTTCTTTGTCTGTGGTAAACGGAGCACTGATACAAGGTTCTTTACAGTATCTGCAAAGTACCTTGACTCTAAAGATGAGAAGAGACTTAGATAAGTATGGGTGTTTTTGTCAGATTGAGCTTGTTGGCAATTTAATCTTTATGAACAAATAGGTCCTAAAATTAGACCATTGTAAGATCAGCTTATTCCATTTCACCAAATCTAGGAACTTGATGACAAAGGAGAAAGGAAGCTCCTGGAAAATGCATGGAGAGGTGCCTGGTCAGATTCTTCTGCGGTTCTTTTATACAATCTGTTCAAATGAAAAGTCCCTCATTCACAGCTAATTAATAGAAGTGTGACTTATTTCACTTGATTTACCCATATAGATAGTAGGAATCTAATTCAGACATCTAATTTTCCACTGTAGTTAAGAGGGAGACACTCCTGGATGAGCAGTCCCCTCCAGCTGTTAGGATACTGCCTTGTACAATGGCATCTTAATCTGGTATCTCTTTTTCTACTAAATCTACTGTAACTGCAATGCCCTGGCATTATTTGTACAATTTTGTAGTTGCATTTCTTTGGTTGCTTATAATCCTTTTGTGAAAAAGCAGTCTGCTGATATCTCCCTTCTCTGTTTTTTTTTTTTTTCCAAGACATGTCTTGTTCAGTGACTCCAGAAATCCTTTTTACTCTTGCATAAATTCATTATTTGACATTTTTTCCTCATATGTGGATTTTTTTTCCCATTTCAAGTACTTCAAATCTGAAGATCATCTATTTATTGCTTGTGTGACAGCCTGAACTTCGTCTATATTAATCATGTCCCATGATGCAATGTCATAAACAAGTTTTGTCAGCGTGCTTTCACATTTAATACTAAAAGAGTGAATATAGTTTAGACATCAGTCACCAGACTACTCCTTAAGGAACTCTACTCCTGACTTTCCTCTGCATAGTGCATTCCCCTTCAAAGGCACCTATTGCTGTCTCTCCTCTGTCTAATTCCTATTCACCTGAAATTTCTTCCACTAATTTGCATCTTTTCCAATTTCCCATGCGGCTGGTAGGGCCAGACAGATGACATCAATGCCATTTCTTTTGTCTAGAAAATAAGTTAGCAAAGAAGGACGTCAGACTATTCAAATGCGATTCACATTCAGCAAACCCAAACTGCAATTTATCTCATTCTCCATTTTTTAATTGTATTTGGTTTCTTTTTCCATGGAAATGTGTCAGGGCCCTGAGGGCACTCACAATACTTAATTGCCTGATCAGCCTTGCCTGAGGCCTCCACCCACCCCTGCCAGCTCCTGCACAAATGCCAGCCCTGCTTGTTCCCTGACAGTATTTTCTTAAACTCATACCTTTGGGATCAGAATAACGGGCCTGTGGTTACACAAAGAACCATCCCTAATAACATCACTGGGTTTTTATACTTTCCCTGATTTGAGGCCTGTGTGGATGCACTGCTATTAGACCTATAGCTTTGTGTATTCTCAGGTTTCTTTACAGAGGAATCTGTAAAGATCACACTCTATCTCTGACCTGAACTCACCGATTTTACTGACATTTTTGTGTGTGCCTCAGTTCTGGTGATTTTTACCTCTACATTCTTAATCATAGATTAAGATGATAGAGATCATAATCTTAATCTGCCTTTGCCCATATGTTGAGCATGATCATCTTTACTAACAAGTGAGAAGTTGTTAGTAAACAACAATTAATGCTTCATCAGAAAACTTCCTGTAGAGCCTCCCTCAGTCAGTTGTTAGGTATGTCAAATTTAGAGGCCATTGAGAAAACTGGAATGTTTAAACATTTCACTCTACTGGAAACCTGCACTCAGTTGCCAAGGTTGCTGTCACAAGATTAGCGACACTCTGCACTTCAGCTCACATAATGTAGTCTTCAGGCATCTCAAGGAGCTGACACAGGTGTCAAGAGACACTTTCCAAGGCTAAACATTGGAGCTTGCATTTTAATACAGTACATTATTACCAGCAAATATTCTCATCTAGCAGCCATGCACCATATGGTTATCTAGTTTCAAGCAGATTGCTAACCCCAGACCGCCTTAATTCAAATAAATCATGGCATTCTCTTAATATATTGGAGACTGCATCTGTTATCCTGCACCTGTCACTGCTGCAGCAATAGAATGATTTATGGTTCTCAACTTCAGCGTGTTATGAAGTGGCAGATGGATAGATGCACGTGCCACCATCAGTTTGGGGACAGATGGAAGTGTAACAGTGCCATAAACTTCAGACATTTCCTGATAATATCAAAGCTCTCTTTTCTTTTGGGAAACACACCTAGAAACTGGTTACTCCCCAACATTTCCATGATGGTTTGATAACTGGAACTGTGCTTAACATCTGGTTTAACTTGTCATGTATGACATGAAGTTTGTTTAAAAAATTTGTCCACACTGGAGAAATGAAGATCAGTACATAGCTTTGAAGTACAAACTAGAACAAACCTCTCCAATTATTTGTTGTTTGCAACTCAATTTAAAAGTGATTTTGATGGAGTTATGTGTGTGTGTGTGTGTGTGTGTGTATGTATATATGTATATCTTAGAGAAAACAGACCTCCTCCTTATTCAGAAAACAGCAATGAAAAATATCCATAACTTGGCAAATAAAAAAACCCTGCAATCTTATTTTTATGTTGCTCTTTCTTAAAGATAGTATTAATTCCACCTAGCCCTAAAAATCTAATAAAAACATGGGTGCCTCTTGTGGTCCCCTATGGACAATGAAGGGCAGTTCCACTCAAGTTAAAAATACATGCCAAAGAGAACTGCCTTTTAAGTAAATGCTGAATACTTCTTTTTTTTTTTTTCTTTTTTTTTTTTTCTAATTATATGCCAAAATTTCATTGCTTAAAAGAAAACCAACCCCAAGACTTTTCTAAGCATTAAGGTTAGGAATATATTAAGGTTAGGACATAGCATGATTTGCTCAGTTTAAATTACTAATTAATCTGTTTGCCCTATTTATTCTTCACAAGGTCCTTGCCCTAGCTTTCATCTGCCGGTTGATTGAATAATCATGTATTACCAAGAACCTCTTGTTGATGTCTGCTCTTTTCAAGGTATTTAAATATAGCTGTTAATATTTTCGATTACAGACTCTTTGAACACCATGAAAATAATTCAAGTAGCTTGACGTATTTCCAAACATCTTAAAGACATTAACTTCTAAGAGTCTTGGTTTTTTTATTTTATGATTTCAGCTTTATATTTATCCCGCTATATGCTTGGAGAGCAGCAGAACATGGTTTTCTCCATTATCACACAAGCATAATACCTTAGACAACAAGATGAGACAAATCAGAAATACATTTCTATACAGTCTTTCTTCTCTTTCATGACCAAATTGGAGCAACTGAATTTCTACTGCCATGTAATGTTACACATTAGTACAGGCAGACTATGTTTGATTGTGCCTTTCATTCATACCAAGAATCTGTAAATGACACCTGAGCTGGTCTGAAATTTTCTGTATCAAATTGTTATTTGAGAGTCTTTCATTCACATTACTTTTTTGATGGTTGCTTACCTGGTTCCATGCTGGCTTGCTTGCTTCCTCAGCAGCCACCGAGGGACCTAGAAAAATTTCAGATTCCTCAGCTTTTGAGCTCTGTGACTACAGAGGATTAAACAAAACATCTAAATTCACTGTTTCTTAAGAAAATATTTGGCTGACTAATAAAAGAGCACTTGATTAGTTACCTGTACATTTTGGTCCTCAAGCCAAACAAAAAATCCTGTTAGAGCTCCAACTGCAAAACTCCCAGACTCTCCTACAGGCCACCAAGCAAGACATTGTGGAACAGAAGACCTCTAGATCCCTGGAGTATATGTGCAGCTAAATATTAAGGAATTTTGGTTCCATTAAAAGTTCTGGAGTATTAATTACTCATTCCTGTTCTCAAAACTATTATTAAGATGCAGAATTTGCTTTTTCAGCAAGCTATGAACTAGACCCCATGCACTAACAGATGTTACTATACATCTCAGTAGACATCTCACAGCTCACTAGAGTTTCCATACTTGTTTGATGCCATGCTGCAAGATTTTCAAGGTTTTTGCATATGCAAATTTTCAGCTGGAGTACTTTAAGGGCTTTTCAGAATAGCCTATAGACATCTCATTGCACTAATTTCAAACATGCTTTTGCATTCTATGTAATGAAAACAAACATTTCTGAAGTTAGCATTATTGCCTCTGTGGCAAATACTCTGAAACAAGAGACCATGCTCTATAGAGTAGAAATTTCTCTATATATGACTAGAATTACTGAAGCTCTACAGTTGGGCTTTAGAGCCTAGAAGGTATTCAAAACGCAAAATTATTGTCAAACTGTGATCAAATTAACACTGTTTTCTAAAAATTGCATGTATGAATTTCCGTTCCTGAATGGAAACCATCTTTAATATAACATAAATAAACTTTAAGACAGCGGGACAAATTCTGCCTTGACAGAAACACAGTAAATTCTCTGTATTTTCCTGACAATTAATAGATTGTAAATCAAGACAGACTTTAATCAGTACTGAGCGATGGAAAAGTACCAGTCTTGGAGGAGATATAAGTTAATTTTTCTATTAAAATTGAGCTGGCTCAGACAAACCACAGCTCTCAGTCAACAGCTTTACCCATAGGAGAAACAAAAATACTATGCCAACCTCATGCTTTCAAGTGAAAATATATTCTCAGTGTTATTACTTATTTAAGGATGGATCCAAAACCTGTGGAAGCCTGCCGTGTATTTTAACAGACTTTGGGAAAAGTCTTTCAGAATCATAAACAGATTAATAGTAAATAGAAAATACTACAGAAAGCAATCTCAATGATCGTTCATTATTTTAGAATGCCTACCATTGGAAAATTAGTTTTATAAGTTATAAACCTATTTCTGATTTATGAAACTACATATGCAGAGAAACCTGCACACAAAATATACATTATGTTTTATCTTCTGTTTTCTGCATTGTATACATAGGCTATTTCACCTTGAAACTCAGCAGCCTGAAGAAAGTTGTAAAGTTGGTAAAAATTCTGAAAATAGAAGAGGCAAAAAATTGTATGTCTGAGAGACAGCTTAGTTGAGTTTAAAATATTTCTGTAGATTACCAACAGTTATATACAAATGGGCATATTTAAGAAATCAATGGTTGTCAGATTGATATTCTTGAAGGAATTACTAATGTCACCAATTTTCTAAATTTAGTCATAATTTTTGTGATATTTAGTGCTATTCTAATAGCTCTAGATTTTTTTAATACAGTAATAATGTAGTAATTCCATACTTCATGAGAAGCTAAACTAAGTTTTTAATCCCTAGAGCTAAAGAGAAAGCAGCATGCAAAGGCACAAAATCAAATAACTAACAAAAGGATCAATTAAATCTACAGGGGGGTTTTATCCCAAATCGTACTTTTTGGAACTACTAGGATTTAACAGCTGTTAAGAACTACTGTTAAGAATCCAAAAAATGCTTATCTTGTATAACTTGGGGTCTTACATTCTCAGTTTATCATTATACTATTATATTCTCATTCAGGCTTTGGTAATCAATGTAATTTGGGGGCTGGAAGTAGGATTTTGTTGGTGAGCCAATTTTTCTTATGTTACTGGCTGTCCTTTTATTTCCCTCCTGAGATGTATACTTGTCTCAAAAGAAGACTGGAATCCCAGGCAGTGCCCCCAAAGGAGTCATTTGAGCAGAGTCAGTCAAAGAGAGAGCAGTAGCAAATGTTAATACTTGGTCAGAAAATGTGACCTGCTGAGAGAAGTTGAAAAAATCAGGATTGTTTACACTGAATGAAAGAAAAGACACCATGTTTGTATGGTCTTACATAAAATATTGCCAAAGAGCAGAAAAGACTGACTCATTCTGCATTCCTCTGATTGACAGGATGAGAAGACACAGGATTAAGCTGCAAGGAGGTTCATTTAGGTTAGATATTTAGTAAATCTAATTTGACGTGGTTTAACAATAGTCCTTTAACACGTTCCTCACAAACCCTATCACTGAGCTTGTTAGGGAAAAAGCAGACTTACAGAGAGAATGTTTCTTATATTATTGGTAACAGAAAAAAAAAAATACAGCATTCAATTCTAAAAGTGAGTAGCTTCCTGGGTTCTTTAAAATGTGGAAAGAAAAAAGACCAAGAACGCAGAAGAGTAGAAATTAAGAGGTGACTTACAGATGCTTTTTCTGTACCCTTCAAGTGTACATTTTATCATAATGAATTCATAACTATAATTATAGTTATAATAATGCAGGAAGAATTGTCCCATCATTCCCATCCAATTAACAAAAATTAATCATTCTTTTCTTGAACCGAAGTAATCCAGTCCCTTTTAAAACATTAAGATCTAATATATACACTCCATCACAAGTTTCATATAACAAGAGGTTGACGTAAAGGGCTCATTACACCAACAACAGAAATGAAAATAAACTTTTGCCAATTGCAACTTTTTCTTTTAATCCACTAGAAAAATTACGTAGCTACATTTATTTACTGTTTTTACATAGAGATATCAAAATACTTGAAGAAAAAAAAAGTGTTAGCGTGACCTACTTAAATCATAAGAAAACTGAATGACAAAGACCAAGTCACTTTCCTCAGATCATGCAGAAAATAAGTGACTATCATTACAGCATATTAAATAATTCTTCTATTTACTAGATAGTGCTTCCTCTCTAACCATGACAATATCATGATTGCTTGTTTATGGCAGAATCATGCAGAAATAATTCCACTACATTGCAATAACTGATGGAAATAAAATGAGAATCTGGTCCATTAGGTGTGACATTTCTACTTCTGCTGTCATTTGCTCTTTCTCTCAATTTTAGTATACAAATTTGGTGTTCCATAACAGCATCTGAACAGATCGAGCTTTCAGAACATCCACTTCACTGAAGCTGAAAGTGGAATACTTCACTAGGCAGAACAGACTCAATGCAAGAGGTTAAAGGTCACCTGCTTTCTAAACTGCATGTGGAAATCATATTACTTGTGCAGTACCATAATGGAATAGCTGTCCATTAGACAAAAGTGGCAATGCAGAAACCTCATTGTGATAATACCATCTTTCAATAATGTAATTACTTCATTTACCTCACCACTTCATTTAGGTTGGAAAAGATCATTTACCCAACACTGTAAGATCACCACTAAATCATGTCCATAAATACTCCATCTACACATCTTACATATCTCCAGCAATGGTTATTCTACAGCTTCCCTGGGAAGATTGTTCCAGTGCTTCACAACCCTTTCAGTGAAGGCATTTTTCCTAACATTTAATCTTAAAGTCCCCTATTACAGCTTGAGGCCACTTCCTCTCATCCTATTATTTGTCATCTGAGAGAAGAGACTGACCCCAACCCCTCTACAACCTCCTTTCAGGCAATTGTAGAGAGCAATAAAGTCTTCCCTGAGCCTCCTTTTACCCTGGTTAAGCACCCTCCACTCGTCATTGAATTTTGCTCCAGACCCTTCCCCAGCCCCGCTGCCCTTCTCTGGACACTCTCCAGCCCCTCAGGGTCTTTCTTGCAGTGAGGGGCCCAGAACTGAACATAAGATTCAGTGTGCCCTCCCCAGTGCCTAGGACAGGGGGACGGTCATTGCCCTGCTCCTGCTGGCCACACCACTGCTGATCCAGGCCAGGGTGCCATCAGCCTACTTGGACATCTAGACAACAAGGACTGGCTCATGTTGAGCCACTGTTGACCAGCACCCTTTTCCACTGGGCAGTTTTCCAGCCATTCTGATCCAAACATGTAGCAGTGCCTGCGGTTGTTGTGACCCGAGTGCAGGACCCAGCACCTGGCCTTGTTAAACCTCATACAATTTGCCTCAGCCCATCAATACAGCCTGTCCAGATCCCTCTGCAGAGCCTTCCAGCCCTCCAGCAGACCAACACCACTGCTTTCTGTGAACTAGCTGAGGGTGCAGTTAATCAAGATTTCACTTTAGTGAAACCCAGTGAATCAGTCTTTGCTAAGATTGCATTTAGTTGTCTTCAATTTATTTTTGTCTTTTGAAGAGTTTTAAAACTATATCAGTTTCCTGAATTACTGTTTCTAGGCTTTACCCGTACCTATAACAGCATAGAAACTAAAAAATAATAAATGCTTTACATGTCTAATTGACACCCCATAACTCCAACTTTTTCTTGTCATTCTGGAGTGATTATTGGATGTTTCTGAATGCTTTGAGAACTCCAGTTCCAAATTACCCTTGCAATGAGCGTATACCAATTCACAACATCTTCAACTACACCAGATTTCTCAGAATCCTGTCCATTCTCACCTTGAACATTTCCAGGGATGGAGCATCACCTCCAATCTGGACAACATGTTCCAATGTTTCACAGCTCCCGTAAAAAATTCCTTTCTTTTGCCTACTCTGACCTGACCTCTTGTAGTTTAAAAACATTACCTCTTGTCCTATCACTTTTTTAAGGTACTATTAATAAGTCCCTCTCCATCTTTCTCCTTTTAAGTACTGAAAGGCCTCAATGAGTTGTCCCTGGAGCCTTCTCTTCTCCAGGCTGAACAACTCCAAGCTCTCTCACCCCATCTTCATATGAGAGGTTCTTCACCCTCTAGTCATCTTCATGTCCCTCCTATACACCTGCCCCAACATGTCCGTGTCTTTCCCACGCTTGGGACCCCAGAGCTGGACACAACACTGCAGGTGGAGTCTCGTCAGAGTGGAGCAGTGGGGCAGAGTCATATTCCTCTGCCTTCTGGCCACACTACTTCTGACACAGCCCAGGATACACTTGGCTTTCTGGGATCCAAGCCCACATTGCCAGGTCATGTCCTGCTTCTCATCCACCAGTAGCCCCAAGTCCTTCTCTAAAGGGCTGCTCTTAAGCTGGTCACCCCCAGCCTGTGTTGATACTAGGGATTGCCCCAAACAAGGTGCAGCACCTTGCACTCGGCCTCTCATGAGATTCCCATGGGCACACTCCTTGAGCTTGTCCAGGTCCCTCCGGATGGCATCCTGTTTCTCAGATGTGTCAGCTGCATCACTCAGCTTGATGTCTGCAAAATTCCTGAGGGTGCACTCAATCCCACTGTCTATGTCATCAATTAGGACACTAAATTGCACTGGTCCCAACACAGACCCCTGAGGGACACCACTCACCACCGATCTCCAGCCAGACACTGAGACATTCTCCACTAACCCTCTGGATGCAACCATCCAACCAATTCCTTACCCACTGACTAGTCCATCCATCAAATCCATATCTCTCTAATTTTGACAGAATGATGTTGTGGAGGACCATGTCAAAGGCTTAGCAGAAGTCCAGGTAGATTACTCCAGCAGCTCTTCCCTCATCCACTGATACAGTCACTTCATTGTTGAAGGCCAGCAGTTTACTCAGGCTCCTCCCTGTCCTCCATGTGCTCCTATGTGTCTTGCTGACACACTTGAACCTTTATGCTTCATCCTATTAAGCAGGTCAGATTATTGCAGTTAGAAACAGATCTACAGCAGATGAGAACAGACTCTGGTCCCTCAAATTAATGATTTTTGTCCACCTAGCAGAACACATTCAGTAGGTTTTGTCCAGCTCTGCTTTGCTTCCTCTGAATTACTGTGCTAAGTAGTTGTATAGTGTTACATTAATAGCTCAGTGGCTTTCACTGTGTGCTCACTTAGCCATCTCTGCACTGCTTCTCAGATGCCTCCTTAATATGGTCAAGGAAATAGTTCTCAAATGTCTTAAACTTCCTTCAGTGAAAAGCTTTCAACAGAAAACCATTATTACAAAACTGGATCCATATATTCCTTTGTAAAAAAAATACAACAAATCAAACAAGAGAAGTGAGTTTAGTTCTGTGATATTTTTCAAATAAAACTATATCTTTAAGAACACAAAGGTGTTTGTTATTTTATTTCTGAATTCTTCACAATAACTTTTTGATATTGAGGTGCCCATAACAGTTCATTGTTGTGACAGACTCTAATATCTAATAGCCCTTTAACTTCTCTGTGCACTCCAGTCTCCCATATCTTTTCACAGTAGGATCTATATATTCTCCCTGCCCCAAGGGCATTAACAAGTCTGTAGTTTTCTTTTTCTTTTATTTTGCTTGCTTTTTCTAGGAAGACAGTATGATTAATGTCTCCCTGGAAAATGTCAGGCAGCATTCACTCCACTCTAAGTCAGCCAAACCACTTTCTAGATTTATTAAACAAATCAGTCCTTCTATTACTACCAGTGCTATTATTACTCATTAATTTTACTGCAGGAACACTGCAGCACCTCAGTTCATCTTGTTAAGGCACTCCAGCAACTTACAGCAAATAACTGAACTTGTTCTCATGAAAAAAGGAAGGAGAAACAATGGATATGACTAGTACACGTGAGGAAATGCAAACTAATCATAGGAAACATTTTATACCAAATTCATTATAGAGCAGAAAACACAGATAATTAATGTAATTTTGGTGGCAGGTAGGCAAACTACTCATTATATGTAATTACAAACAAAGGCTGTCCTCTCCAAAATATGAACATGCCATGGAAAAGGCAGTGCATCCTGGAGCAAAGGGAGAATCCTGTTTCTCTTCTCCAGGCAGGAAGGCTTACAGCAAAGCAGATGCAAAACCTGCAACACATTTGTAAATTCTATCCATCCTATATTGGGATTTTAATTACCAGGTGTCCATTTTAGTTACGAGCTCTCCCAGTTCTTCATAACCAGCTTGGTATTTGGATGCTGTGATCTCCTTAGGGGCATAAACAGACCCTTGAATCCTTAAAAGTCCCTGTTGAAGCAGAGCTTCACTGACATTACTTCACTTTTTTTTCACATCCAATATCATCTGCCCTGTGGTGCACTCACAATTCATCCCTGAACAGTGAGTATGGTCGTAGTGTTTGAAGGGCAGTAATATTCTGGAATATAATATTCTGAAAAGAAACTTCAAATGGCACTGTATGGATGCAACTTTCACTTTCACCTCGGTGCCTCTAATGCAAGCTGTTTACTTTGGCATATTTGAAAGACCACGCTGTTATTTGTCCTAAAACTTGCTACAGATTGATTTGATAATCATGCCAAGTTCTTTCTGTTTCTTTCTGTCTTCAGTCCTAATAATTCAACTCATTTATCAATGGCAGAGAAGGAATGGAATGCCTCTTGCTGTGCAGCATTTGCAGAAGTTCGAGTCAAAGAACTTTATCAATTTACGTGTCCAGGAAGTGCTATGAAACACTCAGCATGGTTCCTATATGTTGTGTTTCTGAATTCATTATAACTATTCACTGTAAATATTCTATTTTGCCCACTTTTCTGACTTTCACTGTATTTTCAGAGCAGTCCTTGACACAGGTGCATTCAGCCTGCTGAGGATACAGTGCCCTAATAACGGCATTGAAAAGAAGATCACCAGAAACAGAAAGCTTAGCTTCAATCCTTTGTCACTTATAAACTTATATTCTGTTGTTGAGAAATTAAATTTGAGGAACACTCAAAACCATGTGATCTAGAAATCTACTTGCACCTCTTTCCTGCAACATTTAACAGAATTTTCAGGTGAAATAATCACAAATGTAAATAAGAAGGGTTCATCTGGAAAAACTCTGCTCATGGTTATTATTTGTATTCACTTTCAAATCTCACAGCTCATTGAAGAATTACTCTTTATATTGCATTGGACACAGTCTGAAGCAGTGTGACACATTTGCCTGTGCTGCACATCTTGACATATCACAACACAATAGCTTCTCTAATCTCAGAGTCAATACACAGTTAATCTGGAAAAGGAAATCAGCTTGCCAAGCAACAAGCTTAATGGGAGATGTGGACAAATTCTGAAGTGTCTGAAAGACCTATAGAAAATAGTACTTGATCAGCAAGAGTGGATGATCTGAAAGAAGGTGTGCAAAAATGAGCCACTAACACTGGAATTTGTATTCATGGAAATATTTGTCACAAGGACATCATTATTTTTTAAATTCATCATAACAAAAAATAGTGGGTTTAACACATGACAAAATAATGCATCTAGCAAAGCAGCAAATGCACTTCTATAATTTGGCTACCTTTATACAGATACTGCATCGTACAAACCTATGTAGCAACACAACTTCTGCTCTGCCACTGTGGTAAAATCTACAGCAAATACTTTCTTATTTTCTTTGCAGCTTCAACCAAACTAAAAAACTGAGAGAAAGATTGTGAATAATGCATAATTGTCTTTATTTTATATCTTTATATCTTATCTTATAAATACTTTATCTTATTTATCAAATAGGGTCAATGGATATTTTCTCTAAACTGTTTTAAATCTGTATGTTCATAAAATTGCAAACTGGATGTAAGTTTTACAATCCTCTTATTTCTTATTTCTTGTTCATTTTTCCTTCCAGTCCTACTTCAGTGCTGAAGAATCTCATGTACTAATGCACAATTTGGTCCACTACAAACCAGTAAACAAGGCACTCACATATTTTGATCCTTTTAGTCTCAGTGAAGCAAAAACATATATGCATACTAAAGTTATGGGCTTGGGTTTAGATATTTCAAAGTTAAAGGAAGAAAAGAGGCACTATCTTAGGCAGCAAGACAGCTGTTATGTTAAAGTACAATGTCCCATAGGATAAGGATTGCCACAGCCCTGGGTCCTTTGAGGAAATTCTCTCTCTTTTCAAGTTCAGACTGTGCCTATTAATGCTACAAATGCCCTGTTTTCATCCTTCCTGTTGCAGTGTGTTCATACTTTCTCCTGCAAATAAAGCATACCCTGTAGTCTGTTTCTTGAGCAGAAATAAAAGCAATATATTCAAGCCCTGTAACATCCTAGTTTCTTTGATCACAGCTGGGTGGCAATATAGACTAGAAAGACTAATGACTTATAATGAAAAAATATTCCCCACACATTCAAACACATTTAGCTACCATTTGTACACCTTCCCCAAGTAATAGGGAGAAATTCAGTCTTTTTGGATAAAACAGGAGTTAAAACCAGTGGGTACCAGATAACCATAATACTAATTAGCTGTGATTTTCTTTCAAGCCTTTGTCTACCTCAGCTATTTAGATTGCACTTTATCATTAGACTACCTTTTATTTTAATGAGTCTACTTACATTTCAGACTCTGTAAAGCAATTATAACAATATTTTTGAAAGTCTTTTTAGTCTTTAAGTCTATGAGGCAATGAGGACCAGGATGCAAGACTCTTTCCTGTCATCAAAGCATGTCCTCTTCCTACCATTCTGTAGAATCCACCTCTCTTTAGTTTTTCCCTTTGGTTTTGAATTCTTGTACACACAGTAGCTTGATCTAGTTGCAATGAAAGTGATAGAAAGTACACCCTAACAGAGACCCTCCAGACTTTGGAGGGGTCAGTTTACCACAATGATTTTTTTTCTAAAGTTTTCTAACCTCAAGGTTATGACACAAGAAATATCTCACATCATTAGCACCAAAGTCCAAAATTTGGCCTTATGATTTCTGAAAGACACAGAAATCAGATAGAAAAATATACACACTCTGGTAAAGCCAGGTTCCAGTTCAAATATAGCTCTGCATCTTGTATTTCCTATTTATTTCTCCAGTTGGACCCTTCAGTGTGATATGGAAAGTCAGAGCACTGTCAATGTAGTGTAAAGGAAACACGTAAGAGAATTTTCTTGCTAATACTTCTGGCAATGAACATAGGAAAGTGATAGTAACACTACATCAACTGTGATAATTTCTCAATATTTCTAAAATCCTTTAGATTATAATAGTCAATCTTTTTGTACATAAAATTTGTTCAGCAGAAAGAGGAGACAATAAACTGAATCAAAAGCTTCAAAATGTACTAAAAATGTGGCACCCATTAATACAATGTGAGATAATAGGAGAGGAAAAGCTAGTTGCTATTCAAGGATCACTTCCTTCAGGCTCAAGGAAGATCCACCCCAACAACTTAGAAATCAAGCAAAGAGGGCAGGAGGCCAGTACAGGTGAGAAAAGAACTCCTGAATGAACTCAGACATATAAAGAAGTGTACAAGAGGTGGAAGCAGGGGGGCTTAGGAATATCAAGGCCAACCCAGAGTTGAATCTGGTGAGGGATATGCAGAGCGACAAGAAAGGTTTCCACAGGTACATTTGCAGCAGAAGAAAAACTAGGAAAAACCTGGTCCCACTGCTGAATGGGGCAGGGGAACTGATGACAAATGACCTGAGAATAGATGAGGTTCTCAATGCTTCTGCCTAAGTCTAGTCTTCAGGAATCCCAGGCATCCCAGGCCAGATGCAAAATCTGAGACCTGAAGGAAGACATATCTTCAGAAGAGGAGGATCAGATGAGGGAGCCATTAAACAAATTGGACATACAGACGTCCATGGGGCCAATAGGCTGCCCCCACAAGTACTGAAGGAGCCAGCTGATGTCACTGCAAGGATACCCTTGATTATCTCTGAAAGTTTAGGACAGCTGGAAGAGGTTCCTGAAAACAGTAAGAGAGCAAATGACACCTTCACAAAGAGAACTGAGAAAGGTTCTGAGAACTACAGGCCTGTCAGGTTCAGCTGAGTCCCCAGTAAGATGATGTAGAAAATAATCCTGAAAAACATTTCCAAACTCATGAAAGGACAAGAAAGTAACTGGGACTAGTCAGCATGGATTTACAAAGGGGAAGTCAGGTTTAGCCCACCTGATAGTGACCTAACTTAATGGATGAGGCAAGAGAAGTGAATTTTGCTTAGCTCCGCTTTCATATGGCTGTTGACACTGTCTCCTTTAATATCCTCTCAATAACCTGACAAAGTACAGGTTAGACAGACAGAAAGATGGATTGAAAACTAGCTGAACAGCCAGGTCTAGAGGGTTGTGGTCAGCTGCAAGAAGTTCACTTGGAAGCAAGTCACTAGTGGTCAGGAATCAATACAGGAGCCTATGTTTCTTTAATGACCTGGGTGGTGGGACAGAGTGCACCCTCAAAGGGTTCAAAAATAATACAAAAGTGGGAGGACTGGCTGATAGTCCAGATTGGTGGGCTGTCAGAACAGACTGGAGACACTGGATGAGAGTAACCTTCTGCAGCTCAGAAGAGGGAAGAGCAAAGTCCTTCCCCTGGGAGGAGTAAGGCAGTGGCCTGGTTCATACTGGGGCTGACTGACTGACCCACAGCTGACAAGGCAGACAGGAATCTGGGGTTCACAGCAGACAACAGCACTGACCGAGGCAGGAAATGTGTTGTGGCAACAAAAGTCAGCAGATTCCAGGGCTGCGTTAGGAAAAGTGCTGCCAGCAGGTCCGCTCAGGGCTGGTGAGGCCAGATCTGCAGTACTGAGTCCAGCGCTTGCCAGTGCAAGACAGATACAAACTTACTGGATGAGTCCAGAGCAGAGCCACAAAATTGATTAAGGGAATGGAACTTATTTCATAACAGGTGAGGTTGAGAAAGATGGGACTATTCAGCATGAACAAGAGATGCCTCAGGGAAATCTCATCAATAAATAAATATAAATACCTGGTGAGACGGAATGAAGAGGCAGTTAGACTTTTCAGTTAGACAGTGAGAATGGAATTTATCTAAGGAGATTCTTTCCAAACTAAACAATTTTGTGATGAAACAGCAATGAATAATCAACAAATTTATCCTAAAGTGATGCTGTTCATAAATTAAGATACTGTAAAACATGCTGAATGCCTCATTCTCAGGAAATAAAATAATAATTTCGTCTTACAGAAAACCTGGTATTGCAAATGACTGAAAGAAAAGCACATTGTTTCTACAGAAACACTATGTAGCTCTGGAAACCAAAATCCTCTGTAGAATTATCAGTATCAGTCATTTTGAATTATATTAGAATACATTATTGTGAGGAAAGATAGCAGAGTGCTAAATCAAAGGAAATATAAATTTTGCTCTCTTTTAAAAACCCTGCTTTTCTCATTAAGAAAGCCTTAAGAAAATTCAAAGCTTACAGAACTTACTATTATTGAAGCACAAGATGTCTAATGGTAACTGCCAAATGAAGATGGTCAAGTTGAACAGTCTGGTAAAAAAGAATACATTTTTAATATATCATACCTCTTATGATGTTTGTCCTGTTTAAGCAAAGTGGAAAAAATTCTGAATTTTGAACTGGGAATGCACTCCATGCCCTCTGATTCTGTTTTCTCTGTTTCTTCATCTAAGTTTAGAGCAGTCATTTCTGTATAATGTCTGATAAATGAGGCTTGAGAGCCTGTGTACATTCTTAAGAGTCACTACAATGCATATAAATAGCATGGAGGGGACAAGGTGAAAAAGAGATAGAAAAAAGTAAATAAACTGAAAGCACAGTCCCTGTTTCTGGTTGGAAAAGGAATGGAGGGTTGGTGCCCGAGCTTTGGGAGAGTCATAGCATGCTGGAAAATCTGACTAAACCATGGATCCGAAAAGCCATGAATCAGAAGGCCAAATTGATCTTTTTCTCTCATTTCCAAAAGAGAAAAAAATCTGTTAGGTCTGAGGTTGGGCAGAAGAAGGCAGGGTTTGGCTGCCTAAACATTGATGTCTGGTACTGTAGTAGACACTGAAAGGTAACTAAAATACCTAGAATGTATGAAACATAAAGAAAAATAGTCATGGAGCACAGAAACTCATGTAGATGAGAAAGAAACCATTTAGGGGCACGTACCATTGCATTATTCACAGTTACAGAGCTTCAAAAGATAATACAAAGCTTCCTAGATTTCAATATGCAGTCATGGAAAAATAATCATCTGAGAAAGCAGCATACACTCACGTTAACTTTGTGCTCAAACTAAAATCTAATCCATAGTATTGCACAAGATAATGACTGTTCAAGATGTTAGAGAAATACTCACAAGTAATAAATGGATTCTTGAAAAAAACCCTATGAAGTAGGACTGAATTATTTAAGCCATTAATTATTGGTATGACTGCATCCTGGGCAAAGACCTGCCAATAATAAACCAGAAAAGGCCTGAGTTGGTGATTCTACTGGCAGAATTATTGTTGAAAATTCACAAGGTAAGGCATACACATTACAATGAACTGTAGAAATCTCAGATTGGTTTTTTTCCTTTCATACTTCCTTTCATCCAAAATTATAAAATAAGAATAAAACCTTCAGCTTCCAAAGCAAAGTATAATGAATAAAAAAACTGAAATATGCCTCTCCCAGTCTGAAATCATTGTTCTCTGAGAATAAATTATATTCTAGAACCAGAGATGTCTGAGTTTGATCTATACAATCCAAAGAAACCAATACCAAGTTTGCCAAACACTTCACAGATAACTAGCTAGGATTCCTAAAAGCATCAGAAAAGAGAATGAAAATAAGGAAATGTAAGAACACCAAAAAAGTCACACAACCCTAACTACAATATTGTCTTCTTAATCAAAATTAGTTATGTGTAACTTATCTAAAAACCCAGTAACTTCCAAGGGAGGAAACCTTCTCCTTCATAAACTGCTGTTGAAAACACTCCATTTCAATCTCAAAATAAAAAGTGCATAAATACACTGTCAATAGTCATCTGGCTTTGGGATTCTCTGAGAGGTTGCAGTTCTCTACAGGTTGACCAAATAAACAACACTTGAATAACTACTCTTAGAAAAATGTCATGCTTTTCAAACAAGTGTTAAGTACATATCACTTCCTGTTCCCCCACATTCAAAACTGTATTCAAAAAGCAGTCTTTTCAAAAAGAAAACAGCAAGTCAAGGAATCAAAATTCTATTAAATAACATCTTTCACTTTCTGAGACATTGTTTTGACAAGCTTCTCTATATCATTTCATTAGCAGCAGCATTTTTAAAGAAAGAAATGTCACATTAAGTAACAGGACTACATTTTCAAGCTACCTGTGTATTTTCTGCTATACTAATTTCTCAACATGGTGGAAGGTATCACATTGACGTGAAAAGTGTTTCCTGAGTTTAAGATTCAGTTCACTTAACTGTGGACATATAATATACAGTTTTCTATGTAAACTAGGCATCATAACTTTCCTTTATAGTCACTGCACAGATATAAGGACTTTGAAGGTGATTTTCAACAACCTCATTTTAGTTATAAATATAGGAAGAGACTCATTGGGCCTAGAAATGCTTATCTCTGTTCACAGACAGAAAGTCAGAAATTTCAGCTATAGACAACAACTATGTAGATCTTTCCAGTCTTGAGACTTAGTTTAACTTCATTTAACCTAAAATCATAGAAAAGCAGCATGATTTACAACCAGATTTTGAGGAATTCATTGCACACCTAAACGTCCTCTAGATGTTTATGTTAGTTGTTTGTTTAAAGGTTCAGGTATCTTAAAAACACATATGTACCATATATGTTTTTATGGAATACATATATTATAAAACTGATATAAGTGAAAAAATGGCACCTCCATATTCTTTATCTCGGGTTAAAAAGGCAGTGAAAAATCATGGAATATACAGCATGCCTTTTATCATAGCAATCTTTTCTTTTTTTCTTGTCTATTCTTCATCTGTGTCTTCACCTTTGTCTTGACCTAGTTTGAGATAGCCTTGTTTCTTCAGGAAGTAAATCTGCACTAGGTGACCTTCAGAGGTCCCTCCCATCTCAAACTATTCTATGATTCTATGATTCATCCCCTTATATTATAAACTTTCTATGTGAATAATGTCTTACCAGAAGCTTCCTTAATTGGGCTTGAGTGCTAAAACAGCTTCAATTACTTCCCCCTGAATATTGCTGTGGACATCAATAACAAAAATATGTGAAATTACTACAGAACTGTTGACCTACTATGCTACTATGAGCCAGCTGCTAGACAGTAACTTGCTAAAAACTTTAGAACACAACTCAGCATCCAGAACCTACTTCTAGAGAAAGGATATTTCATGAAATAAAAATAATACAGTTGAACTTGACTAAAATAAAAAGTGCTCACACAATTGGCTCCAAATAAATAAAACATTATTAAAATCTATGCTTGGCCTTGTGTAAACAGCTACAGGGAGTTATTGGGGTACAAAGGATGAGGCCTGGGAATAATCCTTAACAGCAGCAGGTAAACAAGAAGAAAGAAAATCCTTAGTAGTAACAAGCAATATGCCTTTACTGAAGCTAATAGTGTGGAAGTTGTATGTGCAAAATGAAAAATAACAAAAAGGGAATTGTAACAGGAAACTGTTTAATATGGAAATAATCTATTCTCAATTGACCACTGATTCTTTCAGGCATTTTTCAAATGTAGTTGAGTAAAATCCTCTTCTCAATTCAGAGATTTCATCTTAGGCCACTTCACTCTGTGTTACACCAATTATTCACTCTTTACCTTCCTCAAACTATGCACATACCAAACATATACCAACAGTAACTGGCTTTCCAGACAGTGAGAAAGATGCAGAATTATAAGCCTGAATGCACACTAAAAATGAGAAAAGGTATTTCCAAATTCACCATTTGTGTAACAACATGTCAAGTTTCATAACTAAGAAAAATAACCTACTAGACCCTGAAAAAATGCAGAAGGCAAGAATAGAAATGTTTGCAGGTTTGGCTCCATGTGGTAGTAATAGATGACTAGCCATGTGGCTTGGAAAGTGCTCTTAGAAAAAAAAAAAAAGTAATATCCACTTCCCAAAACTTAAGGAAAGGACAGCGATGTTGTGAATCTGTTTAGACAGCACTCTCTAATGCTGCAAATATGGTTACTCTCTTTACACTGATAAAGAATTCAACACCTCACAAGAGCACATGATTTTTTTTCCCCAAAAACTGCAAGAACATTAAAAAAACCTTTATCAGCATGTCAGCTGGTGCTTTGATCTATGGGATTCTTTTCAGCAGAAAACTCAGTGGGAAAAATCCTTTACACTCTGTAACAAGAACCATCAAAGCAGCTTAATTTTAAACGGCCTGAGCTGGCTGATTTTTAGCACGAAGATGCTAAACTGCAACAAAGACATTTACAATGTTTCTACATCAATAAACTATTATTTAAATAAATATATTTTAAAAGTGTATTAAAGATCTAATTTTCATATGTGGTAGTGCTTAAAGGCCATATAAAAATTCTAATATCCCACTGATTCTGAAAATCTGAATGCAACCCCTCTGATTGCAACTCTGACAATCATTTTTTTAAATAATCAATGATACGTGTTGAACTGCACTGGAAAACAGGATGAAAATGCAAAATGCATTTTCATTACAGCATATTAACAGAAACATTCATTTGGCTTAGATTTATCTTTCTCTGTCAAGCAAGATGCAATTGCTTTAAACTACTTTTTAGCTAAAGTGAGTAAGAAGAACAATCTGTGAATGAAGAATGTATATGAATAATTAATGCCATGGCCACTGAGTTATTGAATCCCAGACAAGAGAATTATTGGATGAGATGACTTGTTAACCAAGCCAAGACTGTTTCTTTCGTATTTCTTGCACAATAAACAGGAAAGGGTCACTGCTACACCAGCTGAAGATAAAGGATAGATAAACAAATGAGTATATCATTAATAGCATATAAAATTTCTGTCTGGAAATTAATCCTAATAGTTTGCTGAAAAGTGTATGAAGCCTATGATAAATTTCAGAGTTGAGTCCAGAACTCATGAGTTCAAAAACCACCCTTCTTCTCTAATTGTTAAAAGTTACAATTCATAAATTTGGCCTAGATCTTTTTTTTTTTGCAGTACATAAAATGGCCAAAAATCCATTGCTCTCAAGCATTCTCAGATACTTCAGGTGATCTGTTATCCTACTGAAAAGCTACATTGACATAAGTGCATAGTTTTGGCAGGAATCATGAAACATTTCAGAAAAATTGCTTCCATCTAGTGTGGCTGGCCTTATCTGACTGGTCTATATACTCTACAGAAATAGGAATTTTTTGGAGTTGGAGAAAAGAAACTAAGAAAATCTTAGACACCACCATTGGTGAGGTTCCAGATGACTGGAAGCTGGCCAATGTGATGCCCATTCACAAAAAGGGTGGGAAGGAGGATCCTGTTAATTATAGGCCAGTCAGCCTGACCTCAGTACCCAGGAAGGCAATGTGTTGCAGTGCATCTATGGAGCAGTTTATGCTGAGAGTCATCACACAGCACTTACAAGATGGCGAGGGTACCAGACCCAGCCAGCCTGGGTTTAGGAGGGGTAGGTCGTGTTTGACCAACCTGGTCTCCTTTTATGGCCAGGTGACCCAGCTGGCGGATGTGGCAAAGGCTGTGGGTGTTGTGTACCTGGACTTCAGCAAGGCCTTTGACACCCAGAGCATCCTCCTGGAAAAACTGGCAGAGCATACTCCTGGAAAAGCTGGGAGAGCATACTCCTGGCAAAGCTGGAAGCCCACGGCTTGGACAGGAGCACTCTCTGCTGGGTTAGGAACTGGCTGATGGCCGGGCCCAGAGAGTGGTGGTGGGCTGTGCTGCATCCAGCTGGGGACAGTCACCAGTGGTATCCCTAATGGGTCTGTGCTGGGGCCAGCTCTGTTCAATATTTTTATTGATGATATGGATGAGGGTATTGGGTCTTTCATTAGTAAATTTGCAGATCACACTGAGCTGGGGGCGTGTGTTGATCTGTTGGAAGGTAGGAGGGCTCTGCAGAGAGGCCCGGAATGGTTGGATGGATGGGCAGAGTCCAATAAGATGAAGTTCAACAAGTCCAAGTGTGAAGTTCTGCATTTTGGCCACAG
>VZTB01005695.1:1115078-1190695 GCA_013397245.1 Thryothorus ludovicianus | reverse complement strand
CCTGCCGTGGCCCTGTCCCTGTCCCTCTCCCCGTCCCTGTCCCTGTCCCTGTCCCTGTCCCTGTCCCTGCCCCGACCCTGTCCCTGTCCCCAGCCCTGTCCCCAGCCCTGTCCCGGCCGCCTTCCCGCCTCGCCCGCCGCCCTCGGCGTTGCCGCGGTGACGGGCGGGAGCCGTGGCGGGCCGGGCTGCGGGGGTGGCCGGGCTGCGGGCTCGTACCGCGGCCACAGGGGCAGCGCGGGCGGCAGGAGCGGAGCGGGGAGCACGGCAGGTAACGGGAGGGGAGGCGGCGGCCGCGGAAGCCCGGGGGTGCTGCCCGTGCCGCGGTCTCCTCAGGTGCCCGGCACAGGGCACAGCCATGGCTGTGCCGGTGTCACCTCAGGTGTCGATCCCCTACGGCTGGTCCTGTGGCGGCATCATCTCTGGTGCCGGGTCCTTTCTCAGCCAGTGCCCCTCAGGCTGTGTCACCTCCGGCGCGGGGCCCCCGTGCAGACTGCGCCCCTTTGGCAATGTCACCTCAAGTGCCAGCTCCCTGTGGAGCCGAGGCTGCAGTGCCGTGTGTCATTACCCACACACCGTCGGTGGGTGTGTGGGTACCGGTACCGTGCGCCGAGAGCCCCACAGCTCTTCCCACGAGGAACTGGGGCTGTTTCATGCTCCCCCGTCACCCCTAATGCTCATGGGGGCAGGCAGGCAGGCATGCCCCCCATCCTTGTGTCCTGCTGGACCCACACAACCGGACTGGTGTCAGCAAGAGCACTGTGCCCATCTTCCTGCCGGGGCCTTGCGGGCTGAATGTCTCAGAACGCACCAGGCTAGGAGTGACTAGTCAACAGGAATCTGAAATGAGGGAGTGACTAGTCAACAGGAATCTGAAATTGTGTTTGAGAGCAGTTATAGCCTGCGAGGAGGAGGTTAATCACGGTATGCAAAGGTACAAACGTTTCATGAACGGAGCCATGGATCTATGGTAAATTGAGATTCATGTGCTTCTCAGTGTCTTCGCAAATCATTGACATCACACAACAAGGAATGATCCAAAACAAATTTCCGTGTGGTGACCCAGGGCTGGGCTCAAGCTCGGCACCACCTGTGGTATCTCAGAGCTGCACCAAGTGTGAGAAATGCTGTCGGAGAGCTGAGCTTACTCCTGATGGTTTTTGTCTTGCCCATTCCAGCCTGTAGTTAGAGCTGTCCTTGTTGTTTGCAATGAGAAAAATGCATAATATGAAAGGAAAGCATAGAATTATCCAGTTTGCACAACTTGGCTATGTAAATGAATGCATTTAAGAATCTGAACTAGTTGATTTTTGGTGTTTTAACAGGTTAAAACGACAATCAGTGTTATGGAGGAGGACTTAGAAGTGTTCGAGGAACAAGCTGTGACTAAGTATGTATTGACTTAGTGTCTTGGGAATTGAATATATGATGACATTGAATTATGTAGGTTTATTAAAAATATGAAACACAAACATTAATGATTTTGGAAGCAAACTTGATTCTCTATTTCTTCTGCTTTTTTTGCAAACTGGAGAAGTCGCTAATATTTAAGACAACATCTTACTGCTTTGGCTTATACTCTACTCACTGTTTCTGTTAGTTATTTAAATGTTTTAAATATTCATACCTGAACCAGAGGCAGGGGGAAATGAAAGCTATGTGGGATTTTATTAAGATATTAAGAAACGTTATTTCAAACTTTTTTTAAAAACTACTTGAAGTTGCTAGGCTACAGGAATATAAAGTTACGTATCACACCTCTTAAAACATTAAGAATCTTGAAAACAAGATTTGTTGCTAAAGCCCAAGCCTTATTTTTCACAGATAATAACTACAGCTGTTCTTTCCAAGTATTAAGTACACTTTTCATAAGAACACATAATCATTTTTAATTTTCACATAATCCAAGTTTAGTTCTTTTAATGTTAATCTAAAAAAAAAAAGTATTTAGTTAATCTAAAAAATATGTTAGCACAAAGTCTTTCTAAAGAAGTGAGAACCTGAGTAAGATTTGATGTAGGACCTCATCACATTCAGCATCTTCAAAGAACACACAAATATAAGAAGTACTTCCCCACTTAATTACTTAAACAGAATATTTATCCATCATAATTTTGTAAGAAAAATTTACTAACTATTTTTCAAATAAACCAGTTTATACTGTCGTTATTGACAAGAAACAATACAATGTGATATGATGCACATTAAGTGTAAAAGTATTTCTTAAAATAAAAGAGTCATGATCTATCATACTCTATTCTGGCCCAAGAAAGTTTGTAATCTGATTTAAAAGTGTTCTGTGTCATACTGAAGAATAATGCATGCACTTTTTATTATAGATATAAATTGCTGCAGTAAAATATTATGATCAGTGTGGCACACCTCCCTGGTTTTTTTTGGTTTTTTTTTTACTTTGAGGTAATTCATTTTTCATATCATAATTTCATTATTTATAAAAGTAACCATGTAAAAACTTGAATTAGAAAACCCAAAAGTTATTGCTATTCCTTGGCTGCAAGTCAGAAGCCTATTTCAAAAATTCAAGGGTCTGTCTTGCCTTTATTTTAATAAATATATGAAATTTCAGGCTATTGCAGATGAATCATAAACCATAATTCTTGCTAGCTAGTTATTTCCATTTACTCTACAAAGAGTCTAGAAGAGTAGTTTAGGATACACTTTCGCTGAAAGGAAACAATTTCAGTCTATGCTGACAGTATTCCAGGGATAACACAGTGCCTTTAAAATTTGGGTAAATGGCAGAGTAATGGTGGTGAAAATCATGACAATTACATTCCAGCAGCAAGGACTCATAAATCACAAATTGTCTATCCATAGATGTGTATGACTCAGTATGGCTGAAAATTGTTAAATAAGTTAGTTGTAGTTCTTGTAATGGAACTTTGGGGTAGAAGATTCTATCACAACTGGTTTATATATTTCCTATTTTTAGAGTGAGGTTTGCAATAATAAAATGAATTAATATGGACTGTAGAAGCTATGGTAAATGCTCAAATGTAATGAATATACTATGTAAGACTGAATAAGTTTTTCTTGTGTTTGCATAAATATGGTCATACTTATTTTACTGTTTGTGAGCAAATGTAAATAATAAGGGAAGAAAGTATTAAGTCAAAACAGAAAGTATGAACCAAACATTTCTTAAATCATCTATTTTTAAATAACAACTTTATTCTAGAGTGTGTTGACAATACCATTCTTTTTGTGTCTGTTAGGAAACAATCAGAAAAATGCAGACCTGTGCAGAACTCCAAAGCAAGAGATGGATAGAGCTAGAAAGGTCTAACTAGTGCAAAAATCATTTGTGATAAAGGCTGGAGGTGGTAAAACTTTTTATCTGGATTTTTGTCTGATTTTGGAAACATTTTGTTTTACATGAAGATAAATAGTTATTAATGACAGTAGAATATGACTCATCTCTATTTTCACTTGTATGGAGACAGAATGAAAGAAGACTAAGAGCTTGCCTACACCACTTTAAAATGAGATGACTTTAAGTGTTTTGAGCTGTTTTAAAGTAAATGAATAATAAAAAAAAATAGCTACCACTTGCTGAAGTACAAGTCATTACTTCCCTGTATGATGTATCCATTCAATGTATGCATTCAGCAAACTGGGAATGCTGAATCTGCATGGGGAAAAAAACCCACGCATACCTTCTTTGCCTATGAGGAAATTTGTGTGTTTGTTTACAGGATGTCTTATTAAACAAAAGAAACCACTGCATTCCACACCCAGTGATCAAAATTAATTCTCATGACTGTGGTGCCATATAATTGGCTGTATTCTGAGTGGGCTAATTAGCACTCTTTCCAAAATACTAGTGGACTAAAGCAATGGTTACTGCAGCAAGTAGCACCACTGCCAGTGGATGGGGATGGCTGCAGATCTCTGTTCAATACCAGAGCTTTTGTACAGAGTAGTTTTGGTAGTAGAACAGCAGCAGTAATCTACAACTTCATGTACAGATTTCCTTTTGCAGCTGCAAGTGTGCTTGGGGGATCCAAATAAGGAATTAGAGAAAGTGAAGATAGACTGAGAAGCTCTTTCAGAAGGGATTTTTCTTTCAACAGCATCCTTTTATATAATGCTGGCTCTAGGTTCAAGAAGCATGAAAGAACTGTTAAGAGAAATTTTTTTTTAGCAACAAATGCAGAATTTGCCATGTGCAGGAAGATATGAAAGAGGCAGGTGGAATTTAAGAGTGAAAGGTGTCAGCCATGGTGGATCTGAAAGGGCAATCTGATGATCTAGGCTAGAAGTTGCATTCTTACTTGCATAACAATATTTAGATTATCCATGTGACACACAATAAAGCAAGTACCTGTTTCTGAAATCACATAGCTGAGTCATTGCTGGTGGTGCGCCAAAGTGTTGCCATGTGACATTAGAGGAGGCTGGAAGTGCACAAGTCTTTACAGCAATATCTAGGAAAAGACAGTCCTGATGTAGCAGGTAGACCTGATAAAGCAGTATCACTTTATCTTCTGTTTTCAAAATCCCATTTTATATTCCACCCGGAGGCAATCAAAGTTTACCCGTCATTAATGCTACTTTTGAGATGGGTTCCAGGCACTCGGGAGGGGAGTGTTTATGTTTTGAGAGATATGCATCACTTGCTTGCACTTTGGTTATTGTCATCCTATGATTCATATGAAATTTCAAAACGGCATTACCAACAGTTTTAACATTAAAAAGTCATTAAGATTTATGTGGATTTGAAAAGCCCTTCCAAGCTTAACCTTGCAGTTACAGTTACAGTTACAAAAATGTTACAGTTTCAAAGATTTGTGGATGTAAAAGTTTTATGGAATTTAACTTCAAAAAATCATGCTAATTATGATATCATAAATCTAACAGATTTGTTCAAATTTCCTGTAATAATCTAAACAAGGGATATGCAAAATTTAAGCACCAAATAAAAAGATTTGTGATAAACCCATATCCACATTAAGGAGCTTTTTTTAATTTAGTGCAGTCAAAAGTTGAACCTGAAGGCAAACTCAAGACTGATGAAGTGAGGTTCCACCTACATTTGAAGGCATCATTTAACTTTCCTATTTCTTTCTTTCTGTTGTTGAAAAATGGTTAGTTTGATCACAATTAAAATTGAATTGCAGTAGTAAATAAAAATTTGTTTTCTCCCGTATTCTTTATTTGAAAAAAAAATTCTCTTTATGTCTTTAGAACTTCTCCATGTGAAGCTGAACTTCAGGAATTAGTGCATCAAATTGACATCATGGTGAACAGAAAGCAAGCAGAATGGGAAAGAAAGATGAGAACTTTGGAAGCAAAGATGGATATCCAGGATCAAGAATTAGCAAGTGCCCAAAACAGACTGGATCAGAAAGGTCAAGAGGTATTTAAGAATATCACATTCTATAAAGAAAATATTTATTCTAGTAGTTTCTTATTAGAATGCTTTAAATTCTCTATAAGGAGACCGTTTGTTCTATCATGTAAAAATACCAAACACTCCTTAAAGGTCACTAATTATCCTTAGTGTTTTGTTTTAAAGTGTGCTTCTGTTCTGAAGAGTGATTGTAAAAATGTCATTGAAAATCTCATATTTCTTCTATTTCCCTCAAGTCTACATCAAATATTCTTGGGTTAGCTATAAAAAGATAATTTGATGTTTTTTCTAAATGCCAGCACTTCGCATTTCATCAGAAATTTTAAATGGAAGAATGTAGTTCAAAGAAGTTCCCAAAATTATGTCTTTGTTATTCCTGTTTTAACATTTTACATTATATACTGTCCTTGTATGATAGTTTTATTCATTGTGAAGACTTGAAACATATTACTACTTAGACTTTCCTATGAAACTTAAAGCCCCAGTGTACCTGATGTTGTCTGTACATCACAGTCTTTTCTGCTGAATAATTATTCAGAAGGATCAAGAAATCCTTGCATAGCATTCAGTTCTAGTTCAAGCCAGCTGAATTGAGGTGCTTACACAAGGGCATCCTTGTGTGAGCTAGGTGGCTAAATTGCCCGTGGGAGTTTTGAAAATGGAGTGACTCTCCCTAATGAGCAATTAGGAACTTGCCCTTGGTCCCTGCAGTCAGAGAAACCAAGAGAAGCATTCAAGTATCCCATCCTCAAGGCATCAATTTATTTGCTGTACAGAGACATTATCTGAAATATTTTAGCATATTCTACCAAGCTTCCAACTGCCTCTCCAGAAAAGCACAGGTGCCACATATGCTTCTGTCATATTTCTCAGGTCTCTGTGAAACTCAGAAATAATTCATGATATTGCAAATGGCACTGCACTTAGGGAGCTGAAATGAGTCTGCAGTGTCTTTTGGTAATTTGAACATAAATACTGGAAGGTAATTTGTATCGTTTTATAAGCCACGCAAGGAAAACTTTCACAATGGGGAGTAGCATAGTTGGGTTAAAAAAAACTTTCAGAAATGGTCTTTCATGACAGACTTGCACAATATTATGATTAAATCATAACATCAGCATGCAATGAAATTTCTTGCTATAAAATCCCTATTTTGATGTTGACACAGTCTGGGTCTGTGGTATGCAGTTTTATTATCAAGTTACTGAATTAATATTTATTTTTACTATCTCTCCTTAAGGCAGTGATCTTCTTTCAAAGTTTCAAATTACTTTCCAAAAAAATTACGTATTTTGAAAAATGTCAGAAAAAGTATATTTAAATGCTTATTTTAACTTTAGGTGGGACTACTTCAACAAGAATTGGAAAACTTACAGAAAACTAAAAATGAAATGGCTCAGAGTTATGAAACTCAACTTCAAGCACTGAAATCTCAAGTAAGAAAAATGTCAGTTTCATTACTTTGTGATTGCAGTATGAAAAACTTGCACATGCCAAATTGTATAGATGTGCCATCATGGATTTGGGAAAGATGAATCGTGTCATACAAATGATGATGACTACAGCTTACTACCAGGCTCCATTATAATTTATGTACTGTCGTGTCAAAACTCCTTGGATGGATTTTGATGGGGATGTGGCATCTGTTATGAAGACAGATACTTGATTTCCTAACTTCAGACTAATAAACCAAAGCCTTGGTGAATGTATAAAATAGATAATTGGATTCATGCTAATATGAGTCTGATGCATGTTAGGGATTTTAAGATTTATACTGTGCTTATGATGTCTTTGCTGTACCTTTTTCTGGTTTTAGTTTCCCTGATTTACTCAACTGTTAAAGTTAAGTAAAAAAACCCCGATAGCTTTCCATAAGGTATAGATTTCCATTGTATCAAAACCAGAGTAACCCACACTAATGATGTTGGGAGTTTGTTCTGACTTTATTTAATTCAGAGTGTTCTTGCAACCCAGAAAGCCATCTGTAGCCTGGGCTACATAGAAAGAAATGTGGCCAACAGATTGAGGGAGGTTGTTCTCCCCCTTTTTTCTGTGCTGGTGAGGCCCCACCTGCAGTGCTGTGTCCATCTCTGGGGTCCCCAGTAGGAGAAAGACTTGGGCCTGTTGGAGTGGGTCAAGAGGAAGACAGGAAGAAGATCAGAGGGGTCTGGACCATCTCTCCAGGGAAGACAGGCTGAGAGAAAGGACAAGGGTTTTAAAGTGAATGAGTGCAGGTTTAGACTGTACCTGAGGAACAGTTTATTATTGTTTTCAGTGAGGGTGATGAGACATTGGAACACATTGGCCAGAAAAGTTGTGTATTCTTAAGAGCTAGCCCCATTCCTGGAAGGGTTCAAGGACAGACCTGGATAGGGCTTAGAGCAAGCTGGTCCAATGGAAGGTGTCCCTATTTATGGCAAGACAGTTGGACTAGATGATCTTTTAAAGGTTCCTTTCAACCCTAACCATTCTATGGTTTTATGATTCAATTCAACTGTGCTTGTTCTCCACCTGTGTTTTTGCTTCTTTGGTATTTTCTACTTCAATCATGAATCTAAATTCTTAGCAAACTTGAGTTGATTCTGTTTCTCAGTTTTTAACAACTAAGGTACACAGCTCTGCATTGTTTTCTCTGCTACTTTTCTGTTCCCTTCACTAGACTCTCCTACCAGAGACGTAGTGTTGTAATTCAGAATTTCCAGTAATTTCCACTTATTATATAGTAATGTTGGACTGATATATTGGATATCATTATTTTCATTTAGAAGTGATAGTACACCTGAGTCCATAAAATGAATACATGTATTACTTATTTTTAATGTTATGTTGTCTTTAATTTATATTTTTTTTAACATGTGAAAATGGATTTGGAAAACAGTTCTGTAAATAGGCAGTGAATGCTTTGGCTGTTTTTTAATTAACACTTTTAATCATTTGGGAAAGTAGCTAGAAATAAAAGCTGGTTTATAATTTACACAAATTACAGAAAAGCATCATTTTAGAATGATTACTGAGAAGATAAACATCACACAATGAAAAAGAGTGGGACATTTTATGCATAAGTAGTAAGGTATCTTCAGCAATGCAGAACTATCTTCAAAAATATACTGGAGCTCTCTTTTCTTTATAACATTCACTCTAATATTTTTCACTTCCTAATTTTTTATCCCGTGCTAAAAATGCTTGAGTTCATGTTACATATTGTTGCTAATATCTTCACTGAAACTGAAACTTCTGAAATTGAAATTCCTGGCCATTTCTCATAAAGATTTTTATTTTGAAACTTTTAATTACCCTACAAGTCCTTTCCATTGGCAAATACAACCTGTTTTCTCTTTTATTTTTTTAAACAGTCTGACATTTTCTAACCTACAAACTTTTATCTTTACACCTGGTTATATTTCTTGCCCAAATTCTCCTTTTTAGTTACCACTTCACATTTCTTTGAGTTTCTTGATTGCTTCTTCTTCTATTTTTATGCAAGACCTTTGGATTTCTAGCTCTTAAGAATATACATCACTTTCCCAATCCATGTCTCCGAACATTTCATTCTCTCTCAGTCATCCTATTTATTTTTCTAAAGCTTCCAACACTGATGCTGTTTGCATTTTATTTTCAAGTCCCCATTCCTCTCCTTTGACCAAATCATATTTCTTCATGAAATATCCACCTCATTCACCTTGACTGAAAAAGAAAGCTGTTAAATGTCTGTGTTAAGGGACCTCCTTGAGTCTCAGTGTGATAAACAGAAGTCTGCCTGTTGCCAATTGCCTGTTGCCAATTCTAGCACATCTGCTACATGGTAGGACTGTCCCACTCTGCTCCTCTTACTTTTGCCACATCTCCTTATTGAGTTTCTTTCCTGAATTACAGTGCTGCAGTGTCTGCTAGGGAATGGCTTTACTGTCCCCAGTTCTCAGCTACAGAAACTCATATCTCAAATATAGACCTCCTGTGACAATATTAATTTTTGCCTTATTTCTTTAGATTCTCTTCTTTCAGTTCTTATTCTCACTTGGCCACATTCTAAACTGTAGAATCTTACGAGCTACAATTTAGTTTTGCACAAATTGTGTGCTACTATTTACCAATAGCATTGTATCTTTCTCTACAGACATATTCTTAAAATCCCTCTCAAGATTTGTTCCTTCCTAATCTTGATAGAAATAGTAAAGATCAATTTTTCTAGCTATCAGAATGCTAGGCTATTCAGAACTAATTTCTTTTCTGTGGTCCTGTGTGCTTTTTTACCCTTGGTACTGCTAAAACCAGTAAAAAAAAAAACCAGTAAAAGCAGTATTCCCTCTGGATTGATTGTGTGCCTGTTGAATGAAGTAAAACCTGTATTTTTCTTGTATTAGGGAAATAATTCCTGGTATATAACCTGAAACTCCTAGGCCATACTGTTGCATTCATTCAAACGTGCAGCATTTTGTCAAAACTAAATGGCAAAAACCTTTGAGGTTCATCAGCATTACTTTGATCCTTCTTTCTCTTTTTTTTATATCAGTGTCTAGTAGTTATTCTCTATTATATTACTATTCTCTAGTAGTATTTCAAAATGATGGAATTCTCTCAGCAAAAGAACAAGGATCCATTCTTGCTCTGAGAAGTTTGCAACTAATTTCCTCACTCAGACACGTAAAATCTGTCTGAGCTATCCCAGTCTCCCTTTAGAATCAACAGAAAGAAATGGACACCCCCAGAATACAATTCATGTCAGTGTATGACAAGAATTTAAGATAGCTGAAATGACTAAGCATTTACAGCCAGCCTTTTCTGATGCAGAGTATCTCAGACTTGTATGTCTAACTTCCAGAAATCTAAATCAAGAAGGATTCTATCCCAGAACTTACTAAAAGGCTTTTTTTTTTTTTTTTTTTTTTTTTTTTTTAATTTAAGGAGACTATANNNNTTTTTTAATATGTACATGCGAGTAGAACAACTTGGACCTTTTACAGCGAATACCTGGCTTTAAATGGAAGGATTTTTGGCTTTTAGTCTAGTTTCCACTCATCATAACATCCAGACTATAATTTGCCTTTAATACCCTACTGTCATTAAATATCTAAGGCTCACACTAAATTTGCTCATTTTGGCAATTCTGTTCCATTTTAGACTGATTTACTGACTTTTTGGATCCTGTATTTCCTACCCTTTTTAGCATAAACATTCCAATACCTGTCTTATCTGAATTTAGTCTTCCCAGGCAGTTCACATATGCCATAATATATTCAAGAGACAAAATGTTATTTGAAAAAGGATATCTTTCTTCCAAGGTCAATGAGTTCCATGTTGTTTGAGCCCGGATACTCTGACTCATTTTGAATATTTTATCTTAACTCTGCTCTCTGTCAAAGTCAATTTCAAATATAGGCAGCTTCACTGCAAGGCTTTTGATTTGGTTTTGAAGGTGATAACTCAGCTCTGTATGCCCATGTTACAGAATTGCTATTCAGATGTTCCAAGTTGGTGAAATCTATGCCTGGGCCTCCTCATATCATGAAACTTTGTAGTTCAGGACAATCTGTCTTCTCATCATCTTTTCAATTAGTTTTTGCTGTCCTGTATAATGATTCAAGTTCATCTCAGATGTGTCTAGGAGGGTTCCATATTATTTTAAAATTCATTTCTGTTCTGTATCTTTTCTGGACTTCTTTGGCTATGTTTGTTATCTGAACAGACCTCAATTGCTCATTCAGTGTTGACTCAACAGGATTCCATTTCATTTCCAAACAGTAGTTCACTTTGAGCTGTTAGCAAAAATATGAGATTTTATGGATTTTGTTTGGGTATACAAAGAACTTTAAGTGTGAGAGTTAGATTTTTTTACAGTCATTTATACTTAAATGTAAAGGACCTAAACAACAAGAGACATGAGACTATTTACTGTAAGCTTCTTTTCTGCACAATATTCTTCCCAAAGTTCTTTTACTCAGCTTTCCTCAAGACCATATTTTTAGTGTTTCCTTTATCAATATCCTTGAGTTTGCATTCCAAACCAAATGTACATATTCCTACCAAACAGTATCACTTTTGTGTATCAAATCTGTTAACAGGCACTCGACAGACCCTTTGTTTAGTGCAATGTAGTGAACTGATGTGAAAAGCGGCTGTTTTTCTGGAGAGGCTGGTCCTTCTCATGGTCCCTTTACTTCTGTGCCTCTGACTCCTAAGCCAGGCTTTCATGGTGACATCAGTAGGGAGTGTCTATTGTCTGTTTAGTGACTTAATTCTGAGACCTGCTCAGTGGTAGCAGAAGAGTGCAATCATCAAACACGTAACATTTCGACACTTTTGATCAAAAGAAAGAAACACGCAAGTTTAGAGTACGTTAATGATAATCTTTCATTCTGACTAGTGAAGCACCCTTTAAAAATGTCAACACAAGATGGCAGTAAATAAGTATGGAACATTCCATATGAACACTGTAGAGGGAATGACTGTGGGTAACAGAGCCATGGAGAACTGCAGCAGAAATAAAAATGAACCCATTTCTCCAGTTAGTTAACATTTCTATGAGAGCTCTAGTCTTGTTCACTTGTGATAACTTTATTAATTGATTTTACCTTTATTAATTGATTTTTTTGTTATATTGATTAAACATTTCAAATGCTAAAGCTGCAGTTAGTGATTCTAGTTTAAAGAAAACTTCGGCAGTTTGATCATCCTAGATAGATTCTGTATGTTCAACTCTACTTTTGTTTTTAGTTCTCAAAGTTGACACATAGTTACGAAAAGCTACAGTCATATCAGTTAAAACAAAAAAAGCTTGAAAGTAGAGAAAAATGTGAGGAAAACCTGGAGACATCATCTAACCCAAGGAATTTATACATGAAACTGGAGGTAAGAATAGTTTGTCATTATATTTTAATTTAAATATGCTTCTAAAACTAATCTTTGATTTTAAATTGTAAGCTTTATTTCACTCATAATTCTACAAAAGTTATATAATTGTCTTGCTTTTGCAAAAATGGTTCTTAGTTTTAATATTATTTAATAGCAATTTTTTTTGCAAATATATATGACTGTATTACAACTATAAGTAAATTCTACTGTTTTTCTGATGAACAGCTATGTACTGGATAACACAATCTCTTGAGGCATGAGAGCTTGTATATATGCAGGATACTGTCAGATTAATTCAATTTTTATTGACCTCAGGGCAACCTTGGCCACTTTGGGCTACACAGGAAAAAGGATTTAGGATCCTTTAGTTTAGGAAAATTGCTTGTTACACATACATCTTGTGAACACCCATGTGCCTGAGGCAATCCATGACCTTGACCTCAGTGGCTGATTTCCCTAGGCAATGTATGAGGAAGGATTAGGCACTTAAAAATACATCCTCCAGAATCCAGCGTACTAACTGGGGGACTAGATAAAAAATGCTGAGGACAGGAGTCAGTCATATTCCCTATCCCTTTGGACACAGGCTGGATTTCAGTGGACTTATTCTTGAATACTGGAAAACACTGATTTTTGTTCATAAATCCCAGCCTTGACTTCTCAGAGGTTACTTTGTGATCTGCAGAATAATCAGGTGTTTATTGGACCAACAAGAATATTAGGCAAGACAGAGAACTTGTAAAGAGTGTGCCCGCAAGTGATGTCTTCTCTCCAAATACTCCTCTGGCTGCACTCACTGGAGCAGAAACTGATATCCAGTACTATTTCTTATAACTGAGCAATATAATCTCTAGGTGTGCTAATTTTTGCTGCTTCTTTTTTACCTATCCAATAAATTTCCTGATGTCCTGAGCTAAATAAAACAACTTCAAAAGGAGAAATTCCAGAGCCTGTCAAAAAAAACCATTTGCCTCTTAGGTAGAAAACTAAGATGGGAAGATTATACTTCAGGTTTGGTCTTGAAAGATTTTTACACCAAGTCCTCCACTTATGGGAAGAACAGTCTAACCAGTAATCTGATGAAGCATAGGATGATCACAAAATTTATATTTTCCTTGTCCATCCTTTGTGAAGAGCATAATACAGTAGTGTGTGCTGCTCATGCTTACTGGGCTGGGCGCTGTGGGCAAAGCAAGGAGAGTGGTACCAGTTGATATGGGAGTTGTTTGTCCAGCTGCTAAGCTTTGGGAGGACTTACACATTTATGATGTAGATGATTTGGACACTTTGAAGACTTTGCAATGAAGAAATTCAGCTCTAGTAGATTTCAGTTTCCTACTTTTAACCCAAATTAAGCAGGGTCTTAGGATCTGTATTTTGGACTTTTCTTTATGTTATTCTGTAAGATATAGGACTAACTTCTGTGTCCTCTGGTTCCTGTATCTACATAGACACATCCCAACTCTACATGATGTTGGCTGTCTCTTCCACATGGAAGTTGTTACCATCAGAAAAGCTACAATGCTTTAGACTGCAGTATAGCTGCCAACATCAGTTACTACAAAAATAATAAATGTCTTGTACATCTATCATTGATATATCACTACTGTCAGCTAATTTGAGAATAACCTTACTCAAGATTAAAATGTGAAGATAATGTAAGACAATGCTATAATTTGATTAATTATGAGGTATGAAAAATGAGTGCTTGGAATATATTCAGCAAATTCGAGTATTCAGGAAATAATTACTGTGGTGAAAATCTACTAAGCTCAGCAGTGCTTTAGTAAGGCCTTGAACCTGCAGTCCTCATTAAGTAGTCTGAAACTCCATTTGTATCATGCTTTATAAAATAGGAAGGTGTTTATTGTTTTAAATGCCAAAGGAGATATTAGGAAAGCTATGAAAGAAGATTTGTATTAATCTATGTTGAGAAATAGTCAGGGGTTTTTTGGCAGCAAAAAAATCCCCTTATTGTTTTAAATTTGGGGAATATGCCAGTTTAGCTTAATTATAAAATATCATCTGTCTTTTTGGAACAACATTTCCATTAGTTTTCAATATATAAATCAGTGTACTGTTATTTTGCTAAATTTTCAAACTAAAAGAGCAGCAGCTCTAGTAACTGAAGTTCTGCTTATTTTTAGGATACTGCCTTTAAAATGTATTTGTGAACATATAAGGTTTGGCATGTATTTAAAGCAAATTCAAATACACTATAAATATGAATGTAAGTGCAAATACAAAAACAGTATTAGATAAATCTAATATAATAGAAATTCTTAGACAGTTTTTTGTTTAAACCAGATGAACTCAGAACCTGAAGCAGCAATTTTAAAGAGAGAAAAAAGTAAAATTTATTCAATGTAACTGCTGTCCCATAAAAAAAAAAGGTGGAAAGTGAACACTTTGTCTGAGTATTAAGGGTTTGATTCCCTGCTGATTATCCTGCTCAATACTGATATAGCTTTAAAGTCACAGGAACTACTATCCAATAAAATTTGTTTTCACAGTAATAACTCTAATATCTTATTTTATAGTTTATATTCAACTGTTATTTTTGCACTCATTGTTCTCAGATCAATAGCCTTTAAGACTGGTCATTCTTTGGTTCAGATGACTGGATGGTTATTTTATGGAATTGTTCTTTTTTTAAATTTCTTTCAAGAATTATGGGAAGATTATGTATTAATTTAAAAACTGTATTTCTTAGAATACAAACTACAAAATTCTTTAGATTGAGGAAAATAGGTATTTTCTCTATATTTACTAGCCTTGATTTGCTGTCTTTCAGGAATTTAAGGGAAAATCACAAGAATGGGAGAAGAATGGGACAACCTGTGTAAATAACCCTGTTTATGTAGATATGCAACCAAAATTATTGCCCGAGAAATGTAATTTATTTCAGGTAAAATTCCTACCTTCCTGCTCTAGAAAGAAAAGGAACTCTTTGCTCAGCTAGAGCTTACTTTAACTTAGTTTTTAAAAACTAAATTTACAGTGAATCTTACAACGCATGTCTGTATTGGTAGCGAATATATGGTAAAGCAGAACCATACTGTAAGATCTAATGAGATATGCAGTTATTTTAATCTAATTTTTCTCCTGAAAATGAAAAAATTAATAAGGATCATGATGAAAATTATAACATTTCTTTAAAAAACCCACAAAAACCAGTGAGTGCTCCTTTTTACTTTTAAAGTATATTATCGATACACTTTTCCCTACTATTTACTAATACGCAATTAATTGTGACAAGTTATTAAAAGTATCTTACCAAGTAAATAATGCATGACATTAAAGTGTTGACACAAGTATAAAGTTCCTTCAAACCTGATAGCCTTCTTTTTTTTCCAGATCATAAATATACACTAGTATCATTTATGCAGAAAAATGAATTTTCAAATGCTACTACAGAATCACTTTTGGAGTTGTTTGTTGGATCACTTAGCCCATTTTTTCATATTTTTTAGCCTTCTAGTTACCATGAAGTTCCTTGGTTGACTTTATGATTATTTTTTACTTGCCAATTTGCTTATTGCTTTTTTTCATGTATAGACTATTGATATTGCATAATTTTATATTTTTAATTCCTTCTAATCCAGAAAAAGAATGTTATTTAATGATGTCAAGATGACGTATCCTTCTTTAAAAAAAACCCAGAAAATAATTCACAAATTGACCAGGCCACAAGACAGCTTGAAAATTAAGTAAAGGGAAGCCAATTATGTTGCTCACTGGTAATTCCCTTTTCCACTGTTACTAAGCTCATTGGATCTTAATCTAGTGAAACACTTTCTTAGCAATTCCTGTGAGACTCTTTACACATATCCAGAGTTTCCAAGGATGACAGTTATGTTTTGGGTTTAGCTGCTGAGAGCATTAAATTCCAGCAATTGAACTTCCATACAAATGTGTTAGAAAAGCTAGTCTTTGACTAAACAAAACTACTGACTGATGACATGTTGATTGTACAGTTAGACAAGTTAAAATAGAGTGCTCAGGATGATCATTCACATTTTTCTCTTGAAGCTTTCATTGCCATCAGTGAACTTGCTTTGAAGACAATTTCCTTCACAACTGTAATATAACACCAACTATTTTTTTTAAAAACAAGTCTGATGGACACTTACCCATAGCTGTTTCAAAAGTGTTAATTGTTCCTGCATCTTTGCCTCATCGTCTTTCATGATATCTTTGATTTACAGTTGAAGCCTTGCACTATATTTTTCACAGGAAGCATTGACACTTTGGTGTATCAGAGTCCATAACTTGGATGTTGAAGGGACCTTAATTTTTTATCTATAGAAATGAAACTTAATCTTCAAATTTTTTTGCTTTTTATTTTATATGCAGCCAGTGGTCCATTCTACTTAGAACATAGTCAATAACATCAAAAACTGTCTAAAGTATGACTTTTTGCAGTCCTTGCCAGTGAAATATGGTATTTGTATCCCTATTTATTTTTACTTTATATTTTCTTGCCCAACTTGATCTCAACACATGATATATGATTTCCAAGTCGTATTTTGTTGTCATTTTTCAAGTCATTCTCAGTCTTCTGAAAGATTAGTGCTGCTTGTTAATCTCCCACTAGTGGGATCCATGTGGAAAATTTTTTAAACAGCAAAAACAGTTGCCATAGTAATTACGCTTCTTCAAAATGCCTGTGGATTCAGAAATACTGGCAATACCTATTTTCTGAAGTTCTGTGTTTGGGATTTTAATTGGTACAAGAAGCTGCATGAGGTGTAAGACTCTGCCAAATGTACAAATGATTCTTCCCCAAGTTTAAGGATAATGATCCCAAAGAAGTACAGTTCCTGTAGTAACTGAGCTGTTTGTACATGACCTATGTAATGGTAGCCCTCTAGTCAAAGGTTAATATCTATCCTGAGGCACACACATACACAGCTCCTACTGAGTTCAATGAATCAAAGAGGAACATTTCTCTCAAATTATTTCTCACAGGTAACTGCTTTGAGTAGGTCATCATAATCACCTTTTTCACATTTGAGGCTCATTAACATTAAGTTCTAGGAAAATACACAGCACAGGAGAAAAAAAAAACAAACCTTGAAAAACTCCAGTGCCCTTGAAGGTTCTTGAAACATTTTTTTTCTACTGAGGGCAAGTAATTCAACCTGTTTGGATTGTGCCATCTTTTCTAAGCAAATCCAGGTGAAGATGGGAATAGCCCTATGATTTCAGTAGTAATTATTTGGCCGTAGCAGTTTACATACAATTACTGAGTTTAATTTAAAATATTTTCTTGTTTTGTAGAGGCAGACACAGAATTATCACCTCCAAATATGCAATAAGAAACAAAACCAAGAAGAGCAAATTGCCTATACCCAGCCCAAAAGTGAAGACAATGATTTGATTATTGAAAAACTAAAGGCAATTGTGAATGAAATAGCAAGAAACAAGAATAAACTGGTAGAGGAAAATATGAAACTTCATGAGGATCTAAAAAAGTACCAAAATCAGTGCCAGGTATTAATAGTTTTTTATGATGACTGTGGAATTAATGTTGGAAAATCAAGATGAGATGCCTACATAAATGTACATTAGGTGTGCATGGGCACAGAATTATCTGGGAACAGTATGGGTTTGTTTTCTTTAGTAAAACCAAAATAAGTTTGATTTGTAGCAGTATATTTTTTCTCTTGTTTATGTATCTAGGGTTTTATAACTCTCCTATATCCATAACATCTTCATGAACTTCCCCTAGTTTGGTTTCTTGCATATAAATTACTTTTGTGAAATCTCTTTATCTGATTTACCTTGTTGTTCATTGTGCTATATAGATAGTAAATAAGTATATACAAACATATATGGTATACTTAGCTAGTTTTGAAAGGAGATTACGCAGTCAATTTTTAAAAATTTTTGAATTTTTGGCCGTGTAAAGAACTATCATGTTTTATCTGTTCCCTAGTTCACTGTTTTTCAGCATAGCACTGATCTATGAAGACAGCCATTTGCTTCTCTTCTTTTGGTCATGGTATATGAGTTCTGACAAGACTGAGATAATACAGGATCTTTAAAACCTTTTTTTTATTATCTGTTTTGGAAACATATCAGGAAAAAGATTTTCATTGATATATTTTTTTCTGGTGACATATAGCAGTTATGCTTTTGCTTATTTATTTAAGCACTTCTAGATTCAGTAATATGCTGAATGGCCTATAGTGACTTTAAGTCTTTTTGGATAAAGATTTGTTTCTGTTTATAGATTGTCTTGAAGAGTGCTAACAGCATATGCAATATACTTTATAGGAATTAGCATATATGTGGCAGAGGTTAATTTCAGATTGTGTTGTCAGGTGTTGTCAGAACATTTATACATGCCATTTGCACATTAGTTCACTGAGTCTTTTGCCTGAATACAAGTTATCAGTGTGCAAGCAAAACTTTTGTTAAAAAGGCTGCCATCAAAAGCAGTGGGACTAGAATATGCAGGGAAACAAATCATGGCAGTTGGAGCACGTGGATACATGAGAGACTGTGCTGTAGCCTTGAAGAAAATCTACCAGCTGGAGGAATTTTGGAATCATGTATTCAAGAGAATACAGGAGCTGTAGGAAGCTTGAAGACACTTTAAGTAGAAGCAGAGCTAGATGTACATAACAGTGTCA
The DNA here is from genome assembly GCA_013397245.1 of Thryothorus ludovicianus. Taxonomy (NCBI): domain Eukaryota; kingdom Metazoa; phylum Chordata; class Aves; order Passeriformes; family Certhiidae; genus Thryothorus; species Thryothorus ludovicianus. Next base: position 1,171,834 of record VZTB01005695.1, on the reverse strand, counting down.
TCTAAAGGGCAGAAAGTTGCAGAATAACTGTGTTGGTGGTGTGGAATGCTTCTATGTTAGTTAGAAAAACTGCATTTGGAAATAGCTGCACAAGGGAAACAATGATGTCAATGTACAGTGAAAAGGGGTAGCTCAGGAAAAATATTTCTTTAGAGATGTCTGTATGAGAAAGAAGAAAGTACAAAGGCCTATTGTCAGCCAGAAAAAAAGTGAGCAGGTTTGCATGAAGGAGAACTATGTGGAGGATGGCAAGAGTTGGACCTGATGTGGGTAAAGGAGGAAGGAGTAGATGGGTCTTGGTGAGGAGAACTCTAATGGCAATGAAAGCAAGAATTGTTGTGCTTCATATATTCATCTATACCTATGATCATTTCATATGTGCTTCTAATTATTTAACTTATACTATTAATTATCAAATAATAAAGTGAAATGTATGGAAGAGCAGTTTGTTGACTACAAAGAAAATACAAATTTTAAAAGATCTAAAGGGAGACTGCAGTCTATTTCTCTACCCTATGACAAGCTTATCTGCAGCCATAACATGAGAGGTAACCTGAAAACATCACACAAGGGGCTTGGTTCTTGAAAAGTCAGCATTAGGTCAACTGCTGGACACTAATTTATGCAAAAATACACCATATAATTGTATTCAAAAGGCTGAACAGTGTATTGGGTTTGTGTTGGGAAGGTAATGGGGGTTCTCCAGGGATGAACTCTATGAGAAGCTGCTGGAACCTTCGCCCATATCTGACAGAGCCAGTGCCAGCCATTTCTGTGATGGGCCCACTGCTGGGCAAAGCTGAGCCCAACAGCAGTGATGGTGGCACCTTGGGGTTAATGCATTTAAGAGGAGGGGAAAAAACCCTGTACAGTAGGGAGAGAAGAGTGAGAACATGTCACAGGAACAGCCCTGCAGACTCCAAGGTTGGTGCAGAAGGAAGGGCAGGAGGTGCCCTAGGCATTGGAGCAGAAATTCCCCTGGAGCCCCTGGTGCAGCCCCGGGTGAGGCAGCTGTGCCCCTGCAGCACATGGAGGTCCAGAGGGATGGAGAGAGACCCCTGCAGCCCCTGGAGGCACCCATGCCAGAGCTGGGGAATGTCTGAAGGAGGCTGTGGTAAACCTGTGCTGGAACAAGCTCATGACAAGACCTGTGGCCCCATGGAGAGAGGAGCCCACACTGGAGCAGGTTCGCTGGCAGGACTTGTGACCCCACTGGGGACCCACACTGGAGCAGCCTGTTCCTGAGGGACTGCAGCCCACAGAATGAAGGCACACTGGAGGACTTAATGAAGAACTTCAGTCTATGGGAAAGACTCACCATGGTCAAGTTCATGGAGGACCACCTCCCTTGGGAAAGACCCACACTGGACCTGGGAAAATGTGAGGAGTCCCCTCAAGAAGGAAGGAGCAGCAGAGACAAGGTGTGATGAACTGACCACAGCCCCCATTCCTCATACCCCTACAGCACCAGAAGGGAGGAGGTAGAGAACTGAGGAGTGAAGTTGAGCCTGGGAAGAAAGGAGGCATGAGGAGAAGGTGTTCTAAGATTTAGTTTTTATTTCTCATTGACCTGCTCTAATTTGATTAGCAATAAATTAATTTCTCTGAGTTGAATCTCCTCTGCCCTTGGCAGTAACTGGTGATCTCTCTCTGTCCTTATCGCAAGAAACAAAGAGCATTTCTCTTGTTTCTCTGCCCTGTCCAGCTATGACAGGCAGTGACAATGTGCCTTTGGTGGGTATCTGGCATCCAGTCTGGATCAACCCACCACAAACAGCTTTGACTAGAATTAGAACAAGAGCTGATCAGGAAATTTTTGGGACTTTGTTTTGATTGGCAAGCTAGTAGAGGCAAAACTTTTCACAGAAGAAAAGATTTAATGATTTTTTCAACTGGAAATAGACTTTATATGAGATTTTCTAAACAAATCCTAAAGTTTTCTGCTTCAAAATTAATTTTCATTTTAACTAGATGCAATAGATATTTTCTAAAATAATAGGTGATGCATATGTAATTTTTTTAACTGATGTGTGAAACTCTGAAACTCTTGACCTGAAGTTCTGTTTCAATTATTATTGCAGCTGCTGCTGTGGCTGCTGTTGTTCCTGCTACTATTTTAATTCACAAGAAAATACAATTTATGTAAATACGTGGGATGACTGCAGTCTATCACAGAAAATATGACTTCTGCCACACAATTGTGCAGAATTCATTTCCCTTATCGACCCCAGAATGAAATCAGAGGGGTAACTATCTCCCAAATTCATATGTTATAAAACAATTGTGGCTATTTCTTGAATGTTGGAGTCACAAAGAGAAGTATAAGCAAGTCCTACCAACAAGTTTAACAGTTCATTAAGCTTCATTTCTCTCAAATATACCCAGAATTGCATTTTGGTGTTTAAAAAAGCTCACTTGGCCTTAATGTAACAAAGGATAAGATGAATGAGTTCATATATGCAGCCCCTCCCAAAAAACCCAAAAATGCAAAAGCATTTCATTATCTGTCTCCAGCAACCCTTTCAGCCAGAGGAAGACCACAGGCTTCTTGGAAGGAGGGTCATTCTCATAGAAGGCTCTAAGGAAAATAAACCTTTGAAGTTCTTCCTTGCAGTGCAGTTTCTGGAATTCAGTTCTCTTCTGAAATTTTAAAGGCTTTATTTTTGCTCCTAAAAATGAAAGGTGTATTCAAAGAAAATGAAGAAATTATTAAAAATGTGAATGTTCTAGTATATTAGTTTGAAAGGTAAAGGATCAATATCCTTGGAAAAATCTTTTCTTTTTTTAATATAAAACATGCTTTTGGATCTTAGGTGAGGAGCAATACATATTCTCTGGATATTACTATTGCAAGCACTGATTATTATTGTTACTCTTGTTATTTGTGGGGTATATTTCCAATTTCTTATATTTATTATGTTTTCAGTATATTTTTGTGACATTCCACTTTTTTTGGAATTCATGTTTTATCATGCCACATTTAATATGTGTCTTCAGGTTGTCTAACATGCTATCAATCAGAAATTAAAGAAAAAACAGAATAAGGTTTGTCAAGTTCCCAAGAAAAATCTTTCTTTGATTGTTTGAAAATTTTGTGATGTTCATTTAAATAAGAAATTAGCTCCATGCAGATGAAACGAGTTTTGAAGAAGATTTATTCAGCCTTGTAGTTTCTAAAGTTTTTAAATTTGGAAATACTGTTAAGAAAATGGAAAATGGAAGCCACTTATGGCACCAATTCCAGCATGTGAAACATGTTCCAGGATATAGAACCTGCTAAAACAAGCAAGCTATATATTTTACATACATTTAGTACAATAAAGAACTTCTGAATTATGTTTCCTATGATAATTTCAGAGACAGATGCTTTGCAACATTGCAAGGGCTAAAGAATATTCAGAATCTTATTTTTAGATGAGAGGAGCTGACATGGAAGCAATATGTTTTTCAGAAATTAAAATCATGTATGTACAGGTATTGAATGCGATGTGTTAAAACCCAGCATTTTAAACTGTCTAATTTTATTTAACTGTATATTTGCTTGTTTCTTTAGAACATGGAGGCAAACATCTCAGAAATGAGAAATGAGCTGCAGTCAAGGGATGGTCTCTGGAGAAGGATACAACTGGAATGCCAGAAGCTGTATACAGAATTATTGAAAATCAAAGAGTATAAAGACATGCAGGAAATTCAAATAAAGTATGGATGGTGAAGACATGTTTAAATTAACAAATACTTCTGAGCTAATAACTTTTTTCTTACATTTGTTTTAAATTAAGTCTGTTTGGAAAAATACTCTGGATTCAAATGTAAGCTTCTAAATTTTGGACTGGATATTTTAATTGACAATTTTATCTGACAATTTCAGGCAATAGATGCAGGCTCTATTAAAAGGATTTAGTGATGCCTAGCTTTTTACAAATCAATGCATTTCAGATATTTCTACCTATATCTTGACAGTCTTTCATTTTCTAAGCATTAAAATACTTTAGAAACAATGCAAGTAAGGTTCTCCCTAACCTCCTTTGAATAAAATCATCATGGTTTTATGGTTTATCTAATCTGCTGTAGCCATTTCTAATTACACAAAATACCAGCCTCTAAGAGCTTCCAGGATTCTTTCTGCATGTGGTTGTATTGTCCTTGATTCCCAGACATCTCCCAGAATTCAGCCTGGTTTAGGCCAAATGTTGGTTATATTTTGGGGTATTTTTTCATCAGCAAGCAGATGTTCTATAGTTTTACATAGTGGAGAGGATACTGCAAGGTAAAGAGTATTGAATGTTCTGGTTGTTTCATGTTTTGTTTATTTCTTACTTAAAGGCCTCGATCATCTTGTGTTCCGCTTACTGAGCAACTAGAAAATAAAAACACTGAGTTATTGCTATTTCCAGAAAGTCGAGAACACCAAGAAGAAGAGCTGAACAAGGTATTTCATCTCATTTCCAGACCTTAACTGCAGCATAAGATTTTAGGAGAAAGTACTGACCTAGGGTATGTGCATATACTGTAGAGAGCAGGAGGATGCATTGTAGGTTCAGGGGAGCATGACATTTTTTATATGAAAAAGATTTCACATATGATTGCATTTAGTTGTGTAGCTGTAAAACTGACATTCTGATTCTGTGCTTACCTACTTCACTGAAATAATGGAAGAGACCATTCCTATGCATTACTGTGATTCAGATTATACCATGCAGCTAAGAAAGCCTCCAAAGCTCTGATTAATTATTAGCCTGTAGAGCTAAGCTGTAATTTGTAGGTGGTCTCAGAGGTAGGATATGTAAACACATCAACTGATCCAAGTCACTGTGGCAGGTACTCACACGAGGCTAAGCTTAACCAGGTACCAGCTGCACAGTCTAGGGCAGAGCTCTCTTGTTGGAACTATGCATCACATTGTGTAGCACATTTTGAGAGTGCTGTGAGCAAGCAGCAGTGGAATGGCACTGCAATGGTGCATGGCTTGGCAGGCTGAAATACTTTGGAAGTAGAGGATGCTCAGAACCCGTCTTACAAGCGTGTTGTGGTTTTTCCAAGAAGCAATGTAAGCAGAAAACACAGAATTGTTAGGCTTGGAAGGGTCCAAACCCCCACCACCTAGAGCAGGTTACAGGAATGCTTGCCAAGTGGGTTTTGAATGTCTCTGTTTGAATGCATCTGACTTAGGTTCATCAATTTTGGCATGAAAGTCATGATCTAGCTTCAATTTTTTGTATCGACATCAATTTTTTTTACAATTCTAATATTTCTGTGCTGTTTGCATAAATAAAACCAAAATACAATCTGTTATTTAGTGTGTATAGTACTGCAAAAAGTTGTTAAAATGGGTTCAAATGTTGTTATGCTGGTTTTTGTTGTTTCCTTTCTTACACAATAAAAATATCTGTCAGTACTAAATTGTTGGTTATAGCAGAAAGATTAGGAAAATAATTTTTGTGTTGATACTTTGGAGAACTCTGAACAGGTGGTATTGAAGAAAGTTTTACCTTAAATTTTACATGTAATGTCAGGAAAAATTCTCATAAAGTAATTTGCCACATATACCCTTTATTTCTAACATAGTTTCTTATTAAAGAGCCTCTAAATTGATTTATTTATATTGCTCCTAAGTTAATTTATGCTTCATCAAAAATTTTTTAAACTTATGTGCAGTATAAATAAATCATACTTAAATTTATTGAATGGATATTTCTTTGGATGTTCTTTATCATTAATTACAATTCTATACATGATTTTTTTTTATTTTCTTTTAAAAGGTTAATTGAAATGCATTGTTCTTTGTTCATTTCTAATATTAAATAGGCAAATGAAAGTACAAGAGAAGTGCTGAAAAAAGATGTAAAAATAAACAAAGCTGTGCGCATTGGCTTCCAAAGACATTTTATTTCACAATCTCAGAATCTCTGATTCAGTTAGAAGAGTTGGTGTCTTGGAAGCAACAGCAGAAAAAGTCATTGATAAGTAGCAAGTGATGCAATCATATTTACTGCATCGCATTTTTTCTTTTTGAAATGTATTTGCTACAGATAAGAAACCATGTTTATCGAGAGGAGCAGTCCCATTGCTCAGAGCAGGAAAGAATGAAGACAGAAATCTCTGACCTGACAGAGGAGCTTCATCAAAAGGAGATCACTATAGCAACTATCGTGGAGAAAGCAAGTCTTCTGGAAAGACAGTTAAAAATGGAGTTAGAGACAAAACACAAATTGTTAACAAAACAACAGGTATGCAAGTAGGCAAAAGCAGCCCACATCTTTTTACTCCACACTATTAAAAACAATATTCATTATCTGTGGAAAAAAAAGACATCACATTTCTTGCTGTTGTTTTTATCAGTGGTGCTGTAATATTACAAAATTACAAAACCACCCAAATTGATACTGGAACAAGAAATCACCAGTAAATATCAGCTGTACATCTAAATTGAAATTTATTCTGACCATCTCATCTAGTTACCATTTTGATGTGCAAAAGATCCTGAAAACTTCCCATTTGTGGTTATTATATATGCTTTAAGTTTCTAATTTTTCAGTTTTTTCTAAAGCTTTTTGAAGAATGTTACAAATAGAAAATTCTAATAATTTTATAGCTGGAAACTCTGAGATACCAGTGGGGATTTTTATGGCAAATTTTTGATTTAAAAACAATTTTTTCATATTTATTTGTAAAACAAAAGAATCATCATATTTAGATTACAATGGGTATCTGTCTCTCTTTCTGTGTAGTAACTGCATGTGAACTTCTTGTTTTCCTAAGTCATTACTTCTTTCAAAAAGGTAAATAAATTCAGAAGCGTTGTATTTGTATGTCTATTATAGATGGTTTCATACTTCTTTCTACTTTGGTATTGCTATATTTAAAAACATTATAGTAAGTTTTGTAATTCTTAATGTACATTTTGTGAAATTAAGCTTAAATATATCTATACTCAGTGTTATTCCAGTTGAGAGTAATATTCTTGTATTTAACTAAGAACTTAATCTTTTCCTAGTTGTTGGAATTCCGTTACCAAGTTATCAAATCTGAAAACACCCATTTAAAAGAAATGGTGGAAAACCAGGAGTGTGAAAGTTGCGTGGTAATTTTTTTTTTTTGACCTATGAAGTATGCAGAATAGTTACTTATATTTTTTGTAAATGCAGATTAAGATCATGGTAGATTTAGAGATTTCTGGTTTGCATAAAATTAAATTCATAAAAATAAGGTGTGTGACATAGTCAAAACCAAGTGGTATTCACACACAGCCTGAAGATGAGTATAGCTAAGAGTAATTTTTACCTTAATTGTATTAAGTAATTGTATACAAGTAAACTAAATTTTTCAGTAACTGTCTAGACACTAGACAGTTTCTGAGAGCTTATTTTTTTTGTGATGTCACTTATTTAAGTTTAAACAGTCATCATTCTCACAGAAAAAATATGTCCCTTTTTTAATATCTCACCCCTTTGTTCACATGTTATTTAAATAGCAGTGTAAAAAACTGACACATTTTGCTCCCACACAGCTTATTTTCAGAGTTTAGTATTTATATCTCTTCAAACAACGGAGCTTTAAAATTTAATTGACAAAAAGCATGCCATAAGATTATCTAGAACTATGGTTTATGGAGATATAATAAATACTATATATGCGGTTTTCCACAAAAAGCTTCAAAACATCCCCTCCTTACAGAACAGCTGCAATTACTGTATCTATCACTAAAAAAAATCCCACTGGAATGTTGTTGGGAAATACTAGTGTAAATACATTTTGGGGGGAACTATAGCCTGTTAATTGTCATGAAAGAACATCATATATATCCACAGCCTTGAAACAGCACAGATGTCCATCAGTGGTGTCTTACCTACACATACATGCACACTATTGTGTGTGTATGTATGATATATTATTGTGGAAGCATAGATGGATGTGTGTATGCATGTCTAACTCTTTTCTGCAGTGACACTTTTCTTGAAGATTGAGAAGAGCTGTCTGACAAGGGTCCTTGGAGACATCACATGTTTGTTATATTTAACAGTAAAATCCAGTTACCACATAATATCAAGGTCAATACAAATTTGAATAGGTTTGTGGACTTAAAAATTCTTTTCTGCTTTACTAATGCATTGTGAGGATCTAAACATTAGGGATTATGATATATTTGATATTAATATTCCAGGGATTGGAGAGATTTTTATGGACATGTTTGTGCTGTACAGTGGAGCACTACAGAGACCTCTGAGACCAGTGCCAGCCTAAGTCAGTATGGTGTAATGCATCATCAGGCAGGGTTACTTCCAGGGCTTAGGTGTCAAAAGCAATGTAGCTGGGCCAGTTTAGTTTTGGGGTACATGCCAATATAACTTTACTGCTGATTCTAGGGCTACTAGTGATAGGATGACTTAGTGCCCTCCTTCTTCCTCAGTTCTGCCACTCCTCCCACTTGTGACACATAGCTGAGCCCCTGCTCCCCTATAGTTGCACAAAATATTAAATTTTATTATGCCTTCTGGCATTTCCATGCCAGCTTGGCTCCTAAATTCCCCCTAAAACTAAGCAAGGTGAGGTTCACAGGAAGAGATGGCATCAAATCAGTGCAAGGAATAGACAATCTTTCAAATGTAGGAGCACAGTTGTGCCAGCAGTGTACTAAGAACCAAATCTGTAATGAGTTACTGAGTTCCAAGAGAATAAGTTAAATCTAGGAATATATGAAAGCACAACTTAATGAAATGCAAGGGGTTTTAGTCTTTTGTGTGTAATCTGATAAACCTTTTGAGAATTTCCTGGTGACGACAGTATACTGTTATTGCAGATATATTACACAATGCAGTGCAGTACTCTGCAGAGACAGAGTTCCAAAATAGCTGGCTCAGGTGTGCAGCATAGGCTTTGTGGATTAAATGATAGGAGAAAAAAAAAAAAGGAACACAGTATCCTGGCTAGACAAGTTCCAGAGCTAATCTCCATCTTCTTGATATCCTAGCAGATGGGGCTCTCTAGCCCCTGACCAGAGTGCACCTGTGGCTTGCACTTTGAGTATTGGGCCCTGCCCACCGTGTGGGCTAGCCCAGCTGAGGAGCAGGGCTTAGTGGCAGGGACAGAGAGCACTGTGCTGATGTGGCTTTACTCACTGCTTCTGAAACTGAAGGTGACTGTGTCAACACACATATTAAACTGTGCCTGTACACATGCACTGTATCTAGTATAGTAATGAACTCTTACGATTTTGCTTGTTATTTTTGGAGGAATTGTTACTGGAGGGAGCAATACAATCTGCAGCTGTAGCTGTTATGGTTGCTTTTATGTCATCAGTTTTACAAAGCAAGCAATAAATTTACAACAATAATATTTTGAATGCATGTTTGCTGAGAAATTTTAATTTGTTTTATTGTGTTGTAGAGGCTGTTATCCCTTCTTTTCCATTTATCTACTATGATTTTTTTTTCTGGAGGCAATTCTCTTGGTTTGCCCTAAATGTTGCATGATTATATATGGTAGCTAGGTCTTTTCTTTACCACAGAATATTGTTTTGTGTTTGCTTGTTAAAAATATACCCATTTACTGTGGAAAAAATAACTACTTAATGATGGTATTATCTCCTTTCACAGCGTATAGATTTATGTAACAAAGAACATGGAAATTTCACAGCTTCTGTTCACAAAATGAAACATGAGAATTTAAGACTACAAAATAGCCTTGTTAAACTACAAAATGACACAGAAACATCGATACTGGGTTGCATGGATACATATAGGGAAACAGAACACAGCGACCAAACCCATTCAAAGATGCAAGAAAAGGAAGAGAGGTAATTTTTAGATTGTACGTATTTCTGAAACTTCTTGTAAGTGTTTTGGAAGGTCTGACTGTGTCCAACTGTCAAGTTTTTTGCAGATTCTGTTCATTCAGAACCCCGACTAATATAAATATCAGACCTAGTTAGAATGTTTGTAAGGAATTCCTACGTTTTTCTGGATAACTAACAGAAATTGGCAATAAATTAAGTCCCAGAAATGTTTAGTGTCTGTTTTAGTATTTAGCACATGAAACTTTAAAAACTTTTTAGTACTGCTCAAGCTATTCTTAGTTCCAGGTTTTGCAAAACAGAACAGACTGTATTTTTACTGCCAAATAAAAACAAGACAAGGAAAGGATAGAAAAATCAACATGAGAGGTAAACTTCTCAACAGGAGAGTCTCTTAATAAGCAGTTTGAACTATAGGCCCTGCTGAAAAGCTTTGTGTCTTCCAATTTCATTTGTTGGAAGTTTCATTAAATGTATTTTAATGCCTTGTCTGGTTTTGGTGTTCTTGGGTGACCTGATTTTTAAAAGAAACATAATTTCAGATGCCCTGAGTAAGTCATTACTACAATAAACTCCTTGTTAGGGAAAAATAATGAGACTTGAGAATATTCAGACTCTATTCAGACTCATAGAAAGTATTGTAGTGATGACTTTCTTCTTATTTCCCTGCACTGATTGTGAGCCATTTACTTGTCTTCAAATATATTATAATCATGGCATTGCAATTAAAAAAAAAAAAAAAAGAAAGAAAATAAACTCACTGCTAAACAGTATTTCACAGTACAGGAAAATAAAAATTAATAGGAAGCTAAATATGTTGATTATTTGTAATAAAGAACTGACATGATAGCACAAACATGAAACAGTTCTTTGAAGTAAAGTCAAAATAGTTGGAGCCAAAATTGGACATGTTAAGATTTCAAACTCATACACAAAGGTTTTGGCAAAATTTAAAACTATTTTCTTTCTGCAAAATAGAGTGGCATCCCAGTATATGTAGCTCTGTTTTTTCCTAAAATTTATTTTCAAAAAGTGTTGTTTTGTGTTGGAGATAGCATTCATGTGTATATAAGAATAAATAGATATATTATATGTATGTAAATATATGTACATATATAAATATGTACACGCACGTACATATGTTTGGAAGTGGCAGGTATGGCTGATTTCCTGTGAAGTTTCAAATTATATTGAAGATGTTGCTGAAACAAATACTTGTAAATAGAGATACAGATTATTCTGCACCAGTAGGTATCACAACCTCGCAAAATTGGTCAGTGAAATTTTTGCTTCAACTCCTCTCAAGTGAAGAAGAAGAAAGATTTTTTTTCCCATTTTCTTGAGATTTACACTTGCTGTACATTAGAGACTGTGAAATTTAATTTATGAGAACATAAATATTTGAGACAATAGAACTATGCTTGCAATTTGCAGGACTGTGATTTCACAGCTGTTGCAAGATCAATCAAAACTGTGAGAGGAACACCTATGAGAGCTGACCTTTCTCACAAAAGAAATCTCAGCCAGACTACGGAACAAAATATAAATTATTATTGTTGTTAATATGATGAAACAGATATATTAAGCCTGGATTTCAGGATCTAAATCATGCATTAGAATTCCTAAATGAAAAGCTATTCTGATAAATAAATACACAGATTTTAAAACTTGAAAATTTGACATGTACTGTGTATGCACATCACCTAGCCAGTGTTTTTAATGATTGGGCCCTCTCTGTACTATCAGCTCTCTGTTCCCAAGCAGGAAACTACCTCAGGATTTTTCCAGAAAACTAAAATTAAATTTTCAACCATAAGATGTATGCAGATAAACTAAGAAATTGATGTTGGTTAAGTTAAAATCTGGGTTAGGTTTCTTTTATTCTGAGCGTAAACCCTGTTATTTCTGGTTTAATTTGCAGTTCTGTTTCCATGGTAATTATGGCACTGGAGAAGGGGCACAAAAGACTTTTTTTGTATGGTAAAAAATTAGAAAACGTGGTGTTTGTGCAAGGGACGGGTGTATATTCTACAGTATTTTTCAGTTGTGTCTCTCAATAAATACTGGAATCCTGGGCACAGGCACCATCAATGTCTTAGAGAGGAGACCTCTAGAGAAAACATAGGAGATTGCAGGAAGTTATGCTGGCAATCCAAAAAGAGGCATGATTTCTCCTTTTTTTTTCAGTATACAGTGAATTTCTAAATATTAGAAAGTAATAAATACAGAAATAGCATCTTCTTGCTAAAAAAGGACTGTGCCCATGTTTTACCTATAACCACCTTAATTAATTACTGTTTTCTTATGTAATTATCTTACTTCTGATTGCTGTTTACATAAGCTTATCCTACCCTTAAAATTTCAATCCTTTAGTTAGATCTTGACCATATGCAGTTGATTTAAATTTGGGCATGGTTGAAAAGGACTTTCTCTGATTAAGCTGATATGTTCAGTTTGTTTCTTCCAAAATTAAAACATGCCTGTGAGTTCCAGAATGAAAAGCTATTTATTTGCCACAAAAATATGCACAAAATAGGTAACTGATCAAGCCAAAGTGCACTTTCATCATGTGGGAAAAGTGAAGGGTGAATGCTAAGACTTAATGCCTGCTAAGGTAACTGAGGATCACTCAATGGATGTGTGTTTGCAGGGAATATCTGTGTTGAGGAGGTTTTCACTACTCTTTGGAGATCATACAACTCTTAGTCACACTCACCACTGTATCAGTTGTTGCAATAGATACCGTGGCAGCAGTGAAAACAGTTCTTCAGGAAAAGGCTTTGTATCCATTTTAAAATCAAGCTAGCCATTATACTTGCCAGATAAAAGCAACAACACAACACATTCTGAAGACAATCTGGTCATGAAAGACCTGCAGTTTTCTTTTCTCAAGACTGGTTATGTCAACCAGCAAAGCTGTGTAAGGAATTTGGGGTTTTTTGCATCTCTGAAGTCATTGACTGCACAGGGACCATGCAGATTTTATGTCTGAGTCAGGAAAAGCAGATCCTGTCTATATAAATTCCCTTTGTGAGGACACTGTTCTTTCACTACTTGTCCCCTATGTCACCATGTCAACAGTGATATTATTTGTGTGGTATGTGTACATGTTAAATACTCTATGACTGTAATCCCACCAAGAGCTTAAGTTGTTCAGCTTCAGTAATAGTGTATTTGCATTGGTAGTGTCAACAAATGGACAGCTTTTTACAAATTGGCAGATTTTGTTTAAAGTAGATCTATGTTCTTAGATATTATTTTGCACATGAACTTAAGTTTATGAAGTTTAAACCACAGCTGTGAAAACCATCCAAAGTAAATGCCCAGGGCCCACTACCCCTATCAAAGCACCTCAATGTAGGTGCCATGTTTTTCCAAAATACCAAGCAGCCCCAGCAATCTAACAGATTACACTAGGAATGGGAGAATGTGAGTTCCTTTTTAAAATATCAATTTGGGGAGGTTTTTTTGTGGTTTTTTTTTTTGGTTAGGTTTATTTGGGGGGGGTGGGAAGGGGAGGTACAGTGTCTGTTTTTATTATCTAAAGGCTACCATAAACCAAGTCAAGTAGGAACTGAAGTCTGAAAATTCTGTTCTTAGAGAAGTTATAACACAACAGTAATGACTGTTATTAAATACAAAGAGAAACAGTTCTGGGGGAAAAAAAGAATGCAGACCACATAGACTTTGCTGTGGGTTTAGAGAGAAAATTACTTCCAAAAAGGTCAGGATGTGAAATTTAAAAAAAAAACAAACCCTGTGATTTTATTATTTACACCATCTATCTTCAGTTGTGGCAGGCTTTTTTTTCATGGTGCCCTTCATCCAAACCATAGATGGAATAGACTTTAAAATAGGGAGAAAAAATAAAGAAAAAAAACCTATTTCCTGTGCCTATAGAGCAGTTATATTTATGTAAAGAAAAGCATGAAAGAAAGGAGAAAACTCTGCCTCCATAAAGGTAAACATTTTAGGTGATTTAGAAAACTGGAAGGTTTGGTGAATAGTCTCAGAAAGTTTTATATTAGCATGTATATTATTATTATTATTATTATTATTATAATAAAATTATAGTAATAAATAATAATACAGCATCATGCTTATAATTTGCTTTGCCATAGCATTCAGTGTATGTAAATCACAGCTTCTTTTATAATCAGAGAAAAAAAAATATGTTCTTCATTAGTTCTCTGAGTGGTTCTGCACAGTCCATGTACTGAATACTCAGTTTTGTGTTCTAGGGCTGTTGTGGTTTAACCTGGCAGGTAAGCAGCACACCATCACTTGCTCACTCCCTCACTCACAAGGAAAGAATTAGAATTTAAAAAAGGCAATATTCATGTATTGAGATACAGTTTAATAGAACAGAAAAGGAAGTTAGTGGTAACAATAACAACAACAACAACAACAACAATAATAATAATAATAATAATAGTATTATTAGAATATACTAAACAGGTGATGCCCAGTGATAACAATGCAATTGCTCATCACCTGTCATGAGATGACCAAGTAGCCTTCCCCCAGCTTGTCATTGCTGAGCATGCTCCCATACAGTCTGGAATGTCCCTGGGATCAGCTGTCCCAGCTGTGTCCCCTCCCAGCTCCTTGTGCACCCCCAGTCTCCTCACTGGCGGGGTGGGGTGAGGAGCAGAAAAGGCTTTGGCTCTGAGTAAACCCTGCTCAGCAGTGACTGAAGCATCCCTGTGTTACCAACACTGTTTCCAGCACAAATCCAAAACACAGCCCCATACAAACTACTGCGAAGAAAATCAACTCTATTCCTGTGAAAACTAGCAGAAGGGCTTACGTAAAAGCAGGTCCATCAAGGCTCCATAGCCACTCTCTCCCAACACCAAATATTTAAATTAAGATTAAAAAATGATGGTGTGATCTGTCTGCAGAAAACACTGTCTTTTCCCTGGACTTGACAAGTTCTTTTTATTTAAAAAGGGAAAAAAGTACTGAGTAGCACTGCATACTCTTGAATATTTATTAAATTATATTTTAGTGGCAGAGAACATGCTCTTTAAAAGCTTTTATAGTGCATTTCAAATTAGTAGAGTGTTTTAGGATATTTGCAATGATAGAATCTGTTCCAACTGCTATTATGTTTTAGTAGTTACCTCCCAAGATTAAAATTTCAACATAAGCACAGACCTCAATACAATGGAAATTTTTATCTCAGCTAGAAACACTGCCAACATAAAATTAATAGAATCCGAAATAGGTTTTTTTGCATGTTTTAGTATGTAATACAAGGAATGATGCAACTGAAAATTAATCTCACAGACATCTGAGCAAGTGAATCTCAAAATTTTCAGCTTTTATCAATACAGTATCAGAATTGTTCAGTTAACTATTCTGAATGGGAAGAAAATGTTTGTTTTTTCTTAAGTTGTTATTAACCCTAATATTTTTTGTTTTACAGAAATACAAATGATTAGAAATATGTATTTGTGCATCAATTCTGATCACTGAGATACAAGAGTTTTGGAACATTATAACAAAATGCTTAAAAAATATTTTTTAAGCTTGAAGATTTCATTTATTGTTACAAAAGCATGTTATTGTACAATTTTTTAGAATGTGTATTTTAAAAATCAAATATTTTTTTATATTAATCTCCAAAGTGTAATCATTAAATCATAAAAACTATCATTGCAGTAAAAATGCAGAATCAAAGGTTCCTGCACTATGTTTTGTTTAAGCATTTTTTCTAAATTCTAGCCACTTGAACATAGTTATTTAAGATATTATAAGATCAAAATCAACTAATTATCCAACCACTAATAATGGCTTTTTTCTCTTCTCTCACACTTTCATATTTTATTTCCTCTGTTTGTGTGGCTAAATTCACTCCAGTTCCCTGGCATGGCCAAAGAGTGCTTGCATAGCTTTTTCCACTGGGAAGCCAAAGGGCTGGTAGCCATTAGCAAAGGATAGGTAACAAACACTTGAGGAGCACTGGCATCTTCAATACCTGAAGTGAGTTTGTGTTTCAGCTCATTCTGCCACAATTATACCAACCAAGGTCCCTCAACCTAAGCTCCAGTGAAAGGGTTTAAATTAGGGTGGTTTAATTCACAGCTGAAGCAGACAAAGCACACTCAGACTTTTAGAGTAACCTAGGTGGAAATTGCTAAATTGCTGCAATTTGGTAATGCTGAATCTTATGCCCATAACTTCATGCATGAAGCAGTTTGAACAGCTAAGTAATCAAAACTATGTAAATAAATAAAATGAGAAACCCTTAGCTTTGCTTAAGAGTTTTAACTGGGACTCATATTTAATTTTTTTTCTTTTAGATCTTTCCAAAATAATGATTCATGGCAAATGGAATGTCAACAGACTGCTATGCTCACTGCTGGTGGATACCACAGAAACTGCAATCCTGCTTTGTATGGCCAAGGCAATATCACTGGTTCAAAAAGTGATAACACTTTATCTTCTCATCCACTCCACAGAGGTCATGAAAAGAAAATCGTTTATAAATCTCCCTTACCACCAGTGGGGTATCCTTTGGGCTTTCCTGGGCCATTTCCCAAAGTGGGCAAAACAGGCAGCTTTCAGAACCCTACTTACAATGTGGAAGAAATCAAATTATCAGTAAGTAACTATTTTCCTATAACACATATATTCTCAAAAATCCATCTGTGGACCAAATGCAGCCTTGGAGCAGACAAAAATTAGATCACTCTTGTTGTCATTGTAATTTATACAGTGCCAGCCCAGCAAAAATGGAAATACCTTATGCTAACAGAAATGCTGTTTTTCTGGAGATTAAACATCCCCTACTGAGCCATACCTCTGTTCTAATAACGATGGTGATAATAACCCGCCATTATGTGACTGTGAGAAAGATTTCTACATTTTGGCTTATTGGCCTCTATATTGGGGCTCTTTGCTATGTATTGCCTATGTAGGAGCACTCTGCTTCAAGTGTATTTCCATAATACCTGCAAACTTACTGCCTTAAGTGCTTAGACAAATCAAGTTCTTATTTGATCTACATCACTTTGATTGATGGATGAAATGAGAAAAATCATAGCACCTATTTTCCATGTGTTAGCTATTGTATTTGAAAAGAAACAGAAATTATAAGTGCTGTGATCCTTCTTTTTCTTGAAGTGCAAGAGTAATAGGATAATATTTTTTCTTTTAGTCTTCATAGTCTGGAAGCTATCACCCTCTGTGACAAGTGGGACAAATCCCACTTTGCCTAGAACAACTTAAGAATTCTTTCCATAATTATTTGGCTTTAGAGCTCCCTTTAAATTTGAGCTTCATCCTCTTCCTTAGTATCTTTTCTTCCTTAGTTCACCACTTAGTCCACCACCGCCACTCTTGTTTTGCACTTAACAATTAGCACTTTCCTGACCACAGACCATGAAATCATGCCATCAGTAAGCAGTGGAAATAAGAATGTAAGTGAGGAATGAACGACAGGCCTCCCTCTGTCCAGCTGTGGTACATGGATCTTTGTAGCCAGGACATCCTCAGCTGCAGAGCTCTGGCTGAACCTAGAGAGGGGGAGAAGAGGGGAGACTTCACCATTTGCTGGGGGGATTGACAGGCAATTATACCTGTGGTTGTTGTACCCCAGTTCTGCTGTCCACTTCACAAATGAATGCACGTCCTTTCCTATCTGCTGCAGAACTATCTCCACAGTCCAGAATCTCACTGCTGACAGGGAGAACCATAATGATGGTGTGCCTGGGAAGCAGGGATTGCAGTGCAGCCCTTCACTGAGTGTGGTCCCATCAGCTCTGTCCAGTGTAGTCTCTTTTTCTTCTTTTTCACAGGAATTTTAAGTAAATGGCTTTTGGTATCTCATGGCTTGAGACTTTTCCTTTTAAACTGCTAATCATGAAAAGAGTAATTTGGACTTTTCCAGATGAGTTTGATAAACATCAATTCTTCTCTCTTCTGTCAGAAGTTTCAGACAGAGACATCAAATCACAAAGCTTTTATTTCCAGAAAGCCAGGAAAAAATGTCCATTCTGAAACACTTCTGCAAGCTGCAGGGAAACTATTTCCCAGCTGGCACTCAGGTCAGGGTCAATGCCAAGACTTTCCAGCTGGTGTGTAGCCAAAGTAAATAACAAAATTATTAAGCAAGAGATATTTCTCATACAGAGTCTAGGCTCAAATCAGTGGCATTGAAGCAGGTACAAGTTCAGACCACTGAAATTAAATCATCACTCAGTCTGACACTGGATACCACAGCTTTAGTGCAGAAATCACTCAACAGTCTGTCACTCCAAAGTTCTGCATTCAAATGCAAAGCTGTTGCATTGAGAAGAAAGAGGGGGAAAATACACAATATGTTAAACCAGAGTTCTTTGACAGAGTTCTGAAGTCTTCAGGGATATAGAACACAGGGGCAGGACCCTCCACATGAAATCTCCAGTATGTTCAAAACTTCAGAAAATTTTACAAGGCACTGTTTTTTTGAAGAAGACTTGTAGCACAAATTGAAAACATCAGATTTCCAGGTGATGTCCTCATACCCACCAGAATTACTCCCTTGGTATTGAGAGAAGAGAGAAAATAGTCTGTAGGGCTTTAGACAGTGATTTATGTCTCTCCTCCTGGTAGAGAATCTTCAAAGATTTGTAAATGTTCCACTGGAACCTCTGCCCTTTCACATTCTTACTTAGAGGTTACATGTAACCTCTAAGAGTCATTCTTGCCTTAGAATAAACTAGAAAGTTCAGCTGGGATTCAGTGGAAATTCCAATAACCACAAAAATCCCTGTTTCAAGGGTTTCAAATCTAGGGAAATACTTTTTTCTCTAAACAGTAGTTTAGAGAAAGTACTGTTTAGAGAAAACTAAACAGTACTGTGCTGCCTTTCTGAAATGAACAACTTCAGATAATGATTGGTTGATCTTTTAGTCATAAATACTTTCTTACGTTTCTCTTCAGATGATAGATAGTTGTTCTGGCTTTCAAGGCTTGGAAATACAAGACTTAAGCTGTAATAATTAAAATTTAAATTAGGCATTAGGAAATTTTCTATCATTAGTATGGGAACTTGCTTAATAAATAGATTGCAATGGAAGGTTGTGGAAATTCTACCACTGGACATCATTAGGAATTATTTTGACAGTCTTGATCCTACCCTGAGGCATGCTATAATCCATGCCTCTCACTCCTAGGTATTATTATTGTTACCTAGCTCTGTAGGCTCTCTAAATATCTTCTATCACTCAGCAATTTTCTAGGCATCTCAAATTTAATTTTCATATATGAGCAGAAGTATGTTTAAGACAGGCATCTGTACTGGCAGCCTAAGATGTGTAGGGTTAGAGGAAACTACTCCCAAAGCATCCCAAATTTAGTCTCTATGAGACTAAAATTAGCCAGACCAACTTCTACTCTCAGTATTACAAAATCTTTCCTGGAAATTAGAAGCAGCTAAAGATGAGAAGACTTGAACACTGTAGTTAAAGCTTTCTTGATGCCCTGCTGAAGGTGCACCCAAGAATGGTGGGACAACTCATGGAGCAAGTAAGAGATTACCTCTAGGCAAATTAATTGGGCAGTTCTGTCTCTCTCTCTCTTGGAGAGAGCTAGCTTCCTGAAGGGCTCCTCCCCAACAATCCAGAATTAATTCTTAACCAGATTGGGTCGTTCTTATTTAAGGAGAAGACATACTTAGCACATATTTCATCTATAGAAATATGCATCTTTGTCAGGTGCACTCCTTCATTTCCAGCAAATGATGAAGTAGAAAAGTGATTCTCATTACTGGTATACACCAAAGAAATATGAGATAGCTGGCACTGTAGAAATGAAAAAATTAAATCCTTGTTGCCTTATTACCCAAACAGGTTAGATGGAAGTTTACGATGAACCCATCCATATCCAGTTTCAGTTAGAAAACCAAAAGACATAAATGCAGTAATATCTGAGAAAAAGAAATTCCAAACTAGGGGCCATGAATCTCATCTGAGACATGGATTAAAGCACTTTCTTTGTGGTATTTCTTCCTCAAAGGCCAAAGGTAAAGACAATAAAGAACAAAATTTAAGAACAGATCAGAGGCTTGGAAAGCAAAGTGCTGCTAACAAGGAATGTTGCCTTTTAGACTTGCTTAGATAAAACCTTCTCTCAAAGTGCATGAAAAAAATGCATTAGGGACCTATCTAAAATCATAATCTGTGATGTCTGACCCTCGAGTAAGGAGCTGTGGGGAGCCATGTCCTGCTTATTCTATGTGATAAACATTCTTCTCTCAACTCTGAGGAAATTCAGAAATGTCTCGTTCAGAGTTTACAGTGTATTTCAAGAAGAAACACATCAAAGTATCAGCTGAAGCGAAGGGCATTTAACAGTTTGGGAAGATAGCTTGATCATGAGGCCAATCTGTTTCAAATGACAAGTCAGTAATTGTAAGCATTGTTATCCTGAATCTCTAAGAATCCTTTAAAACTTGATGTAAAGTTTCTGAGATTGGCACCTGTGTAAATCTGCAGCCCATAAGGAAAAGTCAGACATGACATTTTTCTCTAGGTGATGACACTTACTAAATTTGTATTTCAAATTCAGATTTTTCCAGTTTCTCATGCTTCTCACTGCAAGTATTTTATTTGCTCAGCATTGAATCAGTGATTTCATAGCTGGTGTTCAGTAAGGGAAACACATGGTGATTCTTTAAGTAAAGCCTCCAAATCCATGTATTCTTCATAATACAAAAGCCTTCTCCAAATAATTTAAAATAGTACTAATAATTCTGTCGCTGAATCTTGACATCACAAGGAGATGTATTTGTGACCTAGCCCATGCTATGGCATGTAGCCATAGCATTCAGAATGCCAGGAAAAACTCTTCATATGGGAACTGTGATAATTTATAAATGGGAAATCATGCACGTGTTTATGAAGAAAATCAAAGGCAGTCCATGTCCCTCCATTTTCTTAAACTTTAGAGGATCGATGTTCTTTCTTATTCTTGCTAGGATTGAGAGAGGGGTGTCATGGCACAAAGTAATCCAATACCTTTAGGCTTCTTATTCATACATGTCAAATTAAGCCACTTTTTCTTGCCCATCCTTTTAATTAATTAATTTGGAGGGATTAAGAAAAGGAAGATTCTGCTTTTTTCTGGATTTCATTTTAGGAGTCCTGTACATCAGGAAGTCTCTCTCACTCAAGAAGGATGATATTAAACTCTGAAATTATTTCCAGCTATCACTTCTGTATTTTGAAAAGAAAAGGGGTTTCCTATAGGAAATCTCTAAATTTCATCTCAGAGTCTGCTGCAAAGAGTTTGTATGAATTGGTGCTTTAGAGCATTTTTCTAATTTGTATCTTTTAGCCTTAAAAGCTGCTAAAGAGCAGTTTCCAATGAAGCTGAAAACAAAGTCCAACTCTGTCTCCAGTTCCTGTGGAAATAGGGAATACTCCATTCTGATACAGTGGAGCCTGGAATAAAAATTTATGGATGTAATAGAATTGGCCTTTTCCAATGACTATCTGAATATTTGAATTCCTATTTGATGTGCTGACATATAAACTTCAAGTATCTTTAAATTCTAGAAAAGAACCCTGAAATTCTAGACTAACAACTTAACCAGTAACTAGAACTATTTAAGATATGGTTTAACTAAGATTAAAGATGTCAATAATTTTTCCCCATATGAAAATATGAAGATAGATTACCTTTCTTTTAATATTAAAGATCCTTTGCTAAGTTTTTTTTCTCAGCCAAAACTTAAAAATTCATGTCATAAAATGCATATATCTCTACAAAAAAAGCGTTGAATGTATTTAAACAGGCATAGTATCTCTAGGAAAAGAAAAATTGTTTCATATTTCTTTTGATGAAGATATTCCAATGAGTGCATCTTAAGTATTAGCAAGAAAATTAACAAAAATTGGTGCTTAAAAATTTAGAACTTGTTCCAGGAAAGATTCACACATCTTCTGCTTTATACAACTCTGCATCCCATGACAACCATCTAAAGGCTGATTATTGGTATGGTTTGTGTCTGAGTCCACTAAATGCTCATTAAATGGAAAGATTTTTCAGTGAATTACTTGCAGTGAACAAAAATTTAGTACATTCTCCAGAACATCAGGGCTTGGAGTTAATAGTACTGAAATGAGCATAAGTTTTCTTCCTTTCTTCAGAAAACATCATATCACAGAAGCAGAGAGCTAAAATTCCAGGGGACAATCAGCAGTATCCAACACTAATTATAATCTGTAATTCCAAAAAATATTATTGTCCTCTGCTCTAGTCTACATTATACAAATAATTAACATAAGCTGTAGTTGGTAGATTTTGGAGGGTCTGCAGCAGCTTAATTCTGTCTACTGGGATATTTAAAATTTTAATGACCAAGGTACATCCTAATGATATAAATATCAGAGGTAATCAAACACGACGTTCAATTCATGTCATTTTGTCACATGGATTACTTTAAAAATGTTTGCCTTTAAAAATGCTGTTTTCTTGAAGAGGTGTTGTAAAGCATTATAGTGTTATTAGCTGCTATAGGTCAAGATGTTTTTTGCATCTAGAATTTGATAATGCAAACACGTTTTAGCACTTGCTGGTTTTTCCTAACCATGATTTTCTGTTCATTGCTCAGTCTCCCCCTGAGATGTCCTTCCTTGCAACAACAGAAAAGTTTCTTCAAGAGGAAGAGAAACATGCAAGAGAATTTGAAGAACGTTTAAATTCACACCTTGAAGAGCTGCAAAGATATTCTGAAAATACTCTAAAAAAATATGCCAGAATGCAGCAAAGCAGGCTTACTTAAACCAGTCACACAATTAAGAAAATCAAACCAAATAATCACCCAAGAGTTTCTCAGAACTGAAATCTGCAATCAGCTGCTTAATGTACTTAGGCACATTGCCAATAGCATGTATTTGTAACAGTAAGTTTTCAAGAAAATCATTATCCTACAAATTTAAGTATATTGTAACTGGACTATATTACAAAACAAACTCTAAACATATTCTAAAATATACAGGTGGGTTTTGCACAGTTAAATTGTGTGCAGCAGCGACCCTGTTGCAGCACTGTAAGTTAGGATACTTACAATTCAGCAATGTACAGAGGGCTAATAAGTGGAATTATTCCCTTGAAATTAGAATCGACCAAGAGAAATTTTCTAGATTGTACAGAAAATAATAAAGGTCTTTAACCATGTCTCAGCTCCTGGCATGAAAAGCTTATCTATGCTCTGGTGATTCTTGGCTGTGGAAGTAGTCCCTGGGCCTCTGGAAATGCTGCTCCGTGAGAAGAACATTAAAAGAGCAAGCACATGCTTTGAAGCTATCCATATTGCCCCCTTTATCAGACCTATAGATTTCACCAGGGGCAGAACCTGATCTCAGGCACCTTACATTAAGACTTTACGATTTTTAAAACCTGAATTCAAAAGCACCTATTTTGGATTGATGTTTTGTTACCATGTTGGCTTGTTTAGCTATATTGGAACAGCGAGGAAAAACTTTCATTTAAGACAACATGTGATCCGTCTCAGGTAAGGGCCTAAATTCTTTACATTTTCCTACATCATAGGAAAACATTATATAACCAAGCAGAGTTAATTCAACTCCATGTGCCGAAAATCTGCATAAAATTGAGATTCCTTTTATTTGCAATTCATACTGAATTCTATTGCTGTGCAAGCGAAACAGAAATTACAGACACTGTTGATGAACCACCAATTTCAGTGAATGAGATACTGAAGAACTACTTTCCAGCATATACTGTTGCCAACTTCCTGAGAAAATCTGGATAAAAATAATACCAGGCTGTCAAAGTGCTCCAGCTTGTGAGTAAAAGAAGTCTCATTAATATTCAAGACCACGGCTAAAATGTAAATTGTTTTTTGATGCTATATTTCTACTAAGACAAAATACACTACATCATACTTACACAAAATACCAAAATTTTAAATACCAGTTTGGCTCAGCTTGCAGTAAAATGAGCAATGAAGATGAGGACATCAAAGAACCTTTTACGGGAAAATTCAGGAAAATTGCTAGACTCAGCTGGAGGAACAAGGACTGAATAAAAAGATGACGGAAGGACATCTGAACAAACTAAATATATACATATCCTCAGCTTAGGGGGAGATGCAGTTTTAAAAGAATTAATGAAGAAATTCAGAAACCTCTGAAAATAAAACTAAATTTTAAGCTGGGAAAGATCTGTAGAAGCCAAAAGACAGCAAAATACTGTCTTTCAGAAGAGCAAAATAAATATCCAGTTAGCCAGAGTCTTGCCACTCTCAGATTCAAACATACAAGATGACAGTCTGCTCCAGATCTTCAGAGAAATGTATGTATCTCTCTCCAGTTCAATACCTCTCAAGTATTGGTCTGTGAGATGATGTAGAATGAGTGAATGAAATCATCAAAAAAAGGGTACAATGGGTTTTTTTCCTAAAGCATTTTAAAATTTGGGCAAGCTACTAATTTTGGCTAATAAAATACCAGAGTTAGTTTCAGCCTGGCTCTTGTGCAATGCCATATAATAAAGTGCCTGTGAGAAGCACTGAAAACTGTGAAGCACTGGTTTGAATCCTTGCATTAAAAGGCATCTGAACAGGTGAGAGGTTTCTGAAGGAAGATACATGTTCCTGATGTTATCATGCCAAAAAATCTTTTTAAAGAATGATGGACAGCAGAAATAATGGAGATGGAGAAATTACTCATTTCTAAAGAGGGGTTGGACATGGACGTATATTGTTAAAAAAGGAATAATCAGGAGGGTCCAAGGCTATAAATTCCTGAAAACACCAATAAAAATGAGGAAAAAAAAAAGAGATGTATTAATCATTAAGCTCATTTGACAGGACAAGATGCAATCTTTGGAAGCTGCAAATTGCCCAAAAAATACAGAAAATTTCTATTGTACTTTGTGAATAGCGAGGCAATGGAAAATTTTTGTAAGCTGCTGGACTTTGATGATTTTTCAAAGCTGTACTGAAAAGCAATTTTTTGGCTTCAAGTTGAAAGACTTGTTTTAAACACAAAGAACAATGGTTCAGGCTGCCACCAGCGGGCATTTTTTTTTGGCTGAAGGAAAAACAGAGGTCAAATGCATGCAGTTGCCAACATGTTTCATCAAGATGTAATTTTGAAATAGTTGGTGGCATTAGAGCTGCCAGAGCATTGCTATCCTATTCACTCCCCAAAACTTATTCTGAGGGGATTGAAACAGCAATTACTGAATACTAAATAGCTATTTAAAAGTGGCTCACATGAAAGTTAGATATTTAGCGCATTTTCTTCCATTTCTTACTCTCTCCTTTTATGGATGGGAAATTTAGGAAAGAATGGAAGAGTGTCAGACAGTGGGCACTCTGAGCCAATGTGGAGAGGAATGCAAACTGCAGCAGCAAAACACAGTGCCAAGTGAACACAGAAATGAACCATCACAGGCACAGCTCTCTTGCTTTTCCGATGGGTAGACTTAAACAACGGCCAATAAATCTCTGCTGTGATCAGAGATAGTACAGGAAGTGCCTGACCCCCCAGTGTCACTGTTCTGGCTTTTTTCAGTGCAACTGGTTCTAATTCCTGCTTTAACAGCAGGACAACAGCCCACAGTACCAAGCCCACCAGCACTCAATAATTCAAAGCTCAACCAAACACCACCGGTGGGACGGAGAAGGAGGCTGTCACCAGAGACTGCTGAATGCATGAGCCCCAGGTGACTTCACATGCCAGTCTCTGTCATTCCAGTCATCAAAGCCTGGATTGCACAGCCAGCTCAGGTATGTGCTGAACTCCACTCACTCCTGCTGCTCTCTGCTCCTGTGTCTCCCACAGACTCAACAGCTGGGAGACTGCGCTGGGAAAAGGTCTTCACATTGTATCATTCTCCTCTGGCTTTACAAACTAAAACAGCCAATTATATCATTCACAATCTTTTTTTCCCCCCCATTTAATTCCATTCAAAATAGCTATCCACTAGATTTTACACCCAAATTCCCTTGTGCTAGGGAAATATTTTTTTTTCTACTCTCACACAGCTTCTGCTGAGAAAATGCTAGGTTAAGCAGAGTTCATTGGAACTGGCCAAACCAATGTGTGAACTGTGTGTTGTTTCTCCCTCCCTGTGAGGATCAGATCTCAAAGTTCACTGTGTTGGAGTTACTATTTAATCACACGGACACCCTAAAATCCATAAATAGGCTGTAATTTAATGTACTGCATCTAAGTTTCTGCTAGTGGATTGAGCAATGCCCCTAGACTGTGATATGCTGCATTCCTGTGTCCCTTCCTAAACCAACAGATTAATCTGTTTCTTTCACCTCTTCCACAGCTTACAGGAGCGTTCAAAGCTGTACATGAACCATCTGAGCACTGAATAGAAACAAGAACAGTGCATCTTCTCTGGTGTGTGCATTTAAACCTAACAGCAGTGAGTACGTAAACATTTTGAGACCAGGAGTCAATCTCTCTGAGCTCCTAAAATACGTGTAGCTCTTCCTTCAGCCCACAGGCAGCGCAGCTCTCTTCCCTCCCCTGGCTTTGGGGAGCTGGGGCCATGTGTAACACAGCTGGGCATTCACCCAGTGCCAGAACACTTGACATGGTCGCTTTGTTTTCTTAGCACTTCGCAGACATTGATAAAACTCCATTCAAACCTTGATGTTTAAGTATTTGACTCAGATTTGATTTATGCTTTGAATAATCGGGTTTTAAAAACTGCTGCTATAACTTGATTTATCAGAAGGCAATGGCAGGTTTTTAATGACTTCGCCTGATAATGAGCAGTCTTGGAAACCATAAGACACTGCTGAAGAAGTGTCTCAGCATGAGTTTTCTGGAAAATGCTTGTAATAAATCATTCAATTTTGCCCACAAGCTACTCTATGCTGGGAAAAGGTTTGAAACCCTATTTCTAAAACATTTTTGAAGGCAACTGACAGTTGGAGTAATACATACAGTTAAAAAAACAGAGGCACAGTTACACCTTTGGCTGAGAAGCTCACACAAGTTGACATTTGGGCAACCACCACTCATTTACTTCCCCATTATTACTCAGTGATTTTTGACAGTTTCTGTCTGCAGAGGCTTCATACCTTTTTTCCAAATCCACATTCTCATATTCAATACTAGTAAAAGGGAATTTGGTAGAAAATGTCAGAATCCAACTTCATTGTTTACTAGAGAAAAAAATATTGGGTTTTTTTAAAGTTGAACTGTGAAATCAATTCCAGCTTCTACATAAGGAAGCATTCACAAAGTGTAACACTATTTTCTTCTCAACTGGTACTCAGTAAAACTGCACATTCCAGAGAATTGAAATACCCATCTTTAATTAGCTGTAGGTTCATATTAATAGACATTCTTCTCTGAAGAGATTATTATTGTGACACAAAGAATTTACAGATGACAAGAGATAAAGAAAGGGCATAAGAAAAAGCAGCAGAAATGTAACATCTCATTAGAGAGGTAACCATAAATGTTATCTAACCCAACTGACCTTTTACCTATTTAGTTGTTATAAGCCAGTTCATCAGTTCATTGCTCTTACGTGACACACTCAGCTCTTGCAGCAAATGAAGGTGGGGCAAAACCACATAAGGACTCTGAATCCAGTTTCAGGGAAGGCTCTCTTAGTTATAAAATCATTGTCTGGACTCATAAAAAAGCCCTGCAGGTAGAAGGTACTGAAATAAGCTACTACTCAGAGATGGGGAAGTCACAAGAACTTCATTAGAGCCATCACAAAATATTACAGAAGGATCAGAAAAACCCTGGTTAAGAATCCATGGAAGAGGACGATGAGGAGGAATCTGTGCAAGACACCAAATACCTGCAGGACATGCATATTTAAATTGCACACACTTTTGCTCACTTTGCTCAGGCACAAATTTTATTCAAGTTGAAGAGCTCAGCTGAAAACGGTGCAAACTACCAGAGCTTCATTGCAGCCATCCTTGACTGAGGATAAAATAAAAATAGGACAAGGATTTGGTGCCTGGGAGAACAGAAACAGCTGGGAGATGACAGACTAAGCAATTACCTTTACAGATTCATCATTTCAGAGCTCCCCAGCTGAAGGAAGCGGTTGTCAGTGCAAAGCACGGATAATTTCGGTGTCAGCACACGGCTCGCTGAGCACAGGGGTTTGCCAGCAGCCTTCCCGCTGGTCACTGCGTGGGCAAAAGCTCTTGCAATCAGACCACGCCGGCCGCGCTGTCTGAGCACTTCCTTGGGCACATATCCCAACTAGGATGCAAGCTGCAGGGGGGAACAACCCCACAGTTCATTTAGGTTTTAGTAAACTTTGTGTTTCAAAGACATCTCGGTCCTCAGGGGAGTTTTGTTGCGGACACTCCCGACGGCAGTAGCACCGCAGGAGCCCCGCCCACCCTCGCACCAACAGGGATCTGCATCATTCCCAGGAGAGCTGGTTTATGGCCAACCACAGGCTCACCCTGCTGTGGGAACGTGGGCCTCAGCGCAAAGTACACTGCAAGGACCTGCATTTGCTCAGCTGAAGTGTTTTTTTTTTGTAAAGCAGCTTTGGCTGGTAGCAGCATTCTGCACAGGAGCAGTACACGGGGGTGATGCAGGAAACACAGCCCCCTCTTTCACTGGCACCTCAGTGAGGAGTCCCACTGACTTCACTGGGACTATCCCTGAGCCAACAGACTACACATGAGGGAAAGGCTCAAGGGGTCTTTAACTTTCAGCACAGAAATATTTCCTGCCATGCACCAGTGCACCGTAGCATCATGTTCTTCCTTGCTTGGCCTGCATTTAAGCAGCAGCAAAGAGTTTTCAATCTCCTTCCCCAAAATCTTCTGAAGGTTAATGCCTATTGAGTGCCTTAAAATACGTGGATGGGAATGGGCTCTAGTAGAATACAAGGTCATTGAGGCATTGTGATGAGAATTTGTAGCTTAATTTCCTAGAATTAAACTGCCCAAGCTGTGCTCACAGCTTTCTCCCAATGAGGGGGATGGGAGTATGCCACAGGACAGCAGCTCTCTTCAGCAAACAGATCAGAGACCAAAGTTACAATGTTACTTTTCCCTTCTTAATTAAAGAAATAATCAAGAGCTGTATGCAAAACCACCTTTTATTGCCACTTACACAGTTTCAAATATTGAACATTCAGATAAGGAACTATCTGTATTTATGTAGATTGTTATTAGTTACTTCACCATAACTTGGCAGAATCTCCCTGTCCAAATTCTGTAAGATTCCATCCAGCAGATCCTGAAGTATTCACTTTGAATGTTGGCATCTCGCACCAAAAAGAAATTCTTTTTGAGTGAACTATATAGTGGTTGATGAAAAAATTATTACACAATGTAGGCTTTCACAATGTCACATTTTTTTTCAAAATAATTTGAAGAATCCAAGTAAGACTTCTTTTATTCAAAAAATAAATATATCCTTTCTGAATCAAAGCACTTCATATGACATTAAGTACAAAGAAGAAATGTACTTCTTTGGAAGTTCTGAAATAGACATACAAGAGCTCATGGGAGCAACATTATCTGTAACAGTGATAAAAGCTGAAAGCTGATTTTTTACAAATTTATAGCAGAACACGATTTCCTTTTACAATATAGAGCTTCAAACAGCTTTAAGAAAAACACCATTTTTAAAAGTCTGAAAGGCACATAACTGGACCATAAAACGTACTGGCACATTCACTAATACGTTTTATGTTACATTCCCAAAGAGAATCCATGGGACCCTAGCCAAGAGAAAGACTGAAAATACCAGCAAGATCCTTTGCAAAGTACTAAAAGAGTGGCAGAGAGTTCCTTTTGGCTCTTGATAAAATTAATATCCCAAAGCTAGAGAGTCTGAAAAGCTGCATCATTCAGTTGTATTTGGCCGAGTCGCTACATAAACGAACACAACAATCAGCAGTACTACGACAGCCAGCGTGGGAAGCACCACCGTGGTGATCTGTTGCCGGGCCTCTTGCATTGCCTGTTTTCTCTCCTTTTTGTCTTTGGAGGTCTCTTTTTTGGGTTTTCCTCTAAGCTGCCTCATCCTCCTCTTTGGATCTTTTTTTTTCTGAAGTGTGGGGCCAAAGGGAGTGGAACAGCAGAAGATTGTCCCAGGTCTTTTGAAACAAGAGGCTGAAGACTTCCTTTTCCGTTGAGTGGTTGGCTGCGCAAGAAACTGCAAAAGAAAGAAAACTCTTTTGAGGAAGATCTACACATATTCTAGTCATTAAAAACATTTGCAGCTCCATTTGGTAAATCTTTTATCCAGTGGACACCAATGCAGCTTCTTTCAAAGGAACAGAATCATGGAGTTCAGCTCATCCACATTAACATTTCCCCATAGAAACCAGAGCACTTCACCATGGTGTGTATCAGTCCAAGGACCCTGAATTTGTCCTCTGTTAAGCCAGAAACAAAGCCTGGCACCATACATTTTATCAGCTAAAGACTTAATGAAAATAATCTGAATTAGTCTTGCATCAACACAGGGTTCCAGCTGCCCCTTCTTGAAACAGGAGGAGTCTCCCTGCCCGGGGGCTGTGGCTCCCACAGACCTGCAGATCAAGGAGGGGCAAGCACACGCCCTGCCACAAGCATTTATCACCCACAGCAGATATTTACTGGCATAAAGGGTACTCCAACAGGAAGAAATGGGGAGAAAGAGCTGCTTAATTTAACACTTCTGGTTCTGCTGCCACACAACAAAGTCTAAATCATAACATGACTCAGAGCTGTCACTCTTACTGCAGCTGCCATTGACAACAGAAAAGGAGCCCAGGCGATAACAAGTCTGCTAACAAACCACTGGTGTAGACAGTCACCAATAAAGCAGAAGGCAGTTGTTCTAAAGCATCTCCTAGACAATTTTTTAAATACAGAAGTATCTACAAAGTGAGATTAACAAAAACACAGCACAGTATGAAAGCCTCCCTGAAATGACAGTTAGTAGGGGCTTAGTGTTTCCATACCCAAAGTTTTTTTACCCCTGAGCTACCTGGAGTTGTGCAATTCCCTGACTGTGCAGTGAGGGTGGGTGCCAGCCATTGGTTATATTCTCCTCGACCACATCTCCCAGCTCTGCCATGGCACAACAGCTGGACACAAACCACACATAAATAAACACAGATTTGCAGGGTAATAATTACTGGTATGAAATACTGAGTTGAATTGAAGTTAAATTATGAACTCAGGTTTCTCCATCACTCTAATATACTCAGAATAAAATGTATGTAGAAATTAGTGGGTTATTGCAACTTCCTCTTTTCTTTCCATTCTTTACGTCGAAATGTAAAGATGATTTTAATGTGCTGCTGTAGGTGAGGAGCTTATGTCAACAAGCAAAGATGCAAAGCTCAGTTCACCCCAGACATGATTTCCTCTTGATTTGTCATCTGTGCCTTATGACTACTTTTTGGAAAAACAAGAAGAGGTTTCACTGAGAGTTAGATGCTTTCTTTTGGTGTTACCACTCAATCTCATTCGTCAGCCTGATCACAAAAGCAAAACGGAACAAAAAACACTCACGTACAAAACAAGAATCCTCACCTAGAGGTTATGTGCAGCTACAAAGGACTTTTCATCCTTTCTCACAGGTAATTGCCTGCTGTGAATCTCATCCAGGCAATCACTTTGCATCATTTAAGGTAAAATGTGGAAGAACTCTGCTAAACTTGAACTGATGGAAGCAACCAGACTATCATAGCAAGCCTGTGGTACGAAAAGACCAGCAACAAGGCAAAGAATCAATACTTCTGGCTTTATATGGTCCATCCTGGATGCAATCTAAAAAAATAAAAACCAAAACAACAATAAAAAACTCCACTCCCTACAAAAAAAATGGCTCAAGCATGACAAGATCTCAGTGTTCAGCTGGATTCATAAATTCTGTATCCCCTGCCTATACATCTTTCAGGAAATTGTTTTCTGATCATGAACTTTGCAAATTCAGCTTGCACTCTGAGGCAAACCCTTCATTTCAGTTTTGATAAAGCATAGAAGGGGAATTTTGGTGCCGAGGATCATTTTCAAAATTTTCTGCACGGCACAGCATTAGAATCAAAATATGTAACAGATTTAGAGACCAAAGTGGTTGATGAACTTTGTGATGGGGAGGTAAACAGGAATTGGATGGAGCAACTACACACAACACCCTGTTCCTACCTTTTAATCAAATGGGCTATGTAATTTCTAAACTTCCATAACTTTATTCTCAGCAAATCCTCAGCTCTGCCTGACTCAGGGAGGGGCTTTTGGTATTACACCACCTGCAAGCCATGGGTTTCTGGTTTGGTGGTGTTTTTTATCACTTCTCTAACTTAACTCCTGAATTTCCTCTGGGGCAAAATAAATTTTTCACTCCTTCCATTTCCACTTCCTCTCCTGCTCTGCTCATAAGATTTATTACCAAACTCTAGAAAAACTACTATGCAAAATAAAGTTTCACGTTTGTCCTTTGGGATAATTAGCCAGCTGGAGCATTTCAGGCCAAAATACAGGCTGTATTTTCGTATTATTTTCTCTTTCCACTGTTAATGTATGTCTGCAGGTTTTGTATCTGGATTACCCACAAGACCCAAGAAGTGATGGACAGTGAAAGCTTCTGGGACTTTCTGTGTACCACAGTAACAAAGAGGAGCTGCCATGAAACCAACCTCTCTGACAATAAAATGTATGCCTTGCTTTGTGCAGCATTGCTTACTACCCAGACATTAACAACATCAGGATGTTTTTTTTAAGTCTCTTTTGAATGAATATTTCATTCTGAAGCAGAATTATACCAAGTTGATTACATACACTGGCTAACATCTGACAGCTTAGAACAGAAAGCCTTCCCGCAAACATCAGCACCACTTGAACTGCAAGCTGACACTCTCCAGTTTGGGAATCTGGCATCAATCTCCAAATACGTTTCCAGTAGACTGCATTACTTGGCTTAGCTACTGGCAGAGATGGACATGCACAGAAACTGACCCAGAGTTTTGAGAGAAATGAGCCTTAGGGTTCATCTTAACTGAACCATAAAATGGAAGTGGTGAATCTCTGCAAGTTGCTGCCAGGGTCCTGCTGCCACCAGGCGCCAGCCATGACTGCCAGGATTGGACAGTTGCTGCAAGAAACAACATCCTCCCACAGGAAAAGTCCAGGATGTTGTATGCTCTGCTATGTTCATCCTGGAATGAAACAGCCCTGAAAAACCAGTGCTCAGCTGGATATTAGGAAACTCTTGTTGTACAAGCACATTCAGAGCGCTTTACACTGCCAAGCCTCTTACCAGCCCCATGGACTTCACTGACTATTAAAAATTATGAGGAGAAAGAAACAGATCCATAAAGCACATCAACACAGTGACAGGGGCAGGATTACAACATAGGGTCTTGTTCCCTGTGGCATGCACAGTCCACGAGAACAAATTATCTGACATTACTGAGCTACATCCTTCCTCAGCCAGCAACCACCCTGCTTGTGCTCTGGGAAGACTGAATGCCAGTGAAGAGAGGAAGTAATACAGCATTGGGATGGGTGTAATTAACAGTCTCATTAGTGCTGCTCATTTAGAACTTCTCAGAGCAAGCCATTATCAAAAGGTCAGTGAGAAAGTGACGTCCCACAGGTACTTCAGTCTTGTGCAAACTTGAACCTTGGACCAGCTGCAGAAGAAGTGGAAGCTCACCTTTCCTCCTCAGACAGAAGCTGAGTCTCCTTCCCATGCCAGTCTCCCCTGAACAGGGGAAGGCTCACTGCCACAGGCTGCACACATCCCATCCTCTGAGGCTACTTCACATGGCTATTAGCTGCTCAACCAGCCCAAACATCTGCCCCAGGGGAAAGTGATCACCAAACTGGTTCAACTACTGCCTTCACTGGAAAGCCAGCAACTCCCTCAACTGGGACACAAGTAGAACATCAACAGAAGGGATCAGCACTCTAGCAAAAGTGGCATACCTGTAGTCCACAACACTATGACAGCAGTCTGGCACCAGTCAGACATGGTAACTTCACCTTACTTTTATCAATTTTGAAATTTAAAATTTGATAGTAAAATTGCATGGGGTGATAAGTTTATTTTTAAGTTCACTATAGCAAAGTTTCCTCCAAAAGCAGAAACCTGCTGGCTAGAAAGAAACAATCTTGATTGCCAAGTCAAGAAAATGAGTGTTGATGTGGTAAAGTTGTTTGAAACGCCCATCTCACAAAACTTACTCCAGCTTGATACTGAAGAGCTAAGGTTTCCAAGAGAAAAAAGCAATAAAACATTTCAGGTTACTGAGGAGAAACCCGAAGACATTGTTCTTCAACATGATACTAATTCATTAATTTAGTATTCTGGGTTGCCTACTAGAGCAATTACATTCTTCTTTGCCCATCATCAGCATTGCTTTTTATAAACAAAATTGTTCTTCATTCTGTCTTCTGGGTTAAGTTACTCTTAAACTGTTTCTGCAGAGCTAACGTCAAAACCTAAAAACGTGAATTGGTGGACTGAGTCACTGAAGTCACTCCTACCAATATGAGCAGTATGAAGTATTTGCCAGCATCTTAGACCAAGTCAATTATGGCTAAGCAAGGAGAATTTTACACCAGAAGGCTGTAGTGGAACCTGCAGGGTCTGATATCCTTCAAAATATACCAACAATCTTCCAAGCACATCTATGCCAGTCTGTTATCTCCTTTTTTTTGGTAAAATTAACCCTGACCTTCAGTAATCTGCAGTTAAAAGCTCCTCATACCACACAAGGCTATTCCTGCAAGTTTTGAACAGCAGCCTTGACTGAGGTCACACCAGTGCTCATGGAGTATTGCAAATTTGCATATCCTTCCACATGCAACACATGCACAAAAGATTTTGTTTATCTGCACTTAAGGTAATTGCATATCTTGATGTCTAAAGAACTTACTATCACCAACCTTACAGCATGAATGGATTAACCATGTTAAACTGACTAATTTTTCTCCAAATCCAAAATTAGAAGTGTATGCAATTCAATTTGGCTCAATCTGGCTTCATGATCCTGCTACTGACACTGCAACATTCCTGGAACAGCAAAACAACTTGAAATTCAAACAAACAATCTGACAGGAATTAATTTTTGTAATTTAAATTTTCCCTTAGGGGTATGGATGTTACTGAGACATTAAAAATAAAATCAAACAACAAACCAGCAGACAATCTGGACACACAGTATGCAGACTGTCAGCCAGCAGTTGGAAAAAAGGACACAAGACATCTAAGCAGACAATACTCTTCAGATTATTTGAGCATTAAAAAGCCCCCAAAACCCAAGACATACCAGCATCAGATCTGAGAAGAACTCAAACCAACAAACTCACCCGTTTGTTACTTATTTTTGCTGCTGGGCTAATTACTTCAGGGTCATGCAGCCAGAGGTGCTGCACGGAGGTTGGAAGAACCATTGTGTCCAAGAGCTGGAAAGAGGAGGAGGTGGAGACCCAAGGGGCAAGGGGAAGCCTGGCCAGCAGGGAGCCCCTGCTCAGCACTGTGTGGTCATTAAATCCCCATCCTCATGACACAGACCTTCCTTCCAACCAGAAACAGGATTGTTCCTGAGTGCTGCCGAAGCCCCAGGCCATGGCACAGCATCCTCTCCTTGCAGAACAGGCACAGGGGCTCTGTGCAGCCACAGCAGCAGTGCAGGGCCTCCTACACACAAAGCTTTGATCTCCCCTACCTGACGGATCTTCAGCTCCCTGCAGCCAAGGCACTGACTGCTGCAAGGAGATGGCAGCTCCTGACAGAGCAGAAGGGAGCCTGACGTGCTGCCCCAGCCAGCATGGGGAGCCCAGAACCCACAAGTTAGCTGAAGTAATATCATTCTTATTTCCATCCTTAATAGAAGTGGGATCTAAGCAACAAAGATGCTTTATTTCAAAGATTCCTAGCTTTGAAACCAGGCAAATGTTTTGGGGTTTTTCAATGAATGACAGAACTGCATGGGTACTATTTAATAAAGGACAAGCTTTATTTTAGGCTACCTCACAGAATTACAGAATCAGCTAAATTGGAAAAGGCCTCTGAGATCATCAAGTCCAACCTGTGATCAGACATCACCATGTCAAACAGACCACAGCACTAAGTGCCACATCCAGTCTTATCTTAAACACCTCCAGGGACTGATTCCTTCTCCCTGGGCAGCCCATTCTAATCAGCCCTTCTGTGAGGAAATTCTTCCTTCTGTCCAACCTGAACCTCCCCTGGTGCAGCTTAACACTGTGTCCTCTAGTCCTGTCACTGGTTGTGTGGGAGAAGAAATCAACCCCCACCTGGCTACAATCTCTTTTCAGGTAGTTGTAGAGAGTGATAAGGTCACCCCTGCACCTCCTCTTCTCCAGGCTTCTTCTCCATGGAACACAGATTTATTTTTTTTATCATTACTTCATAACTAATTTTACCTTGAGGTGACATTTTGGATAGGAAATTTTCCTTCCTGAAACCCTCAGGTCTGGCAATTGCAGGAATAGCATCAAGCAAGGTCACCAGTTTCTAAGGTGATTTGGCCAGATTAGATATGCAGCTAAATGGGAATTTTGAAAAGTATTTCAACAGGAGTCTGGAACAGATGTACAAGCAGGAATACCAGTGCATGGAGCTCTAGACGAGGTCTCCAGAGAGTACAGTTCTGTACACAGCCTTTCCATCCACCAAGATCCAAGTGTATTTTACCTCACATTTTATTTCTGGCAGATATGTGAAAAATAACAAGCCTTACATCTTCTCTGGAGAACATGTTCATCACTTTGTGTGGCTGTTGCCCAGGTATGACTTGCAGCAGCACTTGGACCAGTTTGCAACCATCTCCCATGCAGAGACAGAAGCAAAACCTGCCCCTGTGTTTGTGTCAGACCCATTAGGAACCCAGTGCCTTGCACGCCTGGCTCTATGCAGAAGTTTTTTGGGGTAAAAAAAGGTAAAAAAGCTTGACTTTACCAGTTTTTAGGCAACTGCAGTAGTAAATGTCCAGCAGTATTTCCATCACATTCAAGCACAATAATTGCACTTCATTTTTAACACTGAATGTAAAAGTATAGTTTAAAAAAAATCTTCATTATTTGACTGGTTCTATGTAATAACTTGTGTGAGTGACAGAGCAGAGATTTGCCAATTTGACTATGAGTTCTGAACCCTAAGGACTGGGGCTGCCCAAAAGGATTAGCAAAACACTTCAATCCCAGTCACATCCTCCATCCCTCTCCCCAGACTTCCCAGACAACCTGCCCTGAGCAACACAAAAGTGGCTCCATGACAAAGTGAATATTCCAGCTACAGGAGAGCTTCTAATGGTACTGGAACACAGTTCTGTGCAACTGCTAAAGAGGGGAACTTATTATCAATTGTTTAACAAAACCCCTACTTTTAATTTGTACAAGCCATCCCCTAACAAAACAAGCAATGACTGCAGCAACAGCCAAAAAAGTAATTTTCCCTCTCCATGATCAAAATGCTATGGGTCACTCATTCCTTTTATATTGAAGCTGCACAGCAGAATTGATGCATACCTGAAGATAATGCTTGCAGTGCTAAAATTGAGATCTTCTCTTTCAGTGACACTGTCATGATTTCAGAGTCTGCTAAAAATGAAGAAAAGCATTAAGAGAAAAATTTTTGCTCTGTGAAAAATGGATTTTGATCTTACAGCATGAGGCCAATTCTTAATATCATAAAAATTTACCTCAGTCTATTTGACTGTAGCAAGGAATTATAATTAGCAAATAAAAAGAACTCTGTTTTCAAGGGTGAAAGCTTTTAATTATACACGCAGCAATATGGAACTATTAAGATTCTCTTTGAAGTCATTTTAACATTATTTTTAGTGAGAGCTGGTGGCTTTTTTTCTAAAGCTGAATTGACCCATCATTACTGCAACATCACATTTACTGTAAACGCAGCTTTGAGAGTCTCCAAACTACTCACAGCATTTGGAAAATGAAAGCTATCACTGAATGCTGTCAGAAAGTCAGAGAGAGCAAGGCCACCAAAGCAGAAAGCTATTTCCATATGATGCTCACAGTTCTAAAGACTTGGGCATAGCAAGCAATCTCCATTAGAAACAAAGAGCCGGGCTCTCTGCATTTGGGGAGGCATTGTTAAACAGAGGCGTGCCGTGCCATCCTATCTGCCCTGAATGCAGCAAAGAAACTGAGCAGAATGCAACTAAAACAAAATAAATAAAATGGCAAGTTCTTCTGCTCCATGAACAGGTGGATAGATAACCCGTACTTTTCCTGGTAGACAACCAACATCAGTCCAATGAAGAAATACAACTAATGGTTACTGAAAACACAAGAAAAATAAACATGTAATTTCTGCCACTGCATGAATTTAATTCCTAGAGGAGGCTGCAAAAGAAGGGCTTGCCATTCTGCATCTCTACAGCTATAAATGATCTTGCACATAAATGCAGTAAACCACAATGTCTAGCATATGACTTGGTATTATGTGTTTGCTCAGCTGTTTTCATAAAAGGTAATTTTCTCAGCTGTTCCTGACACGGCTCCTTTGGATACAAAACATTTATCTTTCCAGTGTATCACAGAAATTCAGTCAGTTTCTAAACAGCTACATTAAATAAATAATAAACTAGCCATTGGTGTCAGAGCTCCTCAAAATGTAAGCTCTGCTTTCCCAGACCAACCTTCGGCATCTGCCAGAAGGGGCAGCAACAGGAACCTGCTGTGAAAACAATGTTTCTGTTTCCCAGTCCAGCTGCACCAGCCCGCCCAGATCTCGGGCTGAACTGTCACCAGAGGGTAGCAGCGCCAATCTTCTGAAAAGAGGACGACCTGGATGGGAAACACTTTTCCTGCACGAGGTCTGGTTGCTGCTTCTCCTGCTCAAACTAAGGGGTTCCCAACACAGTCCCTCTGTGAGACAGCATCACTATAAACACCTTTGAGACGGATCCCCGAGGTGTCAGGCACAATGCCAGAAAGTCTGGAGCCTGATGTGACAGTCTTGTAATGCAAACAGGAGAGTTGAGGGACTGTCACTGCTCCTCATTACAATTCCACTGTCTTTAAAACTTTGGCACTGAGAATTCAGTCCAGGCTAAAGAATGGCAGACAGAAAATCCTTGCCCAAAGCATGCAAGGGTGGAATGCTAAATCTAAAACCACAGAAACCACAGAGGCAAGAGCTGAGCCTGGGCGGCCAGGGGTGTGTGTGTGTACACCCATGTGTGCACTGGAGAGGGGAAGGATGCAGAGTGACTGACCGAAGAGAAAAACTGGAAGAACAGTCCCCAGATAGCCCAAATCTAGAACATCCAGAAATGTGCACTTCCTGACCACAAGACAATCTGTGTATGCTGGATCAAAACTATTTGTGAAACTTTGTTTCTTCAGAAGGCACAAAGGGAAATCTTGCTCTAGTAGCTCAAATACACAGAACTATCTGGCACAGGAATAAGCAAGATGGATGGGCACCTGGGCTCCTGAAATCCCCCTGACAGTCCCACAGGGGAAAATGGACAGCACTGCACTGACAATAGCACTTACCGTTTTATTCTATACAGTATCTTAGAGGTATTCACAAATTTAAAGCAAGCCTGATGCAATGTCAGAACACACTGAATGAGGGGTTCGGATCTCAAACTCATCCCCTTTGGGGCTTGTCTGAAGTTCTGGTTTTTCAAGCTCTTCTTGGCACAGATAGTTTTCCAGTAAGAGGCTGAGGAAAGACTGCTGGCAACATGCCTGTCTCTCCCTGCTTCTACATGTGCCAGGGAAGGACTGCATAGCACTGGAGAGCAGCTAAATCACACAGAAATCAACCCAAATACAATCGATGAAGTGGGTACCTGTTACTCCCCTACTTACTCGCTTTCCAAGCCTTAGTTTAGAGCTTATGCGGTGCTGCCATTTGGCAGATTTCATTCCCCCTCTGCTGCTTTCTACACACCCTCACTTGATCTGGATAATCAAGTTATCAATGAATGAAATAAAAGCCTCCACCTTACATTGGAAGAGCACTACAGGTTTAGGCTAGAGCTCTCCCTCCAGCAGCCAGAAATCGACACCTTTCCCAAATCCCTTTCAGTTACAGAAATGTTCTCAACATCAGTGTGATAACAATGCAATCAGGACACTTCTTTTTAAAAGGAGGTGGGGGGAGGGAAGATAAGAACTGAGACTTGCAACACAGGATGGGTGGGGAAGTTTTTCTTCCTACTACTGGTCTCAGGAAAATCTCGTTCTGTTTACTCCCCAGCTTAAACTTGAAGTCTTCTTACATTTCACTAAACAATCCCACATTATAATAAAGCAGTCGGCTTTCCTGCCATGATTGATAGACTCTTTGCAATTATTTAAGGGGAAGGCACATAATTACATACAGCTGGATTAGGCTGGTCAAATCCCTGTTAGTGTCTGTCAATATACACATAATGAGACAGTGTGACATTAATATAAACTGATTTAAATGCAGAAAGTTTAATTAAGACTTAATAAAATTACAAACAGAAAGAAGGTTTTGCACACCGTCTAACCAAAGGGAATTGCTCAGCAAAGCCACCCTCTAAACACAAACCTGTTTTGCCTAATCAGCTCTGCAACACTGGTTCTTGTACCACCTATTTATATATTCTTATTTACAGTTCTACTGCCAAGACTTTCCCCCAGCTCAAAAAACTTGGAAGCAAAAGCAAATGCTGTGGAGCCATGTGTGTGACACAGTCCATTATGAGCAAGCTCAGGTAGTCAGAGAAGGATGTCTCAGAAGTTCCTCTACAACACTCAGCAAACAACTATTGATCAGTACCACAGTTCAACACAAGTGACCTCCTTTTAAAGCACTTACCAAGACCAAAACATCATCTCCCCCTATGCAACACTTGTCACATTCACCCCTCTCATTTAGTCCTGTACAGCCTCCTTTTCCACTCGGGATGTTTTTAGAGCAATCTGCTACATTCACAGTGCTCTCAGAGTCACCAGTGACACAGGGTGCTGCACCAACCCTAGCAAGCTTAGTGCAAGACTAAGTTTCACTCCCTGCTGCATTTTTCCAAGGGTAGTCATACTCATGCACTGCCTCAGTTGTCCCTTTCCTGCACTCTTAAGGACATGGCTGCAACTCATTTCCGAATGATAAAATACACTGAAAGCTTGGTATGGCACCCCAGCCCTCTGTGTAAGCCCACGCCTGCAGGGCCAGGGATCTCTGGGTATGGATGCCAGAAGCCCAGTTTCCTACACTGCTCCCTTTCCCCCCTCACTCAGTGAGAATGACTAGTTCTGCACATGCACATGTTATCACCATTTCCAGCCCAGATGTCCTCGCTGTTTCTGTGCCAGGCATTTTTCAGGAGAGTGACCCATCGAGAAGGGTGCAGGAGCAACACTGTGCCACCGCAGACCTTCTCACCACCATTAAGGATGCTCAGGCTTTGTTATTAAAAAGTAGGATAGCAGATCTTAGAGCAATTTGCTCCCCCCCAACACATTTCTTTTCCCAAGCTAAGATTTCCTGGCATGCTCCTTGCCAAATTAAATCAAATTGAGTATCTCGTTAAAGAAAAAACATTGCAGATTTTGATCTATTTTTATTAGTCTGCCAGTTGAGCCTGTTGCTCTAATCTGGTTTACTTGATGATTCCTTAGCTGCTATGCTCAGCCACTTCTCTATGAAGGCCCTAAATATTAGAAAGTTCTTTATAAGACACAAGATCCTCACCATGGCCTTATCCAAAAAGGCTGCAAAAATTCTGAACAAGTTCATTTCACAAACATGAACGTTTCCTGCAGAATTAGGTCTTGTCAGCTGGGAGAAGAGGAAGAGGGAAACAAGGAAAAACCTGAGAAATGTGTAAGTGCTAGGAAGGATTACAGTGCAATCTCCTGGAAAATATATTAAAACTCAATACCATATTAAAACTGATGAAAAAAATTAAGCCCTCCTGCGTTCAATCACATCCTTCCAAAGCTCTTGGCCAAGTTAACTCCATGTTAGAGAAAAACACTGTTAGATAACCTTTTTTGAACAAGTCTATCACTTACTCTACTTTATGTTCTGTTTCCTTTGGCAGAACAGCTGTTTAAGTCATCTTTCTAATCCAGAGTCTCTGGTAATTTTTCTCTTCTGTTCTAGGGCAATTCTTCAAAGCATCATAAAGGCAAATTTAATAAGCACCTCAATTTGTATTGCTTTCTATTTATAATACTGCAAGCACCTGCTGCTGCTGAGATCTAAGCACATATCTATCTATCTTACTCTGCATACAGTGATTTGGATTAATCTTAATAGTTTCATATTTTAAAGCAATTTCAAGAAATATTGCTCCAAGCTGCTGGGTGGATTGGTTGTGGATTTTTTTCTCTTTGGTGTGCTGCTTTTTTGTTAGGTTTGGAGTTTGTTTTTTTTTTCCTTTGTTGTTTTGTTTGTTGGGGTTTTTTTTGTTCGTATTGTGGTATGGTTAGTTCTCCCCATCCCCCTATTTTTATTAAGATACTGCTGACTAGCTCTTAAAAATACAACTCATTTTTAAAATACAGCCACATTTGATATACATATTTTATATATACATATACACACAAAATTTTACTGGAGTATTCAGTAGATCTCTCTTGTCAATTCAACAGCAGGCACTCACCAATCAAACCAAGCTGCTCCTGGAAGTCCAAGTCAGCACTGGATGGTTTTGGGAGCTGTGCATGTGCAGAGAATGGGTGTTTAAAGGTTCCTGCCATGATCCAGCACACGTAGGGTTTGAATCACATATTATTTGACCTTCTCTCAAAAGAGGGATATCTTAGTTTTTAATCTTATCCAAGTGCTTGCAAACACCAAGTGACAGCTAAGGCTACACAATACAGAAGTCCTACGTCTGACCTTTCAAGAGGGGCTGAGGAATCATGTCCTTAGGCACCTCTTCAGAGTCTGTCTTCCACAGCTAACAGACTGAATATTAATGGCTGCACCCTGAGCTGTGGACATCCTGGTATCTATAACATCAACACCTACCCCTCTTGCTGTTATTTCATTTGACAAGATGACAGATAGGAAGTTTAATGCAGTGGGGGGAAAGGAAGAAAAAAGTTATGATGCAATGCAAGTAGGTGAGCGAGATAAAGGAGCCCAGAGAGAAAGTGCAGGAGAGCCCTCTTAAGTGTGCAGGAAAAAAAAGAAACAAAATGAAAACAAAGATAAGCCAGTACACAGAAGAAAACCTGCATGGAAGAAAAATATAGACCGAAAGAAGTGGATGGAAGAGTCCATCCATCAGAGAAGACAGACATCAGAGATGGATCTCACCCCTGCACTGTGTGTCTGTGCTTTTAGTGGCTGACAGCTGAGGTTCATACTTCTCATCCATCTCCTGCCTACGTATTTAGGTGTGTGGAGCAGCCTCCTCCACAATGGGTCAGGAGACCTCATGGAAGACTTCATAGGATACTCTGCAGACAATTTAATCTCAGGAGTGACTCTCATTCCCATTAACTCCTACTCCAGAGGGGCTGTGCTATTTAATTCCCTGTAGTATACAATACAGGCTGTATAAGGTAGGATTTTAAGTATTCTCATTAAAAACACACCTCTTTCTCTACAAAAGAGAGTCTGAATGCTGTTTTTATTCACCCCAATCATGGCAAGATTGCTGTTAACTTCATGACAAAAGCATGCTCATGAATGTGTAAAACAAAGTTTCCAAAACTGTATTAAACTACATTTGTTGGAAAATTAAGCAAATGGAAAGGTTCAGAGACAGGAAATATCATTGTCAGATAATCAGTAGTATGCCCTCCTCTTACTAATCAACAACAAAAGCCAATGCAGGTATTATCTTGAGAATCCATGGATTTTTTTAATTTTCTCTGGACAGGAGAAGATGACAATACAGATTTCCTCAGAAAATAAATGAGGCACAGGGAGACCTTGCACGTCGTTTATAAAAAGGAGATGTCTTGTATCCTTCAGCTTCTGGCTGTGGATTCCAAATTACTGTCCCAAAACATCTGTAACCTTCATGTGTTCTCATCTTCTTTCACAATTACTTCTTATCATGTAGGGAGGTCTTGAACTTTTGCAACAGCTATACTGAGTAAATCAGCTATAAACAGACATGCTATTGATACTCCAAGCCAAAAGCTAATCATGATTTTTAGTCTTTCAAGTGAATAGGACAACTTAAAATGGCAAACACTGCTCTATCTACTCATCCATAAATTAGGAGTGACAATTGCAGATTATTACTCATTCACTCAGAGCATTTGTTTGGCCCTGAGAGAACTGGCTTTATTCCAAGAGCTGGCAAACATTGGTTAATATACATGTAAATGTTTTATTTCTCTTGGAGTAGGCAATTTCACAAAATGAAATACCGAATTAAAGATGACCTCAGTTCTTCTGCTGATGCCTGTCTCGGATGCAGTGCTGCTGGAAGCCTTTGCAAGCTTTTTCACACCAAGTCAACAGGGAAAAAGACACCTTTTCTTTTCAAAGTGAGACAATTTCACTGTCGAAACATGAAAGCTTTTATATAAATATTAATCACCACATTTGTCCTGGAATTAAGTGGATGGAGACTGGCTTATATAAGGTTGCAGTACTGATTTGAAAATAGTGAGTGAGTCCTTTGTTGTTTGTTCTGCAAAAAACTGCTCCAATGGTTCTTCCAAAATACTGCTGTTCCTCTAACTGTGGTGCAAGAAGTAGATTATCAACCCCAACATTTAATCTGAGGGTACTACATAATACCACTTCACTCCTGAGAGTGAGGAAGAGGAATTTTGTTCTTTGAATTTCTGGTGTAAGTGTAAAGAAAAGGAAAATGTTAATTTCCTCCAAAACCGCAAGTAATTTGAACTGGGAAGAAGAAATGAGAGGAAAAGGAAGGAAGCTCAACACAGAGAGGAAAATAAACTAAATATCTGAGCAGAAAAACAGCCAGTGGTTTAAAAGAGCCTCTTACTAACCACACCAAAACCTAAATATTCTAAACAATACCAAGTGTACTGTACCCATACTCCTGAGCATGGGTCTCCAAAACCCAACAGAATCAACAAGAACATTCTGTGCA
Source organism: Thryothorus ludovicianus (assembly GCA_013397245.1). NCBI lineage: Eukaryota > Metazoa > Chordata > Aves > Passeriformes > Certhiidae > Thryothorus > Thryothorus ludovicianus. The sequence goes on along the minus strand of VZTB01005695.1, from coordinate 1,127,052 downwards.
CATTCAGGGTGAGGACAGTATACACCACCTCCAGCAGGACTCTGAGAACCATCTTTTTCCTATGAAGAGGTATCAGATCTGCTGATTCCTCCTATGATACAGGCCATCAGCCATTGCTTACCCCTATTTTCCACAGAAAAGTGGGATTTCTTTTCACAAATAAACTGAGATTTGAAACTAGAACGACAACTACAAAGCAGATTTCTGAGAAGGGGAAGAGAGAAGCATAACCTCTTATCTGCTGTGCCATAGGTATCATCCCACTCTCCTTGAGAGCACATGGAAGTTTCAATCAGCTGAGGACACTAAAAGCAGTTCAAAATTGTTCATAAGCCTAAATAGAAATTATACATATTAATTTATTTCACAACAGTGAGTATAGAATGAAATACAAAATAAGGCACAAAGTACAGCTGAGGTCACTGTAACTTGATGGAACCCAGAAGCAAAGAGAATACAACAATTTAAAAAACCACAACTATCAAGACAGCTGCAGTCTAAATTCCCCTCCTCTGAGTGAAAGGAATAGAAGATGAATAAACACTGATGGGAAGCAACTATGAACAGACGACACCTTCAAAAGATTCAGGACTACATTTATGTGGCAAGAGCTGATGAAAAGTTCAGTTCCCATTTGACAACTCGTCTTGATTGCTCTTGCAGTGCCCCACAGGTTTCAGCCAGGTCTCTCCTAAGACATGAACACCAATTGATACAGAAGGGACACCAGATCTGTATTTTCTGGAGATAAATACATCAAGAACTGCAGACTAGAATTACTCTTCTTCTCATTGTGCATTTTAACAGGGAAACAATTTAGACTTGACAGGCTACTACATTAACTAAAGCTACTGTTGAAATATTTTCCATTATTTCTTCCTGAAATGATGCTTCTTTTTCTTCTGTAGAAAACTAGCACTGGAGCAAACACACTAACTAGTACTTGACATTACTTTGCTTTGAAACTTGAACCTAATGCTGCACTTTCCCATGCTCCTTTCACACAAAGCACACTCTCCCCTCTCTTGTGCGCTACCGCTTACATGGCACCTGGAGATCCCACAAGGAAATCTGCTGGAACAAAGGGCAACACAACAGAACACGACAGCGCCCGCCTCAGCTCTGAAGAGGATTTTAAAATTTATAGCAGGGTCTCACTTGGCTGCTCGGTGTTGTACGTGGCTGAAATGAATACACAAGCCAGGAGGAGCTGCCAGAGAGGCGCCTATGAAAGGCGACAGCACTATTACCAGATAAGCCACCAGTTAGACATCACTGATTACCACACTGGACAGAGATTTTAACTCACCTAGAGAGCAGACAGCTAATCGGATTTCTTAATGGGCTTCTCTCAGTTTCTCTGGGGCTGATACACGCTGCATACAGGATTTGGAATGAGATTTTTCCCTGAATAGCACATACTGCTTTACTACAGCATTCTGTTATCATCTTGGCTTACGCTTATATAGAATACCAGATGGAAGTTACATGAACAGTCATTAAGAGGTTAATCATTAAATTCAAGCTATGCCAGGGCGGCAACAAAGCTGACCTCTTGAATAAATTGAGCTTGGATACAGGTTACATTGATTTTCCTAGAGAGGTTTCATTACTTAACTCTAGATTTGTGAATTCTTTTGAGAGTAGGAAGTTAAGAGCTAATCCAAATTTACTGTTTATTTTCTACCAAAGAGAAACCAGCCCGTTTAAAATGCAAACAATATGACAGATATCCCTCCCTTTCATTGTTCTCTCCCCTCTGAGACAAACTCAACTTCATCTGACTTCAAACCTCAGGGGGGAGGGGAGGAACACTCAAAAAAAACAAACCCTAAAAACCTTTAAAAAAACCTCAGTTCATCTCTATTCTACAAGCTTTTCCTCCAGCACTGAAAAGCCAAGGTGTATTTTCTCCCAGCTACTTTTATTCCTGTATTGTTCTTAATATTTTCCTAGAAATTATGGGGTTTTAGCATCCAAATGAAAAACTTTCACTTGATGAAGGGATGGAGCCCAGAGTCAGTAAAAAGGCACAAGGTAAACATTTGGATATGCTACAGGATACTGAGCCTTTCTGCTATATTTTCTCCTTCCTAACTCTGATCTTCCTGTTTTCATTTTTAAAGAGGTATCAGAATCAACCAGGTGACTATTACAAGCTATATCATTAAATCGAAGGGTTTCCTCTTCACCTCCTTCAAGTATGACAAAGATCATCCATAAAAGCAAAGTCACTTGAGTTCCCCATTTCCCAGGTACACTAAAATGCTTACTCAACCATGGCAGTTATGTACGTGACAAATGGCGTGTGTTACAGACTTGGGGTTTCCTAACTTTCTGAAATTACTGTTTCGACTTACTCACACCTTTGGGAATGCAAAACTTACTTACATCTAAGAAAAAGATCTAAGAAAAAGCAAGGAAAAGACAAAGTTACTCAGAAAAAAAAATACGCCAAACCTCCAGAACACACATATTTTACACGGGACAATTTCTTACTCTCCTGTTTTGAGAGCCTTGCCTCTTTCATACTTAAGCCAAGTTTTCCCAAAGCAGGCATCACTGATTGCCTTCATTTGGAACTTTTAAGTAAACAACGTTGAAATAAGATGTGTAATGCCAAAAAAGGATATTAAATCACAGGATAGATAGATCCCAGAACCTTGTATGTATCTCTTCCAAGACAGGAATAACGAAAAACAATTGGACATGAAAAAGAAATAACAGTAGGCAAGAATGAGGAACATGAAAGGCTTTTTGCTTAAAGTCCCTCATGTCTTAAGAATTTATTAAAAGATGATGTTAGAGCACCTGAATTTCAGCGAATTGCTTCTGAGATGGCTCCTGTTGCAGCAGCTTCTGCTGGAATATTTCACTCTGGCTGTCAGCCAAATCTTTGCTACGCTGATGCCAAATAAACGATACCCAATTTCAACGACAGATGCTGTAGTGTTGACACATAATTGATACGTTTATATTCAGGGCTCCCTAGAATCCTGAAACATTTTATTCACAAGAAATATAACTGACAGCAGAATTCAAACAGATTTGCACACAGCTGTTTTTGTGAGACTGGAAGGAAGAGACTGACAACTGCCCAGGGTGGTCAGGAACAGTGGGGACCAAAAATTTTCCAGGGCAAAGGAAAATATGGAGAGACATGGCCCAGCAGTAAAGGTTAAGCTGCTCAGCGAGAAACTCATATGTCGAGAGAAACAGGAAATCTGTAAGTTTTCAGCACAGGTCACATATCCCTTTCCTGCAGAGTTTCTAACTGTGTAGGAGATGGAAGTCAGAGAAACAACACAGCATTGAATAAAAAACATGTCCATAATCTCCTTTTCACTTTGACTTCCTTGGTTTCCTAGGCAGGAAACAGATTAGCAACCATTAAAAATATATTTACCAAAGGTACATTCCAAAGAAAACGTCATATACCCTGATCCTTGTATGTTCACTCTCCGACAGACAATTTGTAATAAACTTTCATAAACAGCATTTATTTTGGAAAGCAACTATATCCCTCCTCAAGCTAAACACACCTTTGCATCCACTGTCATTCTTACAGGAAGAAAATGCCGATGATATTACAATATATGCCTACAACCTGAGGGGTTTTTTTTGGCTTTGGTAACAGGACGTCGTATTATTTTCACGCAATGAATAAAAACATGGAAATATTCAGCAAAAGGTTTGTACCCAGTTATTTCACAAGAAAAAAAACCCAGCAAAAAATAAGATTTGGCATAAAGAAAAGGAGCAAATAAATGCCACACGGCAAAGTTTTCAGTCATTTATCCATTTTTTATTTATCCAGACAGTATATGCTGTTCAGCAAACATGCAATACAGTATACTCCACCATGATGCCTCTTTTTAATTAAAATAAGGTTAAGCTTAAGAATACTTTCGAATTGCACCGTATGGGGATTATCAAATACATTTGAAGTTTGCAGATGAACTAACTGAATACATATTTTGTTGACTGTTTCTTAAATTGTATTTTAGAACATTGATCACAGCTCAGAAAGCTTCTGCAGTGTGATACACTTCTGCTGCTTGTGAGGCCTTATCTAGGCCTCAATTATGGTCTGTACTTCTCTACCAGTACCACAGGAAAGATTTCTTCCTCCAGTCAACACTTTTCTTTCCACTGTATGAGAAAGGACTGATGTTAATTCTTCAGACTTTGCGCACTGCAGCTCTTTCCTTTAATTCTTCCTCTCCTGTGCTTCTAAGGGTTGCTAAGGGCAAAACTGTCACAAGACCTCTCTTCACACTGAATTTCTCCTTCAGGAGTGCCCAGCACAGAGAATACAGATAAAGTTTTACAAGGGAAAAATGCATTTGTCATCAAAGCTCCTATCTCTCAAACCCCCAAATTTTCCAGTTAGTTCAGCAACACAGAATATATAAAATATCGAGGTTTACATCCTTGCAAAAGCACAAAGTGCTTGAAAAGGTCAAGGAAGTATATTAAGAAGAAAAGCTTTAAGGGTCAGGGGTTCTTTTTTCACTGTTCTGCGAGGCATTGGAAAAAAAAAAAAACCCTGAACAATTTCTGTCAAAACATATCCAGAAGTTAAAAGTTCAGCAGCAATTGCACAGGTATCATCTTCCCAAAACACCTCAAAACAACCAACTAAAAAAAACAAAACAAAAAAACACAGAACAAAAAATTTAAAAAGCCCACCCCAAAGAAATCACATCCCTCCCCAAACCACACAGAAGTTTTGCCAGTCACAAAGGATAGTTGGGACTAACCTCCCACTGGCATTTGGGCATTTCAGGAACATAGACAGAGAATCATAAAACCGTTTGGGTTGGAAGGGATCTTAAAGATCATCTCATTACAATGAGAAAATGAAAAAAAACAGCTAAGCCAGCTGTCAACATCTTTGATTTACCAGAATCAGACATGGGGTATGACAGGGTGCTACACCACAGGCAGACCCAATCCTCCTCTCTCCTGTTCAGAGGGGATCAGATGCAAAGCAGCTCCAGATGCTGTGCCTGAGCCAAAGAAGGCCAGTCTCACTGCATTTGACACTGAGCACAGCACAGAAACAAAGCTCAAAGGCTGCACAGAGGATCCTGCTCCTGTCTAACTACTTGGAAGAGTGTGCAGAGAAGTGTAGGTCAGACTGCAAGGCACTGTGTAGCTACACCATGTGCACGTGTTAGGAGGGGTGTGATTAGTTCAGGAGATCAATGGTAAGATGTACAAACCAACTCAAAGATTTCTACTTGTTACTCCAAAGATTTATTCCTACAGCTCTTTTGGGATGTTTGACAACTCCCCCCTTAAGCACATACTAAAGTCAATAACTTTCTCTTTTTTAAAAAATATATCATATTCAATAGTAATAACCCACCCTATTACTAACAAAGGCAAGAATTTAAAAAGTCACATGGATCCTCACTCCTACTATTGGCTTCTGCATTTTGTTCTGTTTGGACACAAACAGAAAGGTTTCAATTTCTCCCAACTCAGGAAGGCAGTGCTGTAGCTGGAAGACATGGGAAAAAAACAATAAAATGATTGTATACAAGTATTTCTGTTTCCCTTCCTCCATTTATAATGTAATTTAAAACAAAAGCAAAAGTGTGTTTGATGGAAATTATTGTACAATAAGTTTAATATGCTAAATAATCAACAGAAAGAAATAAGTCATCTTCAACTTTTAGAAGTGTAAAAGACTTAGCAATAGTTCAGGCAATCAGATTTCAGATCAAATCTTACTTTTACAGACACCATTTCCTGTACTCTTAAGTATTTCTCCTACAACTGTGGGAAAGCCTTTAACAATGGAGGGAAACTGTTTGGTCTGCAGACTGAAATAATAATTCAGCAGTAAGAACCAGCATCAAGGCTTTTGAGCAACGGTATCAAATCCTAACATTAAGGGAAAAAGTTGGCATGCAGCCTTTTCCTCTAAGCTAAAGTACTTCAACACAAGTAACTTTAAGACTCCAAGCCTTCAAATGTACTTCACAGGTTACAACAGTATAAATACAAGTCTCTCCTGTAACAGTTATGAATTCAGAAAACTGAAGTTTTTCTGATGCTGTGAAGCATTAACACCTAAACCTCTCAAGCCACTTCAGACACATTAATCCTGTGGTTTTTGTCCTAAACTATGCTAGAGTTTAACTGTATGTTTTTCCATTCAAAGTAGGCTGTAAATGTTGAGCTGATGGCCAGACCCAGCACAGTAAGTGCATACGTTTCTAAGCAGAGCTAAATTTGCAAAGACAACTAACCACAGATGAACTTCCTGAGCCTTTTTGTGGCATGACTGCAGGCTCAGAGCCATATTTTATATTGGCACCAGTAAGTCTAATAAAAGGCTCTGGGATCTCGAATCTTACTTGTATTATGACAGCCACGTACCTAATCTGTGTTTGAGGGTGCATTTTTATAACCAAAAACTCCATCCTGAAGCTTCCTTCTTTTTGTTATGCTTCTAGCTGGGTGTCAAAGTCAAGCAAAAGATCTATCCTGATGCAATGATGCTACTGACATATAATTACCAGTGAGCAGCCATGCTAAGAACAAACACTTGAGAGGCAAAGCACTACAGTGAGTTTTAGTAACAAATTTATATAACACACCTCCCCCTCCAGACCTGACACTAAGCATTGTACCATGCTCAGAGAACTCCTCTCCAAATATACAAGCAAAGCCAAGGTGTCAAACCAAACTGACACTGGGTGAAAAAGCAGAGACCGATTTATAAACCAAAAGCAGTCTGAGAAGGAGATGGGATAGACACCCTGAGGTCTAGTACATCCAAACCCTGATTATCCATACCTCTAGCATGACACAAAGCCCAAAAACAACATGATCTGAACACAAGGGTTTTATGCATAGCAACTAATAAGGCTTGAGGAGCCTCATTAGAGACCCTTCTCAAAAGAGCCTACTGAAGGCAGATGGTACTTTGAGTGTTAAAGCCTACCCAGCCACCTCCTCTCATTTAACATTTTTTCCCCAAGTTTACCATCATGCAAACACAGCTCTTCAACTCTTTAACTGTATGTAGTACATCTTTATTCTTCAAGATTTTTTTAGACCAGTCTATGAAAAAAAAAAGAAAACAAGACAAAAAACAAACAAAAAAAAATCCCAGGAGAACCAAGGCAGAACACAGTCACAATCAAAATGGATTGGGTTTGTTCCTGCCAGAGTCTAAGGGGTGCCCATGTAAGTAGACATAAGGCCACATCATTCTGCATTCCCCCTCACCACATCAGCTCATTTCAGTCTGAAAAAGTCATTTGTGCCTGCAGCAGGGCAGGCCACATTTCTACTCTTCATGTGACAAAGACACAAACACATTGGTTCAGGCAGAAGCAGCTTTTGCACTGATGCTGTTCTTTATTTTCCTCTCATTTTGTGAAATACAGAGACAATTTCTGAGCAAAAGCCTTTCGGGAAAGAGCTTTACTCAAAATCACTAGTCCTCTGTCTAGCACAATAAGAGCAGAGAATGCAAATTAGTTTCAATAAAAGCAGCTAGCAATCAATAAGAAAGGGCTGGTCTCTAAGAGTAAAACTGGTTCCTCTAAGGATAAGAGTTAAAAGGAGAAAAATGTAAGAAGATAAATAAAGGAAGAATAAATGTAAACGACGTAGGTCATGCACAGGAGAAAAATCTAACACTGCAATTAAAAAAAAACCAAAAATCAGACAAACTGTCAAAGAAATCTGGGCACAAATAGGAAAGAAAAATACCAGTGAGAAAAAGTCCAATGGAAAACATGTGCAATCCAAACAAGATAAAATAAAAATCATGAAAGGGATCAGAAAAGAGGTTAGCTGGCACTAAAGCTTAGGGCACCAGTCACGGGTTCACATTCTAGCCTGGTTCACAGGCTTTGGTAAGTCCAATAATGAGTTTCAGCATTCCTGCTTCCACATATCAGGCCATTTCACACAACCTTGTAAACCTGTCTCCTCTGACCCTCTACCATAACACAGAAAGTCAATACCCACCCGAGCAGATCAGAACCCACCCACTCTGCATGCAGTCAGACTTCTCTGCTATATCCTTTTACCTTCAGGTCCACAAGAACCTGCAGAGGACTGGGGAAAGCCCAGCCTTATCATTATTACCTATTTAAGGAAAAAAAACCTAAACAAAAAAAAACACTCAAGACTGACACTTTCACTGAATTTCCATATTACTGTGTCTCATTTTTATAAGTCAGTGAGAGATTGCATTATGGTCACAGAAGCAGCTCTTACAGACAGGGGAAAATAAAAGCGTGGCACTGTTAGCCACCTCCCCTCAAGAGAAACCAAACAGTCAGGTGCTGTGCACACTGCAGAAGTCAGTGGCCCAAATCAGTAATCCTCCATCTTCCACCTACAAATCCAGCTCCAGTTTCTGGATTTATCAACATCTCCCACCAAACCTTGGTTAAGGTGGAGGTAATGCCCCAATCTTGCACATGCCTTTAATACTATGAGCAAACAGGAAGGCAGGCAAGTACTAAAGAGCTTTTTATCCCCAAAGAATCTGACCACAAAACTATACACTGTAACTCCTCTGGCCCCAAGAATGCAGCCCCCATCCATGAAGTAGCTACTTAAATAGCACACATGAATTGCAAAAAATGCTGTTTTCTACACTCACCGGAAACTGCAGTGGAAAGTTCACTTCACATTATTTCATTTGCATTAAGTTTTGACCAGCATACTGCTGGACTAGGACGATAACCCCTCTGACAAGTCAATCATATACTTAAAATTATGCTTGTAGTTTCAGAACTTCAATGCAGAGTAATTTGATTGGGGCATGCCCTACCTTTTGAGAAATTTTTCAAGATTTCTAATGACAGCAGTGGTCAGAAACTTCTGGGTACAGAGACACCCAGAAGCTCACACTTTTAAGAAAGTAGAAAGTGGCTAACTTCTTTCCATCTAAAATGAGTGTACAACAAAGACGGATAAAGACCAAAAAAAACCCATCCTGAAACTAAACTAGTAACAGGGCGAAAGACAACAGAGAGAATATTATCACATATTCTCATCTCCTCAAGATACACATGTGCTCAAAGAGTTCACAAATATCTCATCTCCAGCTACCTCCCCCATTCACTATACAAAGCCTGGTTCCTCTATAAAATTATTTTAGGGTTTGTCTTAAGTAAAAATATCTCTCTCAAAAAACCCAAACAAACAACTAGAAGGGGAAAAAAAAACCAAAACAAAGAGGCTGGCGGAGGCGGTTTACACTGTTGCAGGATTTTACATCTACAACTTCATGGTCTGCAACTACTGATAAAACAATTACAGCATTTTAACAGCACATTTCCCTAAGGTGGCGAGCAGTTAAGACATTTATATACTGAACAAGATGCCCTTCCATATTTGCGTGGCCTATCAGCCACAAACAGGATTAAGAGCTCAGCAAATCCTCACACAGGCCACATCTGCCAACATAACTCTTTCCCATCATGAGCAGGAAGGAAGGTAACTTCTCAGCTGTATGCAGGACTTACTGGGAAGCTATTACTGCTGCAATTAAAAAATTAAAAACCAACTAAAAACCGAAACAAACAAAAAAGAAGAAAACCAAAATGGCATCATGCACACCTCAGGATCTTTCACCTTCTAAAAACCAATCTCACCTTGTTACAGAACTTGTGGTCTTTCAGCTCTGCCACTGCTCTGGTGGCCCTGTGCAGCCATCAGCCTTGGGAACCTCCAGAGAAGACAACAGGCAAGATGTCTTTGCAGGACAATTTCTCCAAGCATTACATAATGAATCAAAAACTAGAGAAATCTATATTGGCATGCAACACAAATTGCTACTCCATGTCATGAACATCAATCCACCCAGGGATACTTCTTGCAGTGCATGACGGAAACAGAGATCATTTTATTCTGGAGCACCTGGACCTGAATGAGATGCCAGATCCATTCTCAAAGGACTCAGATGGCTTTGGGAGCAGCTGAAGCACATCTGTAGCAGTAAAAGCTAAGCCTAGCCCAGTTCAGCAGAGAGGATTTGTGGTTAGTGCCCTCAAACCCCAGTAGTACTGCAGAAGATCAGTGTATGTCCCTGAGCAGAGTCCCCATGACAGCAGCACTGCCTGCTGAATCAGGAGCATCTCCTGTGACTTCATGGAGTTCATTCAGCTCCTTCTCACCACTGCTTCTTGTTTCAATACCACCACTGGGACAAACCTTGTTGTCCCAAAGTAACAGGAAAGGGGGAAAGATGACGGAGAAGGGAAATTTGTGAAAACGAACAAGGAAATTACATTACAGTACACATTGCCATCATCAAAGATATCTACCATCCAATAAGACAGGTCACATCACCTAACCAGTACATGTATCTTTTATACACATATATATATAGATGCAAAAGCCTTTCTGTGCTTATTTAATGCATAGAGAAATGATTTGATTTTAATATTGAAGTTATTTTGCTAGCATACAGATCTAGCAGTGACCAGTGAGCACACAGTCCACCCTCCCGCTGCCACTGCACCCACACCCCCCTCCAAACAATCAGCAACGAGCCAGTGATCAGCTAGGCAGCATTACTGAGGGCTGTCACCTCACACAGGCTCTGGGCTAGCTACAAAGCTCAGATAGTGTTCCACAGACAAGAGGTGTGGGCACACAGTCCCTGCTGAACATTTGATGTCTCACACAAACCGGTCTCATCAGACTGTGAACACCAATCATATCCCAAAAAGGTGTAATGTGTGCTCAGGACTCCCTAGGAGAGCCTTCCAGTGTCCACCCTGGCAGCACCTGAAGCTGCCCAGCTCTGCAAATCGCTTGTCTTTATCTCTGTGAGTGTGCCAGTGCTGTCCATGCTCTTCTGTGCTGCCCTGCATTTGTGGCCAACAGCTCTGCGAAAACCCTCTCGAGGAGCAGAACGGAGAACTATGCAAGTCCAGGCAGGAAAATGCACTAAAGAAACAGGCAGTTCCTAGTTCTCCAAAAATATTGGGCACTATTTGACAGCTTCACCTAAAATTCCTGTTCATAGATGTCCCTTCTACGTTTCCCACAAAGAATGAGGGAAACCAGCAGCTAAAATTGCTGTGCAAGGAGCAGTTCATTTATCTGACAAAAATCAGTGAAATCAACAAATGTTGAGAACAGTTTTCTTCTTAGCTTCATCTTAGGAGGTCTGTATGTTATAAATAGGCCACTAAAAGGCAATTAAGACAGAGAGGCAGAGCAAAAAGTTATTAAAAATGTACCAAAGAGAAACTCATTTCACTTTTTTTCAACAGGGCATTGGGGAATTCCTGTAAGACTTCTAGTTCATTTCAAGGAGGAAATTCCGAACGAAGCTAAAAATAACTGACAATCAAATTTTCAAAATTGAAAGAAACACGGGAACCCCCAGAGGTTCGACCCAGGGTGGCACCAATCCACAGACCGATAAAAATATCATACAAATTTCAGGCAGGATAGGGACCACGGAATAGAAATCACTCTGACAGGAGAACATTTAAAACAGTCGAGAAAATAAGAGAAAGGGTTGAACTATAATCGGTTTAGAAACACAGGAGAAAAAAAAACATAAAGGTAACCAACAACGAGGAGAACCACAAAACTATGCACCGAACTCATGACAGCTCATCACAGGGATAAAATACGCATAAATAAAGGCACGGTGCTTTAAAAAAGAGACGAACCCCACATTTTTACATTCAGAACAGATTCTTTTCTTTCTTTCTTTGGTCACCTTTAATGCTTCCCTGAGTTGTTTTTTTTTTTTTTTTTTTCAAATAGGCTGCTTAAACAGAGGTTTCGGTCGCTTCCCGGCTCAGCTGTACTCGCGACTGGGAATCAAAATTAAGTTGATAAAAAAAAGAAGGAGCAACAACACGCAAACCCCGAAAGTCTTCCGCGAGTCTTTGGAGCAGTTATTTTCCTGGCTAGCCTCTCAGCGGAGATTCCCGGGAACTGCCACCCAGCCCCGGCAGCGTGGCCC
>VZTB01005695.1:1090354-1114497 GCA_013397245.1 Thryothorus ludovicianus | reverse complement strand
TACCCCGCGGGCCGGGGAGCTGCGTGAGGCGCGCCAGGCCCCCTCAGGTGTTGGCCCGCTGCCGTGTGGGGCGGGCGGGAGAGAGGTTTCTAAAGGAGAGTTCCAAAATAGGTAGGATCAGGACAGCAATTCTTTTTTTTTCTTTTTTTTTTTTTTTTCCGCGTACCAGCAGGACGGAAGCGCCTGTTGAGTTGATCAAACTCTGCGATAAATGTGCCGAAAATGAAAATGGAGGGCAGGCTGCGCGTCCGCCGGGAGCAGGGGCGGTGTGGGCAGAGCGGCGGGACTGGGTGTGCTGAGCAGCCCTGTCACAGCAGCCCGAGCTGCCGGGGTCTCTGCACCGGCGACACCCCAAAAACACCGGCAGCTGCTTTCCCGGGCTGCCACAGAGACGCTCTGCTTTCGTACTGCGGAGAAGAGATCTCTCACCGCGTTCCTAAACAGACAGTAACTATAGCTGGTGTAAAATATAAGACCTCAGACATCTATTTGTCTTTTCTTCTTGTCAGGAATACACATTTTGAATATGAAAGACCTTTCTTGGGCTTGCAGTGGTTGCAGTGCGCCTGAGGCACAGCTTTCTGCTGAAAAGGTTGGTTGGGAGCCCTTCTTCCAGGCTGATAGCAGCTACAAAACTCTTTACAAGCTTAGTGGTTTCATCCTTTTCCTCATGCCTTTCTTAAAGTGTTTCCTGTGAGAGCGTTCATGACAGGCATCTTAGCGTAACCTCAATAAAACTTCTAATTGAGTGGTCTTAGTCGTGTTGTTACCTCCTGTTGTTGTTCTTTCTGCTGCAAACATCCATTTCTCAGAGTGCCGGGCACAGTTTTAATCTCGAGGTGCGCTGCCAATTTGAGGTTAGGTTCTGACTTTGAAGTCATAAAGAAGTGCTATTGCTGATGTTCAAATAATGCTGGACTGCTTAGGGCTAAAGCAGAGAAGAAATAAAATTGTGCTTTTCTAAAACATCTCTCACACTGTGATTATCTCGAAGGGCTTTATTAAGTAATGTCAAGTAAAGGGGCACCTTTAAGCATAGCAGCAATTCCATGCATAAATGTACCTTTGAACGGGGAAAATTTTGGCATTAGAGTTATCTACTCATTTAGTAGGGCTATTATGTATGTTTAATGATCACTTGCAGTGCCATGAGAAATATCGAATAATGGTCACCGCTTAAAACCATTAAGGAAAGATAAATTATGTATGTATATTAAATTCCTCCTTGGGCTGACTCTAAGTAAGAAAATGCAGCCAAGTCGATTTAAGGTTAAAGTGAATGTGTGAATCTTTGCTACATATTCCAGGAAAGCTGTTAAACTTAGAAAGTACATAATTTGGTGGTTATTAAGTTACATATTTATGCTAAAGTACTCCAACAACAAACTATACTGGGACTTAAAAGTTTGAGCAGGAAATCTAATGTTGGCTGGCGCACAATCGGTGCAACTGTGATCGCTCCAGCTTCAGCGACGCCCAGCAACGGGATGTTGCCATTTAGGAAACACAGATTCCTGTCCAAGCTTTAAGCAGAAGACAATGCGTGAGCCATATAGGTTTTTCAACCTGCATCTGTCCAAAACAGATGTGATTAAGTGCATCTTTGTATAGCTCTTGATTTATTCACCTGGCTTCCTCAAATATTGGATATATGTATGTCTCTTGCCCAAGAAAAATAGGGCTCTTCGGAGTATTGATTGCAGCAGTGGCGTCTGCGGTACAGCTCAGTAAAAGGTTTGGTTCATATTTTAAGACATTGCACTGTTCTAGGTAGTAGGTAATAGCAGGTAATAAACCTACATGTCCTTTGGATGTAGGTGTAAAAATCTGCTGCCAGGATTATAATCTTTATTATTTATTCTTAATGTAGAAAAAAAATCTTTTCAGGATGAGCTATCAGTGTGCAGTCATCTCCCCCTAAACCTGCTCAGAATGTATAGATTTGTTTTATGCAGTACTGTAAAAGCATGGGAAATGCTATTGCCAAATTCAGTATTCTGTCCTTTTGTTGTATCCTACTTCTGTGACAGTAGCAGCTTAGTCTTTTAATAAATACATATGGTTTTACATATGTGCATGTATGGAGAGAACAAGAAAAAAATTACACATAAAGTGCAACTGAAGTGCATAAACTGTGGTGTTCATTACAAGTTCTAATACAAAATATCATTGAATGTTCATATACATCGGGGTTCATATAGGTGTACACTTACAAGGACCTTTCCCTTGAATATTGTTTCCTTCTCTGGGAACTTACAGTGGCAGACCCTTACAGATTATATCCTTCCCAACTGGCAAAATATTTTGTGACAATAAGAAACAGGTGTTGCTGGCCAAGACACTTTGGATTTGTGATTTTCACGGTCTCTGGCAGTTTTGGACTTCTTCTCCAACAAGAGGCAGAGCCACAGCACAGATACTTTCCACGTCTGTGCAATTGCACTCCTGGGTGTTGCTGGTGTCTTTGCCTTCCAAGAACTCCTTTGCTGTTCTTTTGATTTCTTTTTGGTTCCGCACTTTCTTCAGATTTACTCTGGGTTCTTGTTTTCCTTGTTTTCTGTTCATATCAATCTCCTGGGAGCCTTCCCCTAAATCTGATCATCAGAGTCTTCTTTCTCTCATAAGATTCAACATGGAAATCTCACAGTTACCTCCAACACTCAGACTAGATGATCTGTCAAGCTTTGTGTGGGACAGGGGTGCCATGGAAAAGCCTATTTATCTTTTTCTGACTATGAAAAGTACATAAGAAGTAGATCATATTTAGACATTTAAAGTGGGGTGAGATGAATTCCATTTTATGATACTTCTCTGTTGCCAGTGAAGTCAAAGACAAACTGAGTCATTTCAGTACTGAAAGATAAGAAATTTTTATGTCCTGGTAACCGTGGTACCTGTGGTGATGGATTCATTAATGCTTTCTTTTCTAACTCAGCAGCTACCTCAAAACACGAGTGACCATTTGTTATTATTGGAAAGTAGTTTGATAGTCTTGGACAAATCCACATGGCTTTTAGTCTGTGTTTTCAGTGATTGTTTCCTGATAGATGTCACTCGTTGAACTGTCTCAGAGACAATAATGCTCCTACTCTGGAGAGGAGATCTTTGGAGCTCAGTCTGGTTTAGAACAAATGTATCAAAAAGGTGCTTTAAGGAGCACAGCAGCTCCGGACTGGATGTAACTGTGTATGGAACAAGATCCTAGGAATAGACTGCTTAACTAAAGTTAAAGATCAACATTTTCACGCTAAGAATGAGATTAAAAACATGAAAGCAAATAAAAAGGGGAAGTAATATACATCCTGAAAAATTTTCAATAGTAATGTCTACATTGAGGCAGGATGCTTTCCTGATTTGGGCCCAGAAATTATGATGACCTCTCTCTATATAGAAGCCAAAGTATATGATCACAGTGCTTTCTTCTGGCTTTACAAATTATGGAAAAAGCTCTTGAAACAGAAAGCTGGGCTATATTGACAAGGTAGAAGAAGCTGGTTTGTACTGTCACCATCCTGCAGAAATCCTTTTTCTGAAACCTGAATAACACTTTCACAGTCACAACAGTTTGCCCAGTGTAGAGCCTAAAATAACCTTTAGAAGATGTGAGTTTTGATACAAAACAAAAGACTGGATTCATTTGCTGGTGTTAACTTGGCATAGCTCCATTGAAGTCAGTGGAATTGTACTGTTTTACAAAAGGAGCAAATCTGATCTGTAAACATTTGAAGCTAAGACTAACACACACTTAGACTATCCTTTTTCCCAAGTACTTCAGGTCGCAGCAGAACTCTTGGGTTTAAGATTCCTTTTTCAGCAGAACATGATATGTAACATTCTGAAAGATATTATAGAAATATGACATCACCAGAACTTTGGCTGATCTTACCTGAAAACCATAACAATATTTTTCAGAAACTAGTGAGAGATAATTTATATTTTGTGTGTTGGATGCACGCCAGTATATTTTGCAGGCTAATTCTGTAGTGCAAGTTGAGTCTTTTTATATTTCATCTGCTGTCACAAGAGATCAAATGACAGATAAAAAATTTACTTGATAATAATTGAGTATGTCATCTGTTCTCAAAGGCTCACAGTTCCAAAACGGGGAAAGACCGAACTAGGAGAAATGTATAGTGTCTCATTATACTTTATCTTTCAGGTAGCTAAATATTGTGACTAAAAGTCAGACTAGACAGTTACATCTGTACCATGTTTTACAGAAGTGGAAAGATAAGTCACAGAAGTTGACAAGGCTTTCTTCAGTACATTCTATTGAAAAAAATGCTTCAGTTGATCTGCTTATAATTTTTCACGCTGTGTCCTCTTTTGGCACCGAACTCTATGAAATTTACAAAAGCAACACCTGCAGTTCTCTAAATCACAACCCTTTTGAAAGCTGAAGTCTACATATAACATTCTCACATTCAATCAACCTAAATGTGTTAACAGCTATGTGACTTACAGTGAATCCCTGAAGACTTACACTTGAGAAAGAATCTTCTTTGTTTGAAGATGTCTCTCTGAAGAACCTGTCATACGAGCCAGACTTTCAAACTCTGCTCTATAAACACCGTGGCACAGTGCTGAGCAACTTCCTGCGACTTACTAAGTGCTTTCAACTCTTACTGAACTTTTAGGAATTGTAGGAAGTTGACTGTTTACAGGAAGAGCTGAGACTTTTAAAGAATGAAGTGCAAACTAATTTTATTAGCTTACATGCTTGTAGTTACTTTTAGGTATAGTTTGACATTTTCTATTTTTTCTTCTTGACATAAAAATATACTCAACTGGCAAAGTCTTGCTGTCACTTCAATTAAGATTCTCACACCAGTCATCAGCTTCTTCTGTTGCTGTTGATGTTAGAGGACAAAATGTTTTGGAGGAACTTATGTGTAAAAAACTTATTTTTTAAAGTTAATGTGTAGTGCCATGAATTTCAGCAGATAATTTGCTTCCCTTATGTATATAAATGTACTAATGCTGTGAGCTATTTTATATTTTTCTAAAATCATAGCAGCCAGATATCCAAAGGACCAATTTGGTTGTGGACTTTTCTCTAAACAATCAGTATATTTCCAGACCAGAGTTGTTGACTGCTCAATGATCTGTTGAAAGATTCAGTGGCATTTGGCACATAGATACTCTTTACAGCATGCCCTTCATTCTCTCTGGCACATAACAGAGCCTTCTGCTTCCTCTTGCTTCCCTCATGATCACCTTACAGTGACTCTGGAAGTAAAATAATATAATTAAAGGGAGAGTGGGTATCTCCAGATAACATTAGAAAATCACATAGCAGGATTATCCAGCTTTGTGCTTAGTAAGTTTAGTGGAAAGATGGGTTCTGTGCTTTTTGACATGGATGTCACTATAATTCTTTGTGATGGGCCTTCACATTTGATGATATTGCAAAAGCAGAGTGGGATAGATATAACCTTGAAATAAATTGCAATCTGTGGGAATAATTAAACAGCAGGGCGCTTTCACAATGAAGTGGTGGGTCACTATAACTTTGGTTTTTTTTCAAAGTAAGAGTTGATATCTTTTCTACAAAATATGCTTAAATCATCTGGAAGAAATTTACAGCCCCTGTACTGAGATTACAGGCTGGAGACGTAGTTCCTTTTGATTTCTGGAACCATGAATCCGTGAAGAGTTTCTTTTCTTTGTGGATCGTGGTATAGTGAGCAGAATTGTGCCCATAGTCCTTGTTTTGCTCATAGTACTTTTAGTTCTGTATTACACTAATATGTGTAATTAAATGTCATCTCTCAGGACTTCAGATAATATTCTGAAGTGGTTAGGAAGCTTTCTCTACCTTGCCCCCTCACTTGCCTGGGCAAAACTGGCCAGATGTACTTTTATTGATCTTTTCCTCCACCAAACCCATCAAAAGTGAGATGCTGGATAGCGTAGACTGCTGGCTAGAGAGGGTGAAGATTTCGCACTGGCTGGCTGGAATGTCTTGTTCATGACCCAGCTTTGGGCCTAAGGAAGAGACATCAGTCATAAGATGAATGTATGTGTTTCTGTCAGAAAGGAAGGGTTGGGGGTTTATGCTTGCAGCTGTGTGGAGGAGTGGAGTAGATTCTGGCTGCAGATGGGTTCCAGTAATATCACTAATGATGTCACTATAAAACATTTTCATGCATAACAGGATTAAAAGAGAGTGTGTGATTCCTGTTGACCTGCCTCTGAAAAGAAGTTTGTAACTCAGCTGTAAAGTCTGAGGGTTATATTGCCATGCAGATTGAACCAGGCAGTAAAAACCTGTTCCTCATAAAACTATGCAGGTTTAATTCCAGCCCCCAAACCCTTTTATTTATTAATATCAGACTTGGAGATTTTAGGAGAAGCATAAGGCACTGTCTGGTATCAGCAGTTCTTCCTGGGCTCAATTCCAAAGTCTTTCTCCACATTGTATCCATGAATATAATATCTAATATTACATCTGTGGACATTCTTAATAATTCAGTTCCTTGGATCCCAGAGGCCAAATTCATAACTTTCCCTTTTTTTTCCCTCAAGGTCCTATACTTATAATGCAAAGATACATATTGCAATTTTTTTTTTTTCGGTGTTGTGAGAAGTGAAGGGGGGAGATACTCTCTTCTCTTTCAGTCTAATAACTTCCATGTGTAGGTGCCACTCAGCATGAGGGACTATGGGAGCAATCTCACCAAGCTGGGCTAGGCATGAAATTCTATTTTGAAACTGGACCCACACAGAAGCCCACATTCAGGGGTTGGAGGTATTTGAAATAGTGCATTCCTGATGGCTTCAGATTTGGAGTTCTGGCTTTGGATCTTTTCCCAGTGGAGATAAACACGATTATACACCCTAGTAGGTGTTATATAATCTCTAGTCGCATTTGGATTCACTGCTACGTATGTTTGATACTTCCTCTCATACAAAATATTAGATATTAGTTCTCTTCACTTCCATCTGTGTAGCTGGGTTGTTTTTTTTTCTACAAAATTCAATAACAAGAAAAAATTCAATGCATTTATACTCACATGAAACCAGTCATGCAAAGCATTCGTTTATGAAAGAGAGATGGTTACACTGAGTCAATACTAATACAATTACCTACTTGAACAAGCTTGGTTACTCAATGCATTACCGAATTCTGTCTTTTGAGAGTCTTGCTGGGTTGTTTTTTTCTTAAGGTTCTCTTTCTGTATGCTTTTGTTCCTGTGTTTTCAAGAACCACCAGTAGCTAGAAATGTAGAGGTACACACTGTTGTCATGGAAAACCTGACTTACCTACACAGATATCTTACCATCCCTGTAAACAAAAAACAGATGCAAGATTTGAAAACTATATTTACAGCTCTGAGACACAGTAGGCTATTTGGTAGAGCTGGGAAATACTTTTTTCTGTCTGTCAAAATCTTGAAATAAGCTTTTCTTATTCCCAATAGGACCAAAGTTTTCCTTATTCCAAGTAGGATAAAGGTTTCAAGGGGCAGGGAGATGAGTGGGATGAAAATTGTCTCTGTTAAATTTTTAAATTTAAAAAAAAAAAAAGGTTCTAGATGACTTTTCATGTTTTACCTTACTCTATTCCAAATATTCTGCTTCAATTTATTTTTTTATAAGTTTCATCCCTAAATGGCAAACCATACTGAGGTTAAATATTTCTAATTTGGAAAATATGGAAAGAGGAAGATTTTTACTATTTCCTAATAGAAGCTGCTTTGAAACTGATAATTTCACCTAAACTCCCCCACTTCTGTAGAAATGGTGCTTTCCAAACAAAATATTTATGTTAAAAAGTGTGACTAGTCTAGTTTATCAACAATTCTTAAAAATTAAGATTGTTGGTTTGGAGTTATATCTGTGACCCTCTGAAATCAATGGAAATCTTCTAGTTTCTGTAGACTGTATTAATCATTTTTGCTAAATGTGATGTGTCAAGCTCATTAAAAAAACACCCCAACAACTTTAAATGTGTTTCACTTCATCTTAGGGACGAACTGAAGTTTACCAGAGCCTGACATTGTTGCCCAGGAGCAATGAAGCAGGAGCTGATCTAAACTCTGCATCCAAGGAGTAGAGTGGAGATGTTGTTTCTTTCCCTTTGCTTCCAGTTAGAGGAAATTGCTCCATTGGACTACACCTGTATGGTTGCACTTATCCTCCAATATTGTGGATTATCCCAGAGTGTTGCACTGATCACAGTTTGAAGTCACTTCAAAAGGCACCAGAACCCAATTGTGATCCACATAGAAGTGAGTGGTAAAGATGCTCCTCAACCACAGCTGTTCATCTCCACCTATTGTTATGAGAAAATTTAAGGGTGTGTCATCGTGCATTGCCTGCTTAGCATTCATCTTAGGTTTTCCATAACATATTTAGTAAATTAAAACTCATATACTCCCTGGAGAGCAGACTAGAAACCCCTCCAATTCCTCCTCCAATCCTTCCCTTAATCACAGAGTTAGAAGTCATATTCTCTCAGGTCCCTGTGGATATCAATTTTTCTACGTAGAGTGGGACATCTTCAGCAAAGGTGGTGAGACAGACATTCAGAGTGCTCTATAACTCTGACATTATGGCACTTCCATGGGAAAACAAAATCAAACCGTTTAGGCAAATGGAGTAACTGGGGCACCTCTGTCCTGGGCTGCATTCAAACTTGAATCCTTATCAGTGTGTTGTTAGGTAAAAACACTTATCAGGAGCATCCAGCAGGCCCAGAAGAGCTCAGCCTTGAACCTAATCCAAAGCAGTTTGGTAGCAGTACACTGGTCACAAGACCTGGGCTCGTACAGGTATGCCTTCCCCTGGAGTTCACCATTATTTAGAAATAATGGCTGCAGTGGTTTGGTTTTTGATCAAGCAGAAGGAACGAGGGTAGAGCAGCCCTCCTATTTGCTGTGTCACAAGGGGAGTGGAAGCAGTAGCTCTTGGGGAAAGCTCCTGCTGGAAGTCTGCACCCGCTGCATCGCTCTGCAGCTCACCACTGGGAAAGGGCTGGCTTTGCCCAGCCTGACAGCAGTGAGCATCGCTCAGCTGACGGCTCAGAAAGCTGGGCTTGGCTCACACACAGCCATTCCCACCTGATGAGCTGGGTCAATTGATGCAGTCACTCTGGGAGACATAGTAAGAATACTCAGTTTTAGCAAGGCTGCACTGCATGGGTATCCCCCTCATTGGAAAGAGAGATGAGGGCTGCATACAGGACAAGGCGTGATTAACAGGAGGGAAAAGAAGGAGAGGCAGTATATTTTTGGAGAGAATAATTTCATACATTTTTCCTTGATCTTTTTGAAGGTTTGGGATTTTTTTTTCCTTTATTGTCATGTATCCCATTTGTAGCCAATGTGACTCCATGCTTCCACCCTTTCCCCATTTTTCACATGCACTGCATAGAGTGCACAGTTATGGGTGTAACTTTGCAGTTGTGCATAGACTTCATCTCTTCTCCAAAGAAGAGACACCATTACTTTGCAGAAGACTCAGGAATTAATGACTCTTTCTGAGAGTCAGGACACAGGAGGGGACCAATCTCTGTAAGGTTACAGGGTACTGAGGGCAAAAGAGCAGAACTGATGGATCAGATGCCTAGAGGAAAGCTTCACTTCATTCCTTGGATTCTGAGCTGTCTGGAGCAGAGCAGGTTGTTTGGTTTGATTTTTTTTTTTTATCAGGTTGCATGATATAGTATAAATAAGAACAATTCACAGTTCAGTGCTGCTCTGCTAGGCAGTACCTAATCCTTTTTGGTGCAGGGAAACAATGAGCTCTTGGCTTGTTTTTTTAATATGTCATGCACAGGAGGAATTCCTCATGTTTTATATAGTCAGTTGCTGCTAGATTTTTTCCGCCGCTGGCATTCAGCCTTTGTTGTTGCCACAGCTCTAAGTGCATAATAACAATACAATACATATTAGCAAAAATATGGTGACCTGTCACAATGTAACTTGCTGCTATAGCTGCTGCAAGAACAGTTCTTTCTTCCTGCTTCTGCTTCTGATCTGGGGAGAAGCTTTCCTTTTATTTAAGGGTTTTTACCCTTAAATAAATCAAATATTCCCAATGTGCACCTTCAACTGTCAAACTTTCCTGCTTTTGGGGCAGTGTGCAAGTGTGCAGGGCACTGTTACAACCTGTGAGCGTGCAGGACACTGTTGTGATCACAGTATGTAAAGGAGGGGCTGGCCCACTCCTCCATCACACAGGGCACGCCTGACAAGAGCGGAACAGGCTGGAATCAGCTGGAACCAACTGGAACTGCCTGGAACCTTCAGGGTGCAGCCCCTATACTTCCAGACTTGTAGACTCAGGTCTGTTGACTTCCCTATGGGACAGCTCTTGGACTCTGACATCTTCCCACTAGGGCAGCTCTTGATATCTCTTATTTGCACGCTGGGACAGCTCTTGCTAACTTTCATCTTCCAACTGGTACAGCTTTTCGACTCTCACATCTTCCCGTTGGGACAACCCTTGGACTCTCACATCTTCTGCTTTGTATAGGGATGTCTCTTTGGCAGCCTTACAATCCTGCAGTGTTAATCGCACCAAACAGTGGGCTTTATTTTGTTTCTAATACAGATACAGAGCCTTAATTACTCCAGTATTGTTTTAAGTACCTCAGCACGTTCTTATCTGTTTTACTGCACTTCATTTCATATTACACGTTTCCAGTTGGAGGCTTAACAGGAGGCAGAAGCAATCAAACCATATTGTCTTGCATAACAGTGGGGAAACTGCCATGTCTCTCACGCAAGAGATTAATCATAGACTGTGTGCTGTCTTTGTTAAACAAAAACACGTCTCGCTTAAACAGCTTAAAAGTTACATCCTGTGTGATGCTGTCAGGGTGGGGGAGCAAAAGTCAGATGTCTAAAGAGTCGAATCTTTGAAGGAGCAGCTTTTTTTTTTTTTCCCTTTGTAAATCATACCATAAATTGCTGCAGCTGATGTCGGAGCGCAGCGCTTTTACAGGAGGCTGCTGCTGCAGGTAGGAAGGGACAAACTGTTGCTGGGCAGATTAGTGGGGGAAACCGGGAGAGCTCCAGGTGCAGAAGGAATGGCCCGCTATTGCCAGGCGAGGGAGCTGCTCTGGGGCAAACTCGGATTCTCTATCCACACATTATCTCTGGAATATAAGTAACTGCCGCCCTAAAATACCTAGGAGGGCCAGGCACTTTATTTCTAGGTCTGACAGCTATCTACATAGGGGACGTCTTCCTCTTCATTGTGTTTAATCTGATGAGGTAGGGGTACATCCAGAATTATGAAACAGAAAAAAAATAGGAGTAGCAAGACTTGTGAGGAGGCAACAAAAGTTTATTCAGAATTTTTACCCACAGATCTGTTAAGGAATGCTTTTTCAGAAATACATGAAATCGCTGTAGGGACTGATTTTCAATCCAGGAGTGTAACTCCTCCATATTGCATTTACCGTGATCCATCTTGTCCTAAATATCTGGATTTAAGGTAATGCAGCACAGAGCGCTGGATTTTATTAATCTCACCAAAGTACAGAGAAATGGTTAAACATAAAAAAATTGCAGGTGGTGGGGAGGAGGCAAATAGAAAGTCCTGGCACAGGGACTTATCCTCTGCTTGCAGGGCATGTGTATAATCTTCAATAAAAAATTCAAAGCCTGCTTGGCATGGATCCTAGGTGTGTAGTGGTTTGTTTAGTGATGATGGAAAGCTCACTCTACATTAATTCCTAATGGTTTATTGCAAAATGTTCTGTAATGATGACGTGCTTGAACTGTTAATTGATTATGAAATGCCTTGAGATCTTTATGAAAAGCATAAGACACAACTATTATTGGATCATGCCACTCATTAACTTTAAAGAAAATAAATGTGCTGTAATTCCAACTGTCCTGTAAATCTCTTCTGTTTGGAAATATTTTTATGTCATCCTTCTTTTCTCTGGTAGTATGTGTTTGCTGCTTGTTCAAATTCTAATACATTCAGGGAGATTAAAGGCCTGAACCAACCTGACTGAAGTCAACCTGAATTGTTCCCATCGAATACAGAAGATGTTGGAGCAGTCCTGGTTTGCTGTGTCCAAGTCTGAAAATAAAATCTGTGGAAGAGTTTGGCAGCCATGAGCCTTTCCGAAGAGAAGGGCATGAAACTTCTTGTTTCTGAACTGGGAGAACTACTTTATCCAAGAACTGTTCCAAGCTCCCAGCTATCTTTTGTTATCAAAAGAATTCCGCATAAATGGTGAGGTGTAGGAGATCGGGACAGTGTTTGCTGCAATACTATTTCTTCTGGAATACTCAAAATTTAGGTACAATTACCTCCTAATCTGGTTTCAACAGGAGTTTGAATTCTTGGGGTGCCACTGAGACATGGTGAGGTGACACTGGCCAAAGGGCCAATCCAGGAAAGGAGATTAATGAGTGGGACTTTTACCTTGTTCTGAATGGGGCTTAGGGAAGAAGCTTAGTAGTGATCCTCTGTGTAAAGCTGAATTTCAGCTCTGATTGTCACACTTGCAGCAAGTCCATCATAAATGAGAGCTTGGCATTTTTATAATTAGTACATTAGAACTAATTTAACTGGAGATATGAGATTTGTATTTTTAAGAATTTTTGACTTACACCATTTCAGAAATAATGCTGTTGCCAGCAGTTATTTGGGAGTGAACACATGTGTTGCAAAAAAGCTTCTATTTTATCAGAAATAGTGTAGATCCCTAATTTCTGCAGAACATTCTGTCTAGAGAACTCAGCAGACTCCCACGTTACTCCAGACCTCAAATGCTGACAGGTAGCACTGACACTCTGGAAGGTGAAAGTGAATTCGGGATATTCATAAGTAAATTGAAGTAAGTAAATGGGACTGATGTCCCATTGTTCTTTTGCTTTCAATTAAAAAATAGAGAGACAGAGAGAAAATAAGAAATCCCCCCAAATGTAATGAAGTATTTGCATACAAAAAGACATTCAACTTACATTCTTTGCTTATTTGCAGTCTTTGGAAGCCCATCATTCTTTTCTGTTTTTAAATTTACTCAGAAAAAATATTCACATTTCTCTAAGTAAAAGCTTATAAAAAAATTATTGTTGTTCATTTATTTTCACAGGATGCAGACCTTTCTAGACACAACAATTGTTTCTAGACACGAGTAGGAGAAAAATGTAAGAGTCCATGGTGGTGTGTTATTTTGGGTTTTTTAAATATCCTAGACAAAAGTTTATAGATGCTATATCAGTAGAAAGTCTTACTATGGCAGCAAAGGGAATGTGGCTGTTCTCGATTTCTCTTCCTGAGTGTGCAGCTTTGTGACTAAATAACCATGAACAAATGACTTATTATAGGAAGTTAGTGTTATTTCTACTGGTGTAAATCTAGAATAACTCCACAGAAGTCAATCGAGTTACAATGCTAATCCAATATTGTTTCCTCATCTGTAAAGGAGGTAAATGACATTATCCTCTCTTGGGAAATACGTCAAGGATATTTAGTTAATGTTGGCTCTGTAAAATGCTAATTGTTAGTGCAAAATTTGTACTTTACAGGTGAAAGAAACAGCTCACAAGGTACTCATGCTTAACCCACTCTGCTAAAGATATATTGGCTTTCATTACAACATCTCAAACAATTTTCCCATTATCTCTTTCATTTGGGAGGGATGACTGATCCATTCAATTTGTAAAGCAACCAGATGCAGGTGAATAAATTAACACCAAAGGATTACCAAGCGTAGCATGTGCATATGTCCTCCACTACGCAGCTTGCTTGTGTACCTGTCCAAAGAGAGCATTGTAATTTTAAAATAAGCAGCTTTGATTCTGCTAACTAATTTGTTGTTATATATAGACTGAGAAAGAATAAAATATACACAGACGAAATGGTGGACAGATAAATAATTACTGCCAAGAGTGATCTGCAGCTTTCAGGCAATCCTTTTAACATTTTTCTGTCTCATTATTTCTGTATATAAATGAGAAGTGTCTTTGTAAGAAGCAGCAAGGATGCCAGGCGTGAAAACCCTGGAATATGTCTATCCAATGCAAACAGAAACATGACTGTAATTCTTAGTAACTCAGAATTAGCAATTTATGAAGCGCTCATGGGACACTGTCACAAAGCAAGTAGAAGCATGTAAAACTGCAACAGCAATAATTTCCACCCCTGTTCTGAGGTTCATGCTGGTAATTCTCAATGCATTTTTTAAAAATGGGTGCATTATTCCCATTTTTCAGATGTGGAAAGGGATGGTCCTGGGGCAAGTGCCTTGCCTGAACAAAACAGCTGGTGAAGGAGGTGCAAGGAAGCCACGCAGCTGCATGCAGAGAAGAAAAGGGCAGGAGTTGGTGTCACATTCCCAGCAACAGGCATCCCACAGAGCCACTCCCACACCCACTTTCTCACATGGAAAGAGAAACTTGGCCTACCAGCTCCCATCATCTATCCACTGACATTAGATTAAAGGCGGGGGGACAGAAGGATACCACATAAAAGAGCTCTTCCTTATGAATGGCCAACTCAAGTATTGGGATCTACTGGTTGTTTTCAGGTGTCACTCTCCTCAAAAATGTTTTAACACTGATGTTTTGCATTGCATCTTCAACTAAGAACTGGCCAGCCTCCTTCTGCTAGTGCTGCAACAATGAGGAGGCTCACTGAAGAGCTCTCATGTTCTAAAATTTCCAGGGGCTCAGCTGTGGTCTCTTGAATCAGGTCGTAGGACACAGCTTTCCAGTGTAGACCAGTTCAGGTTTCTGTTCAGTCTGCAAGGACTGATGAAAACAGACAGTAGTGGTTAAAGCTTCCTTCTGTCTTAGCCATGTGACTGTGTCCAGTGAGATAATATTTCCAGAGAAAAACATTGTTAACCAGTTATGTATTAACCAATAATATTTTTACATGGAACTCCCAAGCTGGCAGGGTAGTTAGAGTGGCTTTGGTCAGCAGCTGCCAAGTGTTTACACAGGATTTCAAGCTGGCTTGTTCCATTTGTGCCATGAGAGCTTTGCTGCTACTGGTTCCTCAGTCATCATAACACACAGCTTGGGTTCATTAACATGACATAAGAACATGCTAGACTTACCTTTGTTGCCAAAACATTTGCAAGGAAAAACCAATATTTCTACAACAATCATTGGAAATCACACACAGAGAAAATGTTTTCTTTCCAAAATTAGGTTTTTGTATATTCACATGCTAAAAGGAAAAGCGGCAACAATATTTCCTCTGAACTCTTAATTTAGAAAAGAAAATAATCAAATAACTTTTTCTGTAGCCTCTATAAATTAGCACTAGTACTGGTTTGGCCAACTTGTCCTGAAAATGAGCTCATTAAATCTAATTGCACACAATGTATAGCAAAGAATCATATGAAAAAAATTTCTGAGTTTTATGTCCAATTAGAAGAATACTCCGTGGTGTTCAGCACTCATTCCAGTGGTGGATGTCTGCCAAGATACATTTAACTAAAATTAATACACTTTGAGATAGAATCAGCCCTGACAACAGGGAAGTCATCTATTCGAGGCAATAACTCAAAGATCACAGCAAAATTGCATGTTAAAAGAAATCATAAACTTGGGAAAATATCAATTTTTATTAAAATTTATTATCTCTGATTTAAACAGATGGCTTAGTAGAAAAGATCAAGATATTTTTAAGATTTTGTAACTTGACCGTAGTGAATCAAAATGAATGAACACATGCCTTGCAAGTAGAAAATAGGGCTAATGTCCTCCCCTACAGTCAAAAGCAAAGGGAAAATGCACAACTAAATAATGTGAGGATCAGATCCAGAGTGCCTATTTATGCATCACCAAGTCTGGGCTCAGCAGGGAAACCCAAATAACTAAATTATGCATGTCAACTCTGTATTCCAGGAGAAAATAATTAGACACTGTGCAGGGTAGCCCAGAATGCCACACAAGGGCTTAGTGGCTGGCCAGAATGAGATCCTCAGGATAACAGGTGTCTGAGCACTCCCCTGTTCCTGAACCTCAGAGCTCCTTTCTGCTCAGGACACACTGCACAGAGCCTCCCCCCCACTGCAATGGGGGTTGAGCATGGCTCATTCTTTCCAGAATGGAATGGCTGAAAGACAAACCTAATCTGGAGTTTGAAAGTTCATCTCATGATTGCCTAATGTAAAATGCAATGATCATTCAGAGCACAGAGCATTCCATCTTTGCCTGATCTCCGGGTCCCCTCACTTTTCTCTTTGGCACTGCCCTGTCTGCTTTCTTTCCAGTCTCATTCCAGGATGCACAGCAGCCCCTTTGGCACAGGATGTGCCCCTAAGAGACTTTTCAGCCTGAGACAGGGCAATTTCAGGCTAAGGATTAACCCTAAATCTCCACTGCCCTGGGTAACTGCTTTGACCACTAAGCAACAGCACTGAAGAAGCAAAAGCAGCATCACTTCTGTAAAGGGTAACTTGGCTGGCATGCTTTACACCGTAAAAAGTACAGTCCTTATGTAATATATATTTAAGTTTATAGCTCACATAGACATTTCTGTTTGCATCATGGTGGACTTCTGCTTTCACCAAGCAGGCATTTACTTTCACAGAAAAGAGCAAAAGTCACAGCTGAAGTGTCGAGAGAGCTTCCAAGTCAAGTAGGGGCATGCCGTCTTCAGGAGTAGGTTTTCTGTGGAACATGGGATTTTGAAGATGAATTTCTTGTGTTCTTCCCAACTTCATGTCTCTAGGCACTGAAGGGATATTTCTAGAGTTGCTGCAAAACATGGTACCAGCTATAGGGCGGTGGCAACCATGGGACAAACTTAAGTTTCATACTTAAAACTTTACTTTCGTAACTCTCACATTTTGTTAGCTCAGTGCCCAGTCTGTATGGTCTGAAATGGACAGTATGCTTCAATATACTTGTCAAATGCCTTCCTTCTGTGGATCAGGATTTCTTAGAACAAAACCTTATATTAAATCTTTCATAGAGGAACCGAGTATTTTTGAATAGAGATTAAAATACCATATGCAGTATGGAAGCTAGCAAGCAAACAAGAAACTTATGTTTTCAGTAAATCTAGATATTTGGGCATCTCCCATGACTACAGTACCTGAAGGATTCATTGCCTTTATATAACATTAGTATTAACCTAATTTTATACTGGTCACTGAAGCTCAGCTTTTTGAGTCCCAGTCCAGTGTCTTCCAGTAGCTCAGGTATTCAGTTTTTACTTGACTATTGTTTTTTCTACTAGTGTTGCTTTTATAGAAATAAAATCAAGAACATAAACATTGTCTGTCTTCTTCATTCTTAAACTGTTCATTTCCATGGAATAAAATTTAACTTTTGGCAGAGGACTGACCAGCAGACCTAAGCACATTGACAAGTGCTGATTGGCCATGCGTGCAAAGAATTCAACCTTGGTCAGTCTTTTCCATCAAACAGTCTCAGTGTCTTTCACTGATTTGTGCCTGGCTGTTCCCTGCCACCTGCACTGAAATGAGATGCCTGACCAGGCAGCCCAGCCTGTCTGAGAGGAAGTTAACAGATAATATGCAATAAAGCTTTATTGTTTCCCCAGTATGTGTTTACTCTGCATCACAGAGAATCCATTTGTCAAATATTAATTGAATTCTCCAACATTTGGCATATTTGCATAAGTATTATGAAATAGAGCATTATCTCCCTTGGTATTATACCCATTTCCCTTAGATGTTCTCTCTTTGATCCATTAATCATGTTTCCTGTATCCTCCCACAGAAACTTAATTGTTCACATCCTGCAGGACCCACTCACAAAGAAAGAAATTAGCTCTATGTAAATCTAAGGTCATTACCTTACCTCTATAAATGTAAAACAATTAAATTATCCTCTAAAAAGGACAGTGATAAAATTTCAGATGAGCACTGATCACCCAAAGAAGCAGATTGAGGCAATTTTATTGGACCAGTGGGGAAAAAGTGCTTTTGCACCAAGGACATTACTGGGGCAAATGATACTGCTGCCTATGTCTGTCTCTGCTACTGCTGCTGTCTCCTTTATTGACTTCAGTATTACTTTAATATCTGAAACAAAGGGTTAGATTTAATAGATGCCTCCAATTTTAGGGCTGATGTAGCCTCATACTGGTGGGTACATCACCTGGGCTTTGCTGGAACCTTGAGGTACAATCTAAAGATGTGAGCACATCATTAAGGAACCATGTAAAGCCAAAGGTGCAGCTGTCCAACTGCCTTACTGAGAAAAGGAATATATCTTGAATTCCATCTCTCAGATCTGTAGGGATATCATTTTCAGAATATGTATCTTTAGCCTCAACTACTAAATATTGGAATCCACATGAAAAATCAAAAAAGCCCTTTTGAGTACACTAGATGTTGATGTATTTATATCTACATATAAAAAACCCAAGTCCTGAATCTTGTTCAAGTTTAGATTCTCAGCCTTTCAGTCTTGTCAACATCAGAAGAGCTTAGCCATATAAAGATCAGCAAACCTAGAAGCTCATGGATCTTTAGGATTGAAAACTGTTAACAATTTCTAGACTTTAGTAGCTTAGCAAGGCTTTTCAGGACCAGGATTCTGGGTCTTAGTTCCATTTATCAGATCTATCCCAAAACACCTAAGCCAGCATTACAGGCACAAAAATCTCTCATCTTGTAGAACACAGAAGTTGAGACTCCAGTTACCAAACTAGCACCTAAATCATCGATAGCTTCCTTACACATTTGTTTGCCTCAGACTTGACTCTAAGTTTAATTCTTTGCAATCACTAAAGACCCTTTGTTCTTTCACCCTTCCTTGGTTTCTATAATATTTAGCAAAGTTATGACAGAAAATGTCTCTATGTCTTTAGAGAGATTGGTTTCTGTTAAAAAGAGTAAAATGGGAGCAGTACGAACCAGTGCATCACTACTCCATGTTCACTGCTTTCTTCTGAACTCATCTGTTCACTCTTCAGCTTTTCCAAATTTCTACTCTTGGTGCAAATTCATTCTCACTTCCTGTAAATTTTTCTTCACCACCCATTCCTTTTGTAAGGTTCACTTTTGAAATATATTTCATCCATAAAGCCTTTTAATGACTTCATCTATATAATCAGTTTCTTTCTACTAAAGAAAACATCAAAGTTAATCTGCAGTAGAAGTGTAATCTGCTATATCACAAGTCTGTCTGATCATACAGTCTCTTTGATTTACAGCATGAAGGTCTTGATCAAACCAGGATCCACTCTTTTAGCTGTGAACACTTTTGCTGGTATTTCATAAACAATATTAAGATGTTATAACAGCTATCCAAGAAGGATCCAAGAGCTGCATCTTGTATCATATCCTCTATGTCACCCACTGTACAGGTGAGTTATCAGAGAGATAGCAGAAGCCAGCATTAAGGAAAGGGAATATCTAACACACATTATTAATTGCTTTATGTATAAATGACTAATAAGACACCAAAAAGGATGCTGAGATTCTGTGCTCGAATTGGTCAATATATTGGCAGGTCCTGACAATTTCATTCTTTATGATTTCATTCAGAACCTTAACTAAACCTCTTCTTTGGAGACTTGTAGACTTAAAGCCTTAAGCTATTCTTCGGGATGTCTTTGCATTAATTTTTTTGTTTATGGCACAGCATTTGGACGCCCATCTGAGAGAAACTGAAGTTTGTGAAAACACTCATTCCTCCTGTATAAAATGTAATAAACATAAGTCATCAAATGGAGGGGGCAAACAATACAGAACAAGTCAAATTAAAGTAATTTGGAGAAAAAGTAATCATTTTGAAATTAGGAAAAAAACCTTAGTTTTTTCCTTTCACCTTTACTACATGCTGAAAACACAATGCTTACTACAAATATAGGACTAAACTTAAAAGGCATTTTTCATCACATAAGGAGGGCTTTCCCTACAGAGCAAAGTTTCGAGCCATTTAAGAGATCTTCCTGGAGTAAATCTATTATTTAAAGAAAATGTCAGAAAATCCAGGTTTCTTCTTGAAACTACCTGCAGTAAGGAAAGGAATGAAATTGAATAGAAGTAGATATTGTGGGAAAAAATTCCAGAAGGTTAGCCAAACAAGATATGGCACAGTAGCTGGGAAAAGCTGGCAAAGACCAGCTGTAAACTCACTGGACTGAGCATAATTGGCCTATTAGTGCACACACTTACTATGCATATTTTAAGAACTGGAAAAAATTCTGAGTATGGTTCCCATATATTTTTGACAAGAATTTTAGCAAATCAATGTGCACACACCAGGTTTTCATTGTAGAAGTCTACACATGCTGGCATCACTGAGTAATTAGGCAGACTGGTTCTGAGGATATGCAACAGGTACACAGGGCTCCTGTTTGTCTGTAAAATCCTGAATCCAGCTCAGCTCTGCTGGCTTCAAGCTCTGGGAGAGTTCATTTATTTGAGAGCCTATTTTAAAATGACCTTAGGCAGCACAGTGGTTCATGCATGAGTGATAAGTTCTTAGTCACTTGTTGCTGCTCTTACCACTCCAAGGCTGGTTGTTTTCCAGAAACTCAAATCATTAAGCTGGGCTAAGGACGCTGGGTGAAATCCCAGGAGCATTTGTGACAGAGAATGAGCCTGGTTTCCTAATAAGAGCTTCTGGATCAATGTCATAGGACAGCATGTCTTTTTTTTTATCTGTAAGACAACAGCATATATGTCCAAAACCACATCCGAATTTACAGACATTTCCTTCCAGAACAATAATTTTAGGATGTATACTGTGTTTAATTATACATAAATATCCTCTTGCCAGCTACATAGTCTTTCATGCCTCATATTTTTTTCTTTTTTCTTTTATTTTTTTTAACTGTAGCATCTTTTTTGGGGTAGAATCTGCACCTTGAGAATTTATATAGGCACAGCTCTGGATACAGTTGCTTTGGTACTGAAAAGCATAGCTTTGCATCTTTCTCTTACATGACATGGAGTATAATAACAAAAGCTATTCTTCCACATCTGTCAAGAAAATTTATCTCCGAATCAGTCTCAGGCAAAAACTATTACAGGCTGTGCTTGCACAGGCTGACCATGGTAGATTAGTCAGCCTCAAAAATAAAGATTAGCCCATCTTCCTTCTTAGAAAACTCCATGTCTATTTGCAAAGCTTACATTTGAACGTACTTATTGCAAACTATTTAACAAAACCACTTTGCAGTTCTGAAAATGTATGAACTGGAGGATTACAAACATTTGTAAAACCGCATCATGGCAATTCCTGGCAGTCATGATAATTAGACATCAGGTGCCAGGTGCTGAAAGAGAACAGCATGGGAGAAATAATCACAAATCAAACCAAAATGAACCATAGGGGAATTTGTAAGACTATCTGACAGTGTGGAATGTGACATTGAGGAATACTGAATGCAGGGAAAGGCCAATGCAGACTGAGATACATTCTCATTTCATTCTGATACTTCAGTCATCAGCAAGAAGGAACACTAGAAGCAAAAAACTGCAGTAATGTATAATGATGTTAGAGGATCCAGGGCAGGGGGATTTTGTGAATATGACATGTTTTTTAAAGCTCTTCCTTCAGGGTTTTTCAAGGAGAATACTTAATTCGTGCAGAGTGCCAAGTCCTGTGCAAAGGTGAGCTGTCAGGTGCTTGTAGTGTTCCATTACTAGCTCACAGAAAACCTTGAAAGCCAGGACTTCCCTACTAAAGATGCAGAAAAGCCTACAAAGTCATCTTTCCCTTGTGCAGCTGAGAGACATGAGTGGACAGTGAAGAATTCCTGATGAAGAAAGGAGCAAGTGTTCCTGTGTGCTAGTAAAAGATACAGGTTGCTTATGCTGGTCTGCTCAACCTGCCCGTGAGACGGGGAATATTTTCTCTAAGGCCACAAAAAGTCAACACCAGCCTCATGGATGTCACATTCAGAGCAAATAGCCCCACAGAGCACACCGAGACAAGGTGCCTGTGCCAAAATCTCCTGCAATGGTTCATCTACTGATGGAATAAACCTCCTCTCTGATAGGGAAGTACAAACAGTCCGCTCTCAAAAGACATTTTCTGGAGCAGCACAAGGCCCGGACTGTGATTTGATCTCCTGACTGTGCACTGCAGGCCAACTCGTCAGTGGCTTTCACAGTCATACAACCCCTCTTCAACCTAAAATGCGTTAAATTAAAATTATTTCTTTCAAATCTGTGTTTTCATGTAGATTCACTCTGAGATGTTTTTGACATATGAAAAGCATTCTATTCCTGAAAAGAAATTCAAATTCTCCACTGGCTATCTTGGGACTTTGTAGATAACTTCTACAAGTGTAATTCCTTTCCCTCCAGAGGAATGTGACCAATAATTGAAGTTCAGTTCCTCCAGTTTTATATATCCCTGACTAAATGCACCAGTACTGCTGCATCACTATTCACCTTTTATAAAAGGAGCACCATCTACTTCACTGGGGGAAGGAATTAATGCAGGTCTGTAATACTGTAATTCAAATGTGTGTAGTAAAAGGTAGAAAACATGATAGTATTAAAATTCCTGGGCTTCAATATATGTATGTAAATTAAGCAGTAGCAGAAATAATTCTGCAAGACAATGACAGAAAACACCCTTGAAAGAAAATTCTTACCCAGCACATGTAGGTTTCATATACTTTTTATTCAGCAGTATAATTGAGGAGCATATATTTGACCTCTTTCACATTTTGTAAGTAGAGGATTCTAAAATCCATAATCTCAATTACTCTCTTAATAGACTGTCTTGACTTTTTTTTCACCTGTTGACCTGCAGGATAAAGCTATTTACAAGTGATGTTATTGAGGAGAGCACTGCCATAATGAAAACGCTGAAGGACAAAAAAATCCAATAAGGAGACTAGAACACGGATTTGGAAATGCATTTCTTGAGTCAATGTATTCAATATGCATGCTGTGAAACAACTGTATGTCTAATGTACAATCAGGTATTAACTTGGTACCAGCTATTCCAGTCAGTATTTTGCAGCAAGTTAGTAGTTTGCACTTGTCAGAAAGCAAAAGTCTGTGAATAAGAAGGCAGTTTAGCAGTGAAATGCAGAAGACAGGAAAGAAAGCACATAAAACTGCTATGTTACCTCTTCTTCTTAAGTCTTTTCTTTTGGAATGTTGTATTTTTTAGTCTATTTCCTGTCCAGCCATGCATCTACATGCACTAAACCACTAATTACTGAGTAATCTCAGGCCTCTTGGTTTCAGTCCTGTAGGGAACAATATGGTGGATTACTATGACAGTTAGCTCCTAGTATATTTTTTTTTCCTTTTTCTATAAGAAACTTCAAAAAAAGTAGCTATATTTTGCACTCAAGTTCCAGCACAAGGTGATTGATTATCTCCTTTGTGACTGGTCTGTTTTAAGTCACAAACATTTCTTCCATTTTTGTAGCAGCAGCTCAGACCCTCGGAATGTGCTCCATGCAAAGAAATGGACTAACATGGCCTCTCTCACCTCATCTGTATGTGTGGCAGAATCGTTTCCCTCAAAACAAATAACATTTACATTCCTCATAAATCAAGGATATCTGATGTCTCCACTTTCAAATCCCAACTGCTGCAAATCTTACACACATGATAAATGGTTCCTTTTAGAAAGAAAGGTGAAGTGTGGGGAAGAATCATAGAATAGCTTGGATGGGACCTTAAAGATCATCTGGTTCCAATCCCCCTGGAATGGGTAGGGACACTTTCCACTAGACCAGGTTCCTCAAAACCCCGCCCAACCTGGTCTTGGGGATCCAACTTCCACAGATGGAGCAGCCACAGCTTCTCTGGACAACCTGTGCCAGGGCCTCACCACCCTCACAGCAAAGAACTTCCTCCTAATGGTTAATCTAGACCCAGACCCATTCTCTTTTTGTTTAAATCCATTACCCGCCTCATCCTGTCATTACATGCTGACATGCATTATATGAGGCAAGCATCAGACTTACCAGGGGCAGACATTAGCTAGAAGTTAGGTTTATAAAGGAAAGGTTTAGCTACAAGGTTGAGGCAGCAACACAGATGTGCCCATTGCAGGAGCCATGTGCAAGCCTAGGAGCTCGGCAGAGCAGCACTAAAAGTATAGGGGTGCTGCCATAGCCTGATTGGGGTTGGAATTCAATCATCTTCCCTCTCCAAGTCAAACCATTTTTGATTCTATGACACTCCTTCTACTGACACAGTGCAAGCAGAAAGAGCGCTGCACAGAAGTGACACTAGTGAGGCAGAACTAGCA
>VZTB01005695.1:1050238-1090263 GCA_013397245.1 Thryothorus ludovicianus | reverse complement strand
GGCGGCGGCGCATGCGCTGTTGGCGGCTCGTTGGGGCGCGCGTCACGTGGCGGCGGCCGCGGCCGTTGGCGGCGCGGCGAGCGGGAGGGCCCGAGCGGCGGCGGCGGGTGCGTGAGGGGCGGCTCTGCTCTCTTCTGCCCTTCCCTTCCTTTCCCCCGCTTCTTCCCTTCCCGCGCTGCTTTGCTGTCTCTTCCCTCCGCTCCGGCGAATCTAGGTGCGGCTNGAAAGGTTTAGCTACAAGGTTGAGGCAGCAACACAGATGTGCCCATTGCAGGAGCCATGTGCAAGCCTAGGAGCTCGGCAGAGCAGCACTAAAAGTATAGGGGCGCTGCCATAGCCTGATTGGGGTTGGAATTCAATAATCTTCCCTCTCCAAATCAAACCCTTTTTGAGTCTATGACACTCCTTCTACTGACACAGTGCAAGCAGAAAGAGCGCTGCACAGAAGTGACACTAGTGAGCCAGAACAAGCAGGATTCGGTTTTATCCCGCTCTGCCAGCGCCCCAAGCTCGGCCAGTGAGCGTTCCTCTCATGCGAGCGCTTGGAAACTGCGAGGCGGGCTCCTGGCGCGGTGCTGTGAGGGAGCCGCGCTGCCGGACCCTGCAGGTGCGCGCTGAGACGGCCGCGTTAGGCGAGCAGGGCACTGCCCGCACTCAGATCGGCCACGGGGAAGAAGGCGCTGGCTAGCAGACCGTGACGCCCAGGGACCCCTTGCCAGACTAATGCGGTCTTAGCCCACAGCGCCGCTTTTATACCGGGCGCGCGCGCGCCACCGCCACCGCCCCGCTCCCCAATTGGCCACCGNTTCCTTTCCCCCCCTTCTTCCCTTCCCGCGCTGCTTTACTGTCTCTTCTCTCCGCTCGGGCGGATCCAGGTGCTGCCCCGGCGGGGGCTCCCGGTGGCTGGCGGGAGCGGCCCGGGCGGACCCGGGGCCCTCTCCGCCCTGCACCCCCGTTGTGCTGTGGCTGAGCAATCTCTGCCTCTGCTTTCATTCTTTAGATCCAGGCTTCGTTCGCACTGGTCATCCTCTGTATTTTTCCTCTCTTTAAGGCTGTGTGTGTGAGAGAGAGAATGTAGTAATTTGTTACTTTATTTTATGGCGTGATAAACTGTTGTGCTTCGTCGGTTGACTAAGGGAGGGCTGGCAGGAGCCAGGATGTTACTGTCCCTCTTTCTACTGTAAAAAGCCTGGGATTCGTTGCTTTAATAACCCTTTACTAAAAGTATCTTATGGATCTTCGGCTTTAAACGTCACAGGGTTTCTTTACAGTCTTGAAAATAATTGTTTCCAGGTGTAAGATGTTGGTTAAACTGTTAGTGCTCATTAGTTTTTTTTAGAATTAGCAGTGGCTTTTGAAAATTTTTGTTTGTTTCGTGCAAATATTTCCCGAGTTATAAATATTTAAAGATCCAGTAAAAATCTTGCTTGATTTGGGGGGGAGAGGAATTTTAGACTAGGCTATATATCAGATGGAAGAAGTTGTTTTAGAGTTTTTTTTGTGCATGTGAAAATCGTAATTACAGGGAAAATGGGAAGCAGTCTGTAGAACCAGAAAATCCTTGTTTCACAGTAAAATCTCGAGGGAAACAATTTCAAATTTGTCTTCTTAGGAAAACTTGAATAAAAATCGTTGGTGAGCAGTTTCAGCTTTCCAGTGCAATGCTTGGTAGGTAGGCTGTTGCTACAGTTTCAGAGCCTGTAGGGCAGAAAATCTTGGAGTGCAGCCAAAAACATTGACAAATCTGCTGTTGTATTTTCCTCTCTACAACAGTTATGGGAGTGTTTCAGTAGGAATCACCTCAGTAACCAACCTGCTTTGCTCTGGGCTGTGCTTTTCAGTAGTCTGTGGGTTTGTTTTTAAATCTTCCCAGGAGCAGAATGGTGTTCACTCTTCACTTTGTGGATGTTTGTGGCTGGTCCACATTGTAGACTGTGAATGTGATACTATTGCAGTGTTTGGTACCTAGCTCAAAGTAGTTCAAAAGCATTATTTTTTGGGAGTGCGTCAGAGCCAGTGCTATTGATTAGAGTTAAAAGAGTCATTAAGCTTGGAAGACACTTTTGAGATCCTCAAGTCCAGTCTCCAGTTGGAAGAGATGTGAACAGTTGTAGCTCTCACACGCAGATACCGTGGTAGAGTTGATAACATTATGGCAGAAATACTGTCCTGTTTTTGTAGCTGTTTTGCCAGTGTCATTTATGCACAATTTCTCTTTCTTTTTTTTGCATTGTTCTCATAGAAGTTGATTATTCAGTGTATCCAAAGATGAGGAGGAAACTGGCAATGGCTGGGACACTGAGGCTTAGTCCTAATGAAGAAGCCATGTTTCTGAAAGAAGAATATGAAAGGAGAAGAAAACTAAGGCTACAACAGGTATGCCTGTATTTTTCCATGTGTTGTATTTCATTTGATGAAGGAACAAATAATTTAAGAAAAGTAACTGAAAAGAATATTTCCTCTAAGCTAAATCTCAAGGTAATAGTATTGCAGAATGGTGGAATTTTTTATGTTGGAAAAGACCCTTGAGATCATCAATCCAATTATTAATCCAGCAGTGCCATGTCCACCACTAAACCATGTCCCTGAGTGCCACATCTACATGTCTTCTGAACTTTTCCAGGGGCACTGACTCAACCACTCCCCAGGGCAGGTTGTTCCAGTGCTTGACAACCCTTGACAAAAAAAAAATGCCTGAAATACAAAGTGGAAAATAATAAACTATGTTTACTAAGTTTTCTGTATAGTTGTAGTTTTTTTTTTTAAACTGTGTTGAATTGTTGTAGGAGTCTTTCATAAATTGTGTTGTATTTTTGGAGAGAAGCATATTTCAAGGAGTTTTTGCAGTTTGTCACTTGTATGTCCCTTTTTGGACTTTAACTGAAGCGTTTAATTAAGATTGAATTTATTAATTTATATATTAATTTTGGAAAAAGGTAACAGCAACTTGAAGTATTTTCTGGACAGATGATGAATGGAATAGTAGATGGGATGGAAGGAGGGTAGACTGTGTTGTGGAAAGTCTTGCTGCAAAAAGTGCTTTTCTTGAATTACCGACTAACATAAATGCTATTTCTACAGGTCAGAGAGCAGCAGAAGTATATCTCCCACCAGATAAGGCAGAAGGTAAAGCAGAGGAGAGACGAGCACCTGCATGAGTTAGAGGAGGCCCTGAGAGCTGAATGGCAGAAGGCACAGGATGAGAAGATGAAAGCCCTGGAAGAACTGTATCTGTCAAGCCTAAGAGCGATTGGGGAGGGTCACCGGCAGGCCAAGGAGAATGTAAGTGAGCTTAATATCATTGTGTCATGGCTTCATCCCAGCCAGCAGCCAAGCACCAGGCAGCTGCTTGCTGCCTCCCTCACCAGTGGGGTCAGGGTGAAAGCCAGAAAACTCCTGTGTTGAGATATAGAGCTCAACAGAGAAAGCAAAAGCCACACACAGAGCAAAGCAAAACAAGGAATTAAATCATTGCTTCCTGTAGGCAGGCAGGTGTTCAGCCATCTCCAGGACAGCAGGGACCCATCACATGTAATGGTTACTTGGGGAACACAGACACCTTCACTCCAAACATTGCCCTCTTCCTCCTTCTTTCCCCCTCTTTATGTGCTGACCATGATTCCGTATGGTCTGGAATATCCCTTTGTGCAGCTGGGCTCACGTGTCCTGCCTGTGTCTCCTCCCAGGCACTCCCAACTTCCTCACCAGTGTGGCAGCACAAAAGGCAGAAAAGGCCTTGGCTCTGTGTGAGCCCTGCTCAGCAATAACAAATTAAGCCTGTGTTCAGCACAAATCCAGAGCACAGCTTCATACCAGCCACTGTGAAGAAAATAGTTTCTATCCCACCCAATACCAGCATATGTTGTCAGAGACAATTTTGATGTTTTAGAAATACCGGAAATGCTTTTGTTTGGTTTTTCCTTTGACATTTCTGATTTTGAAGTCCTAATACCTAAATAGACAATTTTTTTAAGAATATAAACTTTTTAGAAGTGGTTATGTACTTTTTTGGAGGTATCTTCCCACAAGATAATCTATAGGCCTATCTGTGAAGGCTTTTGCTGGGCAGACTTTAAATTTACTTTGTTTGTATTAGCTTGTATGATCATGTGTTTGTACTTGACTAAGTTGTACATGACTCAATATCTCAATAATTCCAGTAATTTTTTCTCTGCCATGTTTCTTTTCAATGGCTAAAAGAATACACTTAACATTCTTTTCCCCTTCTGTGCTCCAGTGACATCAAAATCTTTGGTAAGGGCTTCAGAGGCCTTTTCCTGGGCTGCAAACAGATGTCACTTTTTAATTCTGCTCCTATAAACGGGTTTCACTTTATTTAAAATCCTGTAACTCGTGTAGGCTCTGCCTGAGATCACTGAGATTGCTGGGTGGAATTTTTCTATAGGTTTGTCTCTGAGTCAGGTTTATAGAAATCAACCATCGATTTCTTACATGGATTTTGCAGAGTAGCTTTCATCCTGAATTAGTCAGGATCTTTAAACCCAGGTAAAACAGCATTATGCTTTTTCCATATATCAGGGTCTTTAAATCAACTTCTTTATGAAGTCCTTCCCTATGCTAAGATAGGTGAGTTAGCAAAAAACTGTGGAACCAGTGTCATAGGACCAGAGAACTAATAATAAATATTTCTGTTGATGACTGAAGGGTAGTAACATGCTTCTTCTATGCAGTTTAGTCTGTATTTGCTACAGGGTGTTTAAATAACTGTGTTTAATTATCCATTTCATCACACTGATACAGAAGAAGCTAGGATTTCTACATCAATATTTGGTTAAATTGGCTGAGGGACATGGCAGGTTCACTGCTGTTGTTGGTGGAGAAGAAGAAAATAGAGGTGTCAGAGAAGGAAAGTTATTAGGGTATTTTTACCTTAATACAGTAGAAGGTAGTTGAGCTTATGCTTCTTACCAGCAGGATGTAATTTGAAATATCATAATAGTATGAGTTGTGAGTAAAATTCTGTATTAAGTGATTGCAATATTTTAATGTTTAGGAACCTGACTTAGAAGCTCTGGCAAAGCAAGCAGAGGAAAGGAAACAAAGAGCAGAGATGAGACATAGAAAAGCTCTGATAAAACAGAAGCACCAAAAAGAAAAATTACTTCATGAGCAAGCCAGGTATGCAATAGTTGTTTTATTAAGACTAAACTTTACAATGTCACAAGGTGAAAGGCAAAAATGTTGATGCTTTTTGCTTTGAGCTTTTTCAGTCTTAAAATTTTATGGGTTACACAATTATGCTCTTGCACATAGCTTGTGGCTTTTGATGAAAACTGTAACTTTAAAACTAAGACAAGAATGTCAGATATTAAAGCTGGCATTATAGACTCTCTAGGAGAAATGAAATGCTCTTAGGGCAGTTCCTGATGGAGAGTTAACCACCTGGAGAAAGGACCTAGTGTGATTAGTCATGGTCCTCCTTCTTAGGGTTTTTTTATTAAGCAGATTGGACCAAACCTGAGCTGGCATGGAAAATAGTCTGTGTCCTCTTGGGCATAGTTGTGCTTGAGTGGAGCTAAGACCTGTAAATGAAATAGTTAAGTCTGTCTACATTCAAGCAATTAAAGTGTGTTGAAGTGCACAATGCCTTCTGGAAACCTAGGTCAAAAGCAGGGATTTTGCATTGCTTTTGGGATGCTTGTATATATTAACATTTTTGCATAGCTTGAAGAAGGTAATTTTTAATGCTGCCTTCCAGCCTAAGTTCTTTTGTCTTTTTAATATGCTTCCCCATCCCTATGGCCCAAGCATTCAGTGCAGGTATTAGGAATCTGATTTTGGGTTTAGCTTTTATTTCGCACTGTTCTGTCACTGTTGCTTGAATAATTTTCTG
Source organism: Thryothorus ludovicianus (assembly GCA_013397245.1). Lineage (NCBI taxonomy): Eukaryota > Metazoa > Chordata > Aves > Passeriformes > Certhiidae > Thryothorus > Thryothorus ludovicianus. Next base: position 1,084,409 of record VZTB01005695.1, on the reverse strand, counting down.
TCTCTCTTCTCTTTTGTGGCTTGTTTTGTTTTTGTCCCCCAAGACGAACAGACGCACGTAAACATGCTCTGGAAGTGGAAAGACAAAGAGCAGCCAAAGTTGCAAGTCTGCCACCTCCTCCACCACGTCCTTTTGAGGTATGTGTCTGTGATACAGCTGTGATCACAATTTCAGGGGTACTGTCTGTATTTATTGGTCTGACTCCTCACAACAGGACATCCAGAGCTGGTATTTGCATGCTATAAGGAGAGTGGTTCAGCAAACAAAGAGAATGAATTCATTATATATTAGCAGATTTCTTGCTACTAAGCTTGGGTACTTTATTGATCTCTTGTTATATGCAGATTTTATTTATTGTAATCAGACTCTTATTTTTGTAGTTAATGTGTCTTTTTAAAATTCGTTCGTATCTCATTTTCATTTAGTAGCCTCAGTGGTATCAGACTTTACAATGATCTTCTCAGCATGTACATTACATTCCTCCTCAGCCTTCTGTCATACTGGCGCAGTTCACATGACACAGTAATTCATATGTAATACTTTTATTTAATACTTTTATCTAGTAACATCTATAATGCATCTTCCTTTCCATTTTATAAAGACAGAATTTTCTCCTCATTCTTTTGTATTTTTTCACCAGTGGAAGCAAAGAAGGCTTTGTTTCCAGGTTTCTCCACGTTCTGGTGAAACTAGAATTGCATATACAATTGTGTTGCATGATATGTCTGGGTCAGTGCTCTATTTAAGTATTATTCCTTTCCAAAAAATTAATACATTTCCATCCATCAGTCTTTTCAACAAATGTGATTTGTAACTGGTTTTAGCAGAGTTTGCAAACATCTGAATTTTCTACAGTATGTGGGTTTTGTTTTTGGTATGAAGTTCATGTTGTGATAATGGCAGATTGAATCAGTAATTTGGCAGACATGTTGAGTTTTTGTTGAGGAAAGAGATTGCTCTGTTTCAGTATAGCACAGCATGTCAATTTGTTTCATTTAAAGACTAGCTGTCTTTAAGCCTTTTTTCTAGTTTTCATATCTGTATAGATTTTAATCCTTTTGTTGTAGACCTATTGCTGGGAGGTCACAGGGCTAACAATAAAGTTACTTTCTTCAAAGAGTTTTTGGATGTCGTTTACTTCATGGGAGAAAATATTAAGTAATTGGAAGATTGAGAGATTTTTATTCCTGTTTCTGCTTCAAGAGAGAGAAAACAAAAGATATTGACTATCGGTGGAGGGGCACAGGGAAGGTAAATCTAAGGCTTTGTCTTGCAAATGTGTTGCTGAAAAAGCACTGAAGTTAAATTGTTTAAATCCTGTGAATTGCAGCAAATTACAGGGTAATTTGAATAAGTCTGCTTGGATTTTTGAATCGTTTTGCATAAGGAGCTTATTAAATGAAACTATAATCATAATCTGATGCTCTATTGCAATAACAATTGACTATAATTTCATAAAAAGGAGCTAGGGCACTGTTTTTATGTCATGATTACTTAGAATATGAGAAACAATCTCTAAAGATACTCCTATTGTTATTTTACCCAGTTAGAAAAGAAGTATTTTTATTCTAATGTCATAACCCACTTTGGTTTTCAGAATTATGGATTTAAGGAGTTGAGGCCATATTTAGTTAGACCAAATGAAAAGTTACTTAATCGAAGTTAAACTGTAAATACCATTTTATTGAAAAGTGTTGCAGAGTTCTTGTAAACTTACTTTTTCCTACATAATCTATTAGATTTTTATGGAATGAAAATAAAACCTGAAAAGTGTCTCTATACTCTGCTTGAGTGTTCATTGCATTTGTAGAGTTGGGTTCATGGGTTTTCTGTTGGGTTTTTTGTCCCATTTCATGATACTTTGCTACTCTGGTTTTGCCAGATTTTAGTACAGAATTATTTGCTTTTTAAAGCAAAAAAAGAAAAAAAGGAGAGAAGAGTTACAAAACCATGATGGAAGTATTTTTTTTCAGCCTAAATTACTTTTGACATTGATTGGAAAGCAGCAGTCTCCAACATAATTTTCACATCTTTGCAGCTTTTGAATAAAATTCTGGAGGTTTGATTGATTATATGTAATTAATAATTATTTGTTACTGGTTTGTTAATTTTAAATTTTTTAAATAATTCAGAAGAGATGTTTAATTGTACGTTCTGGAACTAACCCAGTACAGGGCAAGCACTAGTAATCTGGCTAATGAGGTTTAGGCCTAGGACTTGTCTGTTTTCATTCCTATAATCAGTATCTGCAAGTGTTTTGGTTAATCTGTTACAATTACTATGATTTTTATTGATTGAGAAATTTTGCAGTTTATTTTTTTACCTGCTAGAATGACATGCAGTAATATTGTTTAAGGACCATAAAATAAGTTACTGAAGTTCTGTTTGCAAGTCTAAAAGTAATTTTACTGGTTGGGGTCCATTATGACAAGACAGACATTGAGGGGTTGGAGCATGTCCAGAGAAGGACAATGGAGCTGGGGAAGAGTCTGGAGCACAAAGGTGATGAGGAGCTGCTTGGGGAGCTGGGAGTGTTTAGCCTGGAGAAAAGGAAGCTCCGGGGGATCCTTGTCACTCTCTCCAGCTGCCTGAAAGGAGATTGTAACCAGACGATGGTTGGTCTCTTCACCCAGGTAACAAGTGATAGGACAAGAGGAAATAGCCTCAAGTTACACTCTAGGAGAAGTTTAGTCTAGATATTAGGAAAAAATTCTTCACTGGCTTGTCAAGCACTGGAACAGGCTGCTTGGGGAAGTGGTGGAGTCACCATTCCTGGAGGTATCTAAAAGATGTGAGTTGTGGCACTTGGGAACATTGTGTGGTGGTGGACTTGGCAGTGCTGAGTTCATGGCTGGAATTGATGAAGATTATTTCCATATAAATGATTATGTGATTCTTTGATTTTCATTTAAGGACTATTCCTACAGTCTTCATAAAATAGTGATAGTCAATACTGAAATTTTGTTTGCCTCTTTTTCAGAGATAAGTTTAAGATATTCCTGAGACTTAATGCTGTGCTTTGTGTGTGTGCATTTCTTTATGGCTGTGTTAGTTGCAGACCACTTAACTATGAATCTTTCTGGTTTAGTTAATGTGGATAAAACACCTTTTTAGGAGAAGATTGAGGGAAGAGGAAGCTGAGAGAAAATTAATGGAGATATTAAGAGCAAAGATAGGTCGTAGAGGATATTGAGTTACCTAACCTGGCTACTTTGCTACTGAGAACGAGGCTAAGCCAAAGAAGAGGGAGGGTCTGATGACTCATCCTTCAAACTTCCAGAAAAGAGTTGAAATGTGTTAGTGCACCCAAAATTTCTAAGAAACCACAGCAACTCAGCACTCTATGAATAGACACTTTTCAGTGAAGTTACAGAAAATGCTCTTTTCTCTGGTCAACCAATAAATTGGACATAATGGCTCTGAGTTTCCCAAAGCAAGTCTGTACTTGACAAGTGTTGCTTTGCTGTTGGGTATAATTATATTTTGGGTCTGTGGTTGCCTTGCTCTGAGGTGAATGTGACAGCTGTTGTAAGTGGGATTTGTATTAATGCATTAAACTCAAGTGCTTTTAAATTAGTGCTTTGGAAACATGACACTGATGAGCATCAATTTCTGTGCAGGGGTTTGCCTAAGACTGTTAGCTGCTCTCTGTTGTTAAAGCCCTCTAGATCTGCCTTGTGCTGATGTGGTTTATTGATTACTACACGTGTATTAGGTTTTAAACAATATTTTCAGGACAGAATTGGTGGGTTTCTTTTGATGGCAATTTAGCTCTACAGATCACTTCTGTTTAGTTGCTTTGTTGGAGATACTGTTCTGTGATACAGCTGTAGCTGTACTTTTCTTCCTAGAGTTTTGAGGTGAAGAAGATAATTTCCATGAAGCCCTATGGAGCTGGCAACTTTTCCGTGACCCGTTACCATATTGCTGAAGCTCTGGTGGACAGAGAAGTGGACGGAGAGCAGGTGATTAACTCCAAGTGATTGTGCTACAGTGTTTCATATATGTTTCTTTATGTGCATGGATTGTCTGGATATTAGCTGTTGGGTTTTCTAGAATTTTTTTAAAGATATGAACTTGTACAAAGCAGCTGTTACACTCCTTACTAAAGAGATTCTTAGCTGAGCAGACTTGTACAGCCTGTTACATGCTCAGTCACCCAGGGCATCACACCTGGCAGTCCCTTGTGTGCAGGCTTTTAATAGAAGGTGAGATCACGAGACTGGTATAATGTTCAAGCACCCAAACTGGAAGACTTGTGGCTTATGCTGAATTGATAGGTGCTGTTGCCCTGCTTTTCTCTCTTCCCCTCTTTTTAGCAATATACTCTCAGACTTGCCTTGTATTTGCCTTGCTTATTTGGAATGAATTTTTTTTCCTAGGTATATTTTTATTTTTAATTTAGTAAGATTTTTCTTCTTTGAAAGTTGCTGATTGTTTCTGGCTTCCCAGATGGGATTGAAAATATTTCGGGGATTTTTTTCCCCTTGTTTAAAACAAAACCATGAGGATAGAAGTACTCAATCTCTAATATTGACCATATAATTCATTTTACCATGTATTGTAGGAAAAATAATCACTCTGCTATAACAAATAAATGATATAAATGATTGTCCCTGGTACAGCTTGAAACTGGAACAGTTTGTCACCTAAACTTTAAAAATTCATAACTATGAATTTTTTTCCAAAGGTAAAAAATTATTTTGGTCCTGCTTGCAACATAACCATTCAAGGAGGTTCTTATGGCGTTGTATAGGGTTTTTTTAAAGTGCTTTTGCTGCAGAATTATTCGATTCTTTATTGTTGCATATGCTTTGAACTGTCAAAGAACTTAATGGACTAAACTATTGATTGACTGTCAGCCAGATGCTCATTTAGCTGCTGAAGAAGAAGAGAGACGTTTGGAGGAACTACACAGGGAGGCAGAGAGGGAGAGAAGAAAACAGCTTGAAAAGGCACATGTTAGAGGAAGTCACGCCTTGAAGAAGATCCAATTGGCCAAGGTAGGCAAAGTAGTTATGCCTGTTTTTAATGTCAGAACAACCACTGTTAAGTAAATTGTAGGTGGGTGATTAGCAAAGGAATTACATTTACAGGAGGGAAATTAATGGACTAAGTAAAGTTTGCAGAATGTCTTTGAAAAGAAAGAAAGTCAATCTGTTCACTTGTTTTTGCATCTGGAAGGAGTGAGAATGAAGGAGCATCCTCTTAATTTTTGTTACCTGAATGTTTGACCAGCTATTAGCCAATAGGTAATAGTCAAGCAAAACTTTTTTAATAGATGATGAGTTCTGCTTTTCCACAGTAGCTTTAGTTGGAGTTGGTGATTCTGTAGTTAAGGGGGAAAAAACTATTGCTAAGAAGGTAATGAATTTTATTTTTTTTTTAAACTTTTCAAAGTTTTTACTTAAAAACTAATGTTTAGTTAGTGTGCAAGTTTGGAAATGTTGAAATGGTTTCCTTTAATAAAAGTTGAGCTACTGAGAAAAGTCTTTGTACTGAGTTCTATACTCAAATTTTTATTGTCTAACAGCTTCGCAAGTATTTTTGTGGGCTAGGAAAAGAAAAATTTTTCTCAGCTGAGATATGATTTGCCCTGAATGAATAACCAAACTAAAATGGGGATTTCTGGAAATATTACTGGTACTCCTGAAATTAACAGAAAAAAAAACTTCTACCAGCTTTTTTTATAAAGTGTCTCTCACATATATTCAGTGTGCCAAAGGGTATTTACTTTACATCTTAAAAAGTAGCAACTCGTGAATTATATACTGACAAAAGTCACTTGGCAAAACAAGTACTAATTCACCTTATAAAGCAGAAGGTTTAATTATCTTGAGGAAAATTGGCCTACAGGTGTAGAGTCTGATCCTTTATTTAACATCAGATCTTCTAGATAATATTGATGACTCCTGTGTCTAAAGGGCTGATACAGCTTTCACCCTAGAGTAAGATTAACTTTGAACATTAACCAAACATCATGGTAATCAAATGGAAGCATTTTATATCAGTTTTGATATGTGGCTGTCTGAATGTGAACACTGAAGGTTTATGTTATCTGTTCTTTATTCTTGAAGGACAGGGAAAGACTCCTGGAAGAACTGGAGCAAATGCAAGCTCGAGATCGGATGCGCAGGAGACAGGGTGTCACACAGGTGCCACCTCAGCTTTCAGTGCCACCATACAAACGCGTGGAAATAGAGGAAGAGTGGCAGAGAGAACTGGAGTCTGCTTTTGAAGAAATGTACAGTGAAGGCAGGGGTAAGTTCTTTGCTGGAGGTTGCTGAGTCTGGTACCAGCAAAGGAGAGGCTGCTGCAGCTGTGTATGTATTCATAGTTGGCACACACACAAACAGCCTTCCAGGGCACATCCATACAGCTGGCCATGCAGACCAACAGGGAAAACACAGCTCTCACATTAGGTACAAACAGCACAAATGGCCTCCTTCTGTTTACTGCTCTGGCTGATCAAGATGAAGGCCTTTTAGTAGGATATATGTCTGTAATATGGTATGGATCCCTCCAGCAGTTGGTCTTAGATACTCAGTCTATCCAGGAGTTGTCTCCTGTATCCCAGGTCTCTACTACACTACAGATCCTGCCCCAGTCTTAGATACCCTGGAGTCTTTGTTATCTCTCATACTCATGTATGCACTCAAATGCATGTGCTCAAACATGTGCTGTGGATCACTTGGTGAATAGCTTTAGACACTTGCTCTTACCTGTCAGCTGGCCCTTGATCCTTAGTCTTCCCAGTTGCTGGCTGCTGGGCGTGTGAACCCCCAAGATCTGCTGCTCCACTCCAGTTGTTACTGCACAGACCCAGCTGGGCATGTGAGTGTATGCAGAGACATGCACATACTATGGATACCTGTGGGAACTACCTTATATACTCAGTCTACCCAGTAGCTGACCCTGAATCCTCTTGTAGTCTTGGAGATGCACACACATGTGCTGGCAGATTTCTTAGGATCCCTTCCTCTCCTCTGTGGCTGGCTTGAATGCTTGGATCTCCTGATCCCTCCACTAGGCAACTTGTAGGTCCCCATGCCTCTCCAGTACCCAGCCCAGTCTTACAGCTGCCTGATGCATAGCTCCTAAGCCTCTTACCATTCTTGCTGGCTAGTCTGGCTTGTGATTTGCTAGCCACTGCATGCTGATACTCATACCACCTAAATGCACTCATTATGGTCTCTGCAGTTGGCAGTGCTTTAGACACAGATGCACCTGTGACTTCTGGTCCTTGTTCCGGCCCTTACATATCTATGCACACCATGCAAAACACAGCATTCCTCACACAGGAAAACAGCTACAAGTGGAATTTAATGTGAAGACAGAGCAGACTGTCAGGCACAGTGCATGGCCAGACAAGTATACTGACTGTCTCATTTTATCTCACTATTTTTACAGTTTTATTTCATAGTTGTTCTGCCCCTGACTAACTTGATCCTATCCTTTCCCTGCCTTGGGTTCCTCCCCTAAGTATATGTAACTACAGAATTCCCATGTGATCTTCCCCTGTGTCCCACATCCCTTGTAGGCAGTAACCCCCTCAGTAAGGTGATCATTGGGGAACTCCTGTTGTGAAGTCTTGTGGGATTTCACACCTGGACTGTGCCATCACTCCTGGGGCAGCCTTGTGAACAGCCAGGTCAGCGTGTCTCTTTTCCCCAGTGAAGTTCCTGGGATCATGTGTAATTTTTCTTGGGAGTTGCTTTTGGTGTAAAGCTGAGTCTTTCCTCACATCAGCTTTTGTTTTGAAAAGTATAGCATATTCTAGTAGAAACTGCTGTGGAGGTTCTGAATGAGTAGAAGGCTAATGATCTAAATGGTTTTGAATCTTGTATTTTGGAGGGAAAGAAAATGTTGGATTAAATCCATTGTGAAATAACCTATTGATTTGAATTTCCTGAGAATTTGTGTGCCAGTGTAGTCTTGCAGTATTATTTGATTTGTATTCCAAATGGTCATTTTATTTTGTTGTGCTCTTTTAATTAGACATGAAAGGAGACCTGATTTTGCAGTTTGAGCCACAACCTTTGCCAGCCCCTTCTGACAGAGCTCAAGATAATGATCTTGATATCTCTTTGGAGCATGAATCTGCTTGTGACACTCAATCAGAGCTTCCTTGTGCTACTCAAGAATCAGAACGTGTGGTAGAAGAGGAGGTCCCTAATGAACCAGAAAGTAAAATTTCTAAACTTCATATTCAACTTAAACCTTTTCATTTTATATTAGAAAAAATTAGTATATCAAATAAATTTTAGTAAATGCCTTAAGTAGTATAACTTCTTAATGTGCGTAAAGTAATTCAGTATAATTTGGTTTATGTTTAGCACAAATAATACCCTAACGATTACGAATTTAGAAATGAAAACGTGACTTCTTTTTCTGATATGCTTCAGTTCATTAGCATGCTGAGAATAATTTTCAGTTATAAGAACTACACTGTTAGTAGCCATAATTATTCCTGTGTAATTAGTATAAATTATGGACTCATGCTGATGTGTGAACTTAAATGTTTTCTGTTTTGAGATATTTCAAAGTGGAAGCTTTATAGTCTGCTTATTGTGTGTCCTTTATGTTCAGGTTTGTGGTTGAGCTGCTGCATTTTGTGAGTAGGCTGGCACGGATGCATGAGTGTGTCCTGTTTGCTTGTGGCATGTCAGAAGTGTCTCAGTGAACTTTGCTGCTTGGCCAAGCGCTTCTACATCCCTTGGGTGACACAGCCTGGTGTTCAGTTTGTGGTGCATTGTGTTGCCAGTGCTATAGAAAGATTTCTGCTACAGTTTGACTATAAAACACTGCATCCAGCTTAGTCCTTCTTTTATAGCTTGCAGAGACAAATTACTGCTTCTCTCTTGCAGGTAAGAGAAAATTTTGCTAAGATTTAAAAAACACACCTAAGCTATTTGTCCAACTCCGTAAGCAATAAAAAAAATAGTTTTTTTTTATTATATGAATTATATTCATTACTCAAAACTCTTAACAGTATATATTCTTTATAGGGCATGAAAAAGGAAAATCTTGCCAACCTCGATCAAAAGTTGCCTTAAAGAAATTATTCAACAAAATTAGGAGCCAAAAAGAGGAGTGGGCATCAAAAAGTGAGAAAGAGAGTCAAAGTGAATTTGAAACTATTGAATCAGGCACAATCGCTAGTGAAAAGAGACCATTATGTGATTTAGAACTTAACAAGGAGCAGCAGCAAAATACAGTGTCTGAAGCCAAAGGTACACAGTACATACTTGTATCAAAGTTTGTTGTGTAGGAGCAGAAAGACTTGTATGGGGGACTGTGACTGTGACAAAACTGTTTTATTAATTTTCAGTGTTAAATGTTTTGTCACGCTGAATGAAAGTACAATTTCCTGTCTGTGCCCACAAGGCACTGTGGATTTGTGGCAACCACAAATAGGAGAGGTTTTTGCTCTTATGTCCAACTTGTTAACTAAGGTCTTGATGAGAACAGATGTCCAGAATACCTTTCTATCTTTCAAATCTCACTCAAATTGTTGTCACACTTGGTGTTGCTGTACTTTAATAGGTGTTTGCCTCCAGGGATAGAATTCTCAGTGCAGAAGTCAGCACTGAAGTTCTGTACCTGTTGAAAGCTTCTTTCTTTAGAGATTCACAGCTATAAATGCACAAGGCAGGCATAAGCTGATGAGAGGAGTTTTTTCCTGCTTTTAGACACTATTCCGAAAAACCTTTTTGTAAAGCTGGAATTTATAACAATTAGACCTTGCAATTTGTTTGATAGCCAAATCATCTTGAGTTACTTCCCATGTCTGTCCTTGGTGCCCTCCTGGTTAGGGTAATGCTGAATTGGTCATCTTGTATGCTGAGTGGGATTTTTGAAGTTTTAAAGCGGTCAAGTTGTGACATGTGTTTTAGTTATTTGGGTCTTTTGTTTTTGGGTTACTTGCTTTCACAGGGTGCTTGTTTTTTTAAAAAAGACAAAGTGATTTAGTTCCATCATGTGCATGGCTATGCCAGCATAATGCCTGGGGGTTGGAGAGTGCGCTGTGAGTAAAACCATGCCGTGGGGAAAATGTGCTGCTATTTGAAGCTAACAGTACAGGATTGAGACTTGCTTTTGTGCTATAGCCAAATGTTAGATCATTTGCCCAGTACTGCCAGTTTTAGACCCTCTTTGTTCCAAGAGGTTAATGTGTGGTTTTTGATTCTTTGGTGTGTTCTTCCTCTTGAACTCCCAAGTACTATTAGAAGTAATTTTCAGTCCCATTGAAGCTGGGGCATTACTGTGTGTTCAAGAAAGACACACAATAAAGGTCTATTAAAGACTTAAATAATATGAAAAACTGATTTTCCAGCTTATGGAGACAGGCAGAGTAGTAGGATATAGATCTTTTCAAGAGCAGCTTATGCATTTTGTTGAGACATTTTGGGAAACAGTAAACCAAGATGTAAAGAAGATCCAACACTCACTCTGACTGCAATTACAGATAAATAACATGTATATTTTAGACCCCATGAAAATGTTGGAAAATACAGTTGCAGAAGAAGAGTCAGTTCTAATCCATCCTCAAGAACAATCAGCTAAAATCAGAATGGAAGAGGCATCTAAAATTAGAATAGAAGAGGAGAGACAGAAGTGGGTAAGTATTTTTGTATTTTTTTTCTTATCTCAGTTGTGGTATAAAAAATTATTTACAGAAGATTAAAAAAAGTTTCAGAGCTGTAGGTACTCTTAACATTTAAACTTTTACTGTAACACTTTCTGTACTTCTCAAAACTGATGAAGCTATAGCTGGAATTTAGAATAGAGTGGAAATCCCCAGTTTCTTCAAATCTAACAAGTGCTATAGGCTAGGGTAATCGTGGTTAAATGAGAATCCCAGTTGTACATTAGTACGTTTGTTTTATAAAGGGAGGGTATAGCCAGCAATACACAACTCTGAAAACCTTATTAACCCTGTGTAATAGTTTAGGAAAGTCTATGAGATTGTGTTTAGAGTGGCAGGAAAAGCATACAAACCTTGAGTAATTTTTTTTGTCGTTGTTATCTAGGAAGCAAATGCAGAAAGTTTTTTGTGTCTCTGGGAATGCAATATTTATTACATTTAGAAACTAATACCTCTGTGCATTATTTCATTATATCTGTTGTGTATGTGTTTAGTTGTATTTCATTTATGTTGTATCCCTAGAGACCCACCAGCTGTTATGTGGTAATTTCCCAATTAAAAAAAAAAAAAGTTGAAATTTGGGTCTATGTGTAGCCTTCAATTGTAGAGTTTAATTTCAGAAATAAAGCAAACAAAAACTCGACAAAATAGCAATATTTAAAAAACAACCAACCAAGCAGAAGATCCTTTATGAAGGTGTGGCTACTTCCTTTAGCCTTCATTTCCTCCCACTTTGCAGCTGGCCAGATGTACGTAGTTCTGTGTCCACATTAACTGGACATCCAGCATTTTCTCAGGTTGCTTTTCCTGACATCCCCATTCAGATAATGTCATTAAAGGCTATTGTCTACTTCATCTTTGCCAGTACTTTGAAATTTTTCTTTGCTTCCATTCTAAAAGCGCATTTACGCTGTCGCTAAGTGTGGATCTAAGTGAATTATAGCTGATAGGTACATGAAAAGAGCTTAAAAATAAACAGACTACTTCAGAAGTTTATGGACTGCTCTCAAAGCAGACTACTTCAGAAGTTTATGGACTGCTCTCAAAGTGGTTATACATTAGCTATTTCAGAAGCTCTTGTAAAGCTTGAATTAATGTTTAGATGTGTTGAACTCTGATGAAAAACTGAGTGAAATGCAAAACAGATTTTTCAAGTAAGTTTAAGAAAAGGACTTTTGCAGTCTTTGGAAAATGATAACATATCTTGAATGAATTTTGATTTTATCCATTTGATCAATTTGAGAACAGATAATGATGCAATAGTAAATGGATTCAGGGATTGTTAGAAAAATTGAGCCAGTAAAACAAAGTTATTCCTGTAGACTTTGGAACTACTTTTAAAGGCTTGTTTCAATTTGGAAATACCTGTCACAAGCAATAGAATTTCTTCTGTAATTTGGAGCAAAGGTTTGTGTGTGGTGGTGTGTGTGAGCAGTATGATTCCTTTGTCATTCCATTCTAGAGATTCCCCCTCATTTTTCTTTTGATAGAATGAGGAAATTGAGAAACAGAAACAGGAGCAGCTGGCCTTGATTAAAAAAATTGAGGAAGAGAAAGCTCTTTTGGAGGCTGATTATCTGAAGATCCAAATGCAAACTTGTTTGGAGGAAGCTAAGAAAAAAAAAGAAGAGGAAGAGCAAAGTCAACTGATGCAAAGCCAGAGTCTCCCTTCCACAGATCAGCAGAACCAAATGGAACATGAGGTGAAGAATTACAGAAAATTGTGTGTAGATTTTTATTTACTATTGTAATAAAAACAATGAACACCATTTACCAATTTTAAACTATATCAGTTAAGATAATTTTTATTTCTTTGCTGTGAATTAGAATTTGTATATATTAAAGCTTCCTTTTCTAGTGTACAAGCTTCTATTTCACATGGTATCACTGACCCGAAGGAGTGGCATGAATCTGTGTGAGGGGAGGTTGAGGTTAGATACTATGAAAAAAGGTCTTTAACCAAGAGGATGGTTTGGCACTGGAACAGCTCCCAGAGTAGTCACAGCACCAAGCTTCTCTTGTGTTCAGGAAGTGTTTGGACAATACCCTTGGTACATGGTGTGACTTTCAGGGATGGTCCTGTGCAGGGCTAAGAACTGGACTTTGATGACCTTGTGAGTCCCTTTCAACTCAGATATTGTGTGATTTTATGGTTGTGGTTTTTGCTGTTGTTTTGTCTCTCTATAGTCTGAGGGGCAGCATATCTGTTTATAATACCTGTTAGTAAAATACGACTGTAGATACATAATGTGCATGTAGACATAACTTTTCAAGAAGGAAAAAAGAAATCATAGTAGGAGAAAAAGACACAAAAATCTGCCTCTGTCTGTGTTTGAATCTCAAACGGCTGCTTAAAGAAGGATTTAGGGAGGATGTTAATTTAGGGAAGGAAAGTAATCTTTTTTTATATATAAAATCTTGCTTCATTTGCACAACTGGTACTCTTTTGAGAGCCTGATTGCCTTGGAAGTGCAGCTACATTGGCTCATTGCTCCCTGAGTTTGCAGGGTATATTTACCTCTTTAGCTGAGCTGCTGTAAGCACCATTGACTTTGATGGTGTGTGCAGAGAGAGGCTGTAGCTGTGGGCCATCTGTTCTAGAAACTCCTTTAGCTTCATTGCCTCAGGCTGAAATCTCACACTTCAAACATGGTGGTACCCAGCAGCTTCTGTAAAGTTAGACAGAAGAACATACAGCTTAAGGTTGCTGCCATAGTAGTTTTCTGTGAGTTAGTTGTATATGTGCAATTAAAATGAATTTATTTTGATTAGACTGGAAATGTGTCAGAAACCAGGAGTTCAAGAGAAGACAGTCATAGACAGATGATACATAATTTTCAACAACGCCTTCTGCAGCAGAAAAGGTAAGTGTCTTTATGGAGTGCCTGTCCAATATAATTTGAATTGCCTTGATTATTGAAATTGATGGGGTTTTTTGCACTGCTCTGAAAAGATTCATGTTTTCACTCTGTTCAGGTTGCACAAACAAACCATTGAAGAAGCTAGAAAGAATCTACAGGAGTACCAGAATACACTGAGGCAAAGGTACTTGTCTGCTTCTGAAATACCTCTGAGCACAAGGGAAACAAAATCCATTGATTTAGAGCCTGTCTCAGAGCCGCTCCTACAGATGCAAGGATCAGAGCCAACACAGTCCCAGGCATTGGAACAGGTTCATGCCCAAGAGTATGCATGGTCATTTCCTGCGTTTTCAGGAACATTGGGTGTGTTGGAAAAACCATCTTCACAGAAGCAGGAAGAGCAAGTGCGTAATATTTGTGCTGGGAAATCAGTGCAGTTTTCAGAAGTATCAGAATTGAAGCGTGGAGAGTTTCACTTGCCCTGTGACTGTCCTTCACAGGAACAAATAGGAATGTTTGAAACTGCCAATAATCACATCAGAGAAACATTCCAGTCCCATTTACCATTGGGATCAGTCAAGAAAGAAGTGACTGCAGTGAGAACACAACCAGAAGCACGCCAACAACACGTTAGATTTGTGTTGCCTGCAGAAAGTTCTTCTGAGTCTTCAGAAACAGTACACTCTGAAGAGTTACCTCAGAAGATATCTAACTATCAAATCAAGACAGGAACTGGTGAAGAGCATCCATTCAAGACATCCTTCATGCCAGCAGCAAAGAGATCAGCCTCGGCTGATCCTTTAGCCTATCAGCAAGGATCTGTAGAGAGCAGCGGCAAAACGAGCCCTGATCAATTCCTCAGTCTTTCTGAACCCACAGTTCTAGCACCTGAAGAATCTAAAGCCCCAGCTGTTGAAGAATTCTTGATATCAAAAGCAGGAGATGTGTCTTCATTAAATTATTCTGGTATACTGAATTTAAGGGACAGAGTGTTGGCCTCATCAGAAAGCATCCAAGCTCAGCAAAAGTATTTGAAAGAATTGCAAGAGCAGCTAGATGCACAAAGAGAAGCTCTTCTTTCTAAACAGAGAATTCAAGAGAAACTACTTTTACAGAAGCAAGATAAATTGAAGGAACAGATGCAAAGGCAACAAGAGGCTTTGAAAGAACTTCTAAACAAGCAGGTAAGCTTTGCAAACACTTTGCATGGGTAATCATCTAGTTGAAGCTCAAACTTACAAGTCAATGCTAGAGTGTACCCCATGGATTGTTGATAGTTTTAGGTGATTTACCATAATGAAAATTTAAATTAGGACTTGTGATTTTTAATTGGTACTTTTCCTCTGTAGAGCTCCAAGAGCAGTTTTGTTAAGTCTAACCAAAATACTGTGAAGGTCCATATTTGGTCTCTGAACATAAGGCCTATTTGAAATTGTTGTCTGAACTACTTGTGGGTAGAGTTGTCTTCTTATCTATAGATGCACTTCTATGTGTGAAACAGCCCTTGTATTAAAAATACTTAATACCTGAAAGGATACCATAAGCATCTTGAATAGATAATTTTTAAAGCTTGTGTTTTTGTGTATACCCACTAGGGAATTGGATTGGCAGCTGCAGCCTTGAGTTGTAATTTGCTTGTTTCTCAGTAACAGAAGAAAAATCCAAGTTTGTTTTTGAACTCCTAAAGAGCCTCCTTTTGCCTTTTATGTTTTTCTTAAACAGAAGCCATCTTAGAAGAATAGCTGTTCCCTATAGTTCCTGTCTTTTGATTTTGCAGTTTCCAAGCAGCTAAAATTCTTGGATTCAGGAGCAGAAAAGCTAAAAACAGACTTTCTGGGAACTGTTCATGTAAAAAACGATGAGTACTCTGATCTAATCTGACAAAGGCTTTGAAAATGTAACTAATTGTGTTTTAGCACATTAGGTTTGTAGAGCTCAGTAAAATACTTCCATGTCCAAAGGTTTTTGTGAGCTAAGCAGATCTGCCTGGTATCTTGCATAATTGAACTATTTTCTCAACATGCTCAATATTGTCCTGCATGGAATATGCACAAGAGAAAATGCTCTTTTGATTAATGAGTATAAATATAATCTTATAGAAAACTGCTTCTCCCCTTCTAAGGTGAGACATATGAGCCCAAATGAAGAAATGACAGAGGCACAAAGGCCTGTCAGGATTAAGAGAACTGACTTCTTCCAAGTCTCAGAAGACTACCAGCAAGAGAATTGTGGCAGGAATAAATTTCTCAGAAGTGAAACTCTTTCATGGTGCGTTGGTCCAGTTGAGCAAACTGGTAAGGCTATTATATATTTTTAATTGTAATTTTTGTTGCTTTACAGCTGAGATGGAGTTCTCTTCCATCTCCTCAAGTTAATTTGAGCTGATGTGTGTTTGTGTACACATATTATTGCAACATTTTATATTTTACAGAACAGTCTAAGAAAGTTCTCTGTAGAGAACAGAAATGGAGATCTTCCAAACCACCAGTGACAAAAGTCAAGTTAGGGCTTGGTTTGGAGCAACATGAACTTAGTGTTATACCAGAGATAGACACACCGAAGAGTTGCAGCCTCTCTTTGGCAGGTATGTATAAAATATATCATATGTGCTGTTTGGAGTAAGTAGATTGGAGGAATATGATCTTTTCTGAAGAATCTTTGAGATGATTAGGAAATAATAGCTGGTACTGTTGCCTTTCTTAAAGTATAACTTATTTACTTGCAAAGTTGTAGTCCAGAAAAGTTTATTCTGTGTCTGTCTAGAAAATCATAATTTAAAGAAAATTTCACCAGGAAAAGAAAATTCAGTTACTCCATGACCTGAGTTCCCTGATGATTTTTCTTTTGGGCAGAATCTGTGTTAATAGGCAGTTGTACAGTAACTCTAAAGAGAAGTTGGTAAGTTTTCTTTAAAGGTTTACCTTTTGATCATACCAAGAAAATGACTGTGAAATCATTCAAGGTGTTAGTATCAAACTTTTACAAAAACTTTTAGACTATAATTTTAGGTTGTTTTTTCCGGTTAAAAAACACTAACTGCAAAAAAAATTTGGAAAGCAATAAAAATTTTATAAATATATTGTTATAGTCTGCAGGCAATGCTTTGCAATTCTCTATAAGGAACATTATTTAACAGGTACAACAAACTCATGTTTTCTAAAAGTAAATAATTTTTTTTCAATGTCTCTTCACATCTAAAATTTAGTGGATATTTTACAAAGTTTTTTATGTTATGTTCCTTAAAAAGCTCTGCAGAACAATGTGAGTAATTATAGGCCTGTCAGGCTGACGTTCCTTGCAAAATAATGAAACAGCTGATATGGGACATCCTTCAATTAAAGAAAAGTAATTAATGCTAGTCAGCATCAGTTTATGCAGAACAATTCTTGTTGGACCAGTTTGATACCTTGATTAAATAGCAAGTTCTGTTGGGGAAGGTTTTGATGGAAGAATATGCTCTCAAAAGCACTTGGCTTAGTAAATTACTAAGTTGTATAATACTGTTATGATCCACAGGTGATTTATTCCTATATTGTTAAACCATGGGTCATGGTAGGTAGTAAAACTTTAAGATTTTTATTGTATTGGGTGGCTAAAAAGAACTGTTTTGTGGGCTGCATTGTAGAGAAAGAAATCTTTAAACCAGAGCAGAGAAGTTGTATTTACCTCTGAATCTGGAGAAGTTACTTTAGGTTTCTTGGATTTGCTGTGTGAAAAAATTGGTTTGAGTTTCTGTTTCAGAAATGCTTTGGTGGAATTAGTTTTTGAGAAGTCTGATCACAGACTGATGTGATATATGGCTAAATTCATTAAAATGGAGACCATACAAATTCAGCAGTTTATTTCTGTAGAATTGAATGTGCATCTTAATGTTCCTCACAAAGTTTAAAACACTTCCTTTTTATACCTTAACTGATTGCAGATGTTTTAAATTCAGATAAAACAGATGATGGTACTGGAGAAGCTTTTCCCGTTTCATCCTCTGGGGAATTTGCGTGTATGAAACATCCCAGTCATGCTCTTCATGAAGGCACCTTTCCTTTGGGCATAACAAACTATGAAGGAGAACCCTCTAGTGGAAGTCCAAAGCAAACTAGTCCATCAGGGAGATTATTACAAGAATTGCTGACAATGACTGCTGAAACTTCTTATGATTCAGGTGAGGAAATTCTCTCCCTTCACGAACACCATTTGGCATTGCTGATTTTGTTGCTATTTATTTGTAGAATATGACCTGACTTGTTAAACAACATTCAGTGTTATTTAATACCATTCAATTTTGAGTGCAAAAAAGGGCGTTCCAATAAGCACTTGTTTCAGAATGAATGAGTTTTTATCTTTTGGATTTTGAGATCCATTACCATAGTGGTAACAAGCCCACACTGCAGTACACTTCATTGCTGGTCAACAGTTTCTTGTTCAGGGCATGTGCTTTTCATCTGTAACCTTTAGAATTGTAAAGGTTTGCAGGTATTCCAGGTGGGAGCCTGTTTGGGCCAGACCAGTGGCTTTCCTGATTCAGTACCCAGTGATTCTTGTATTGATACAAAAGAAATCAGTTCTTAAAGAGACCTCTGGAATGTTAATGTGTTGATGTAGACGTCCACTGAAAGATAAGAAATTACTTAAAAGTATGATTGAGACAAAAATTAGAAGGCTGAGGTCATCATCAGCTCAAAAAAGCTTTGAAAGAATCATGTCTTAGGGGTGACATACACAAAAGTTGAGAATTGCAGAATATTTCAAATTTAAAGACCTATAAGGATCATTGAGTCCAACTCCCCGCTTCTCCCAGGATTACCTAATATTAAACCATTGCCCAGTTGCTCCTTGAACTCTGATAGCCTTAGTGCTATGATCACTTTCCTGTGGAATGTGTCCCGATGACTGACCACTCTCTCAGTGAAAAACCTTTTTCTAATGTCCAATCTGAGGTTGCCCTAATGCAGCTTCATTCCATTTCCTTGTATCCTGTTGCCTTGTTTAGTGTCAGGTAATTATTTTGTGTCTGCAATTTCTATTTAATTAGGAGGTTGTGACTATCAGCTCACAGTGCATTAGCCTTGACTCTCAGCTTGTGAGACTAACACAGTGGTAGAGTTGAGCCAGACACCTGGAGTTTTCAAGTAGCTGTGACAGCTCTCCTGACTAGGAAAAGTCTGTGCATAGCCAGTATTCAAGAGAGGTGCATTCTGCTTTGACCTTTTCTAGTAGCCATCATAGGCTTTTCACACGCTCCAGTGAATATGTCAAAAGGAACAGCAGTGCAACATTGTAAGGACTGCTTTAGCTCTTTTCTTGTCTGTCTGTGAAGGGCTTTTATTGAACAATAACACCTTCGAGGATAGGCCTTGTTCATAGGTGGCAGAGTTACTCTGATTCCGTAAAATTAAACAAGTTATTTTGGTTATCAAGAAGAAAGCTTTTGTTACAAAGTTTTGTGAATGTTCAAAATAATTTGTTAACAGGGACATTGAAACATGTTATGGGTAACTTGACTGTCTTTATCAAAGAACAAAGATGACTAGTTTGTAAAACATTCACTAAAGCAATTTGAAGTTTATTACAAGGTGACAGTATTGCATGGTCCAGTACAGCTTTCAGTATCCGTCTAAAATCTTATTGGAGGTGTGGAGGAATTCTCAGAAACTTGGCAGCTTTCATATGCCTGTTGTTACAAGCAATACAATTATGTAGTACACATCTCTTGGTTTTGCTAGAAATGTTCACCACTAGCACTAAGCTTTAATTTTTCATTTTGTTTGCATTGAGACATAATTTCCAATTCAATTGGATTTACTTGGAATTGGAGTTGTTTTGAATAAGTACATATAAGCTCATTTTCCTTCATCTGTTTCTTTATTTCTCAGAATACCCCTTTTGAAGTGTATCTATCTTTTAACTTCAATTATCATGAAAACATTTGTCTTTTAACAATATTTAAAGAAAAGACTTGTACTTTTTTGAGTAAGTTGTAGAACCATTGTGTAGAGCAGCTGTGTTACTAAACTAAGATAAGATATCTTGGTGTATTGTCTTTTTACATTATAGACTATTGTATATGAACAATGCAATAGTTTATGTAAGAGGATTAGGAAACTTTATGTGAACATCTGTATTAAAAGAAAAAAACCCCAAAGCTTTCTGTGATTTTGTTTAAGTAGATTGCCCTCTTGAGCAGATCAGCAACCAAAAGTACCAGCAATAATTTTGATAACATGTAGGCTGTGAGTCCCTCTCAGGTACTTTCAGTAACTAGTGTGGTATTTCAGCACTAAAATCTACAGTCCCATGTGCTTTAAATACAAAGTTTCTGAAGGGAAAATTCAAGGTTCATTTTAGGTTGTTGCTTATGATTTTTTATTTAATTTGGTTTTTAAATTTTTTTTGCTACTTGATTCTCACCAGAAGGTGTTTGTATTTTTGTCACATTTTCAAGATGTAATTGTATCTCTACAGGTAAGAGCAAATGAGTGCTTTGTGTGATCCTTGACTTTGTTCTTTGAAGTCATATTCTTGGTGCTTTTAACCTTTGACCAAATAATGTAACTCTTTACAACTTACAAGTTTTACTGCTTCCATGATTTGTAGACTAGATGTGTACAAATCCTTAGTCACTGCTCACGCTCGTTCTCAAATCAGACATAAACCATGAAAAGAGAAAGTCAGTAAATCTGGTTGTTGCATGCAGATGCTTTATCAACAAAGGTGAGTTTCCTTTGATACGAGAGTTGCCTTGAGTAATAGGCAATTTTTTTTAAAGTCTGTAATTAGCTGCCTATATAATTTGCCTCTCAAATATAGAGGCAGCCATGTCTGTAAAATGGGTATTAAGGGGGAGGCTGAATCCCTGTGCTCAGTATCCAGTGGTTGCAAATGCCTCACAAACTGATCAGCTGGTTGCAGCCAGAGGACAGGTAACTGCTGAAGTGATGTTCCATCAAGTGTCACCAGTGAGTCTAAAGTCTGTGTTGCTCTTCTACATGCCACTGATGCATTGATCAGATGAGTTGAGAAATTTGGACACTTAATACTCTTTCCAATCCTATTGGGTTAGAATGGGCTAATAGAATTCAAACAGTTAATAGGGCATTGCAGAGTAACCCTGAAGGTGAGACAGGCAGTTTGATGGCAGAAACCTAATTTCCTTAGGAAGTCAGCCAGGAACTAGTGACTGGGTTTGGTACATAAACCTCTTCCACAGTTCTCCTTCAGGACATATCAACAGGCTTGTCACTCTGTATTCATCTGCAGCGGTTCCCTTGAGCAGCGTTCCAGATGTGATTATCTTCATGTGTTGCTTCTCTGTACAGTGTAGGAGTTCTATTACTCCCACATGATTTCCCTGATAGGGGAGGATAGTCTTTTAAGTCCTTGTTAAGTAAAAAGTGAACCGGACCCATGGTTGATCTCACTCTCCTGGTTGTTTATTCTTTCCTTATCTACAATTTCTGCACACCAGGCTTTACAGCAGCCTAGTGTGAAGGAGAAAGGACACCAAAGGGCTTCTAACACACAGATTGAAGGTTCTCTCAATTCACCCAATTATCACCATGAACAGGCATTATTTCTGCTTTTCTACCAATTACGAACTAAACTTCTATTCACATAACACTGCACTGCAATCATCTAACCAATCATTTAGTGACCCAGCACTCTGCAGGATATGGAGTAGATGAAGAAGGAGAAAGAAGCCTGAAAATCACAAGGATCCTTCATCTTATCTTCATTTACTTAACCATTCTAACCAACCCAAAAATCTACATTTCTCACCCTGTGATAAATACCATATTATGCTGTTACCTAATTGACATTCTTGAAAATTCTGTCTCATCTCAAAGCCTAGGAAGCCTCTTTCATGGACAAAGGTTAAAAACATTTGTCAGAGGGTTTGGATCCTTTAAAACATGCAGAGAAATGTTCTCTGCGTTCTGGGTTCCAACAGTACAGGGATGTTATTCCAAGGATGACTTTTTTTTTTGTGATCCTAGCCTAAGCTAACCTAAGGTTTCAATTTATTTTTAGTAATCACAAATAGTTGTCTATAATTCAGCATTTCAACAGACTGTCTTATCCATTACCAGTTTAGCTTTTGTTTGTTTGTTTGTTTGTCTACATGGCTGGATTTGGACTGATCCCTGTTTTTATATCGTCTTCACTGAGTGGTTGGATTTTTGGTCATTTGTCTTTCAAATTGCTCCCTAAAATAATTGTTGCTATTTTACTGCCGTTTCTGTTGGGGAAAAAAAAAAAAAGCATTTGGGATATTGCAGATTCAGTTTTTAAACATAAATTCTTCATGACACTGTGGTGGCCAGGAAATTAAAACACGGAAGTCCCAAGTCAATGTCAGGATGCTGTGAGGAACAAGAACCTTGCACTATTATTTTAGAGGAGGAAGAGAAGACTGAAAAACCCTCCTTTATGAATACAATACCAAATGCAGGATTTTTAAGGATATTAATATAATAAAGTCATGGGATATGAGCATGGATTTTTAATTAAATAAGTTGGTTTTTAGCATGAAATTGATACTGTTCGTCCCTGGTATTAATATCACAAGAACAATTCAGCTTATTACAGTTCAGTAATGAAACATTTGTAACATAGCTGTCCATAGAATTTATATACAAGAGATTATTAAATGCTTGAATCTCATCTCTAGTGTATCCTGAATTACTGCCTGTCATGGTGATATTCTAGAGAAAATAAAATAACTTCTTTCAGAAAAGTATCTCTGATGTTGATGGAAAGGTATCAGGAAACAGAGAATTATGTGCTAGCTTGTTCCAGCAGTTAGGTTTTTTCAAATTTTAAAATTAAATATTTTATTTCTAGTTTCTGAATATCTGACAGCCATTTCTAGACACTGCTTCTTGTTATTACTTTGAGTTTAGCAATCTTTTGTACTTTGCAATTTTTTCTCCTATGGAGGTATTTAAATAGCAATTGATTAGATGATTGCAGTTTTCAGGCTTCTTCAAGGAATTTTATTGAAGGTCTTGCTCATTTTCAGGATCCTCTGTCCTGCTCTAAGGACAAAGAGCAGGCTTGAGCAGAGTACTTGGTCTCTAAATAATTGTGGTTTTGACATATTTTTTTTCATGTTTTGTACTTTCTCCTAGATGTCTACTGGGTAATCGTGACTGTAAGAAATCTTGGAAAATGAATTTCAAAATGTTTCATATTTATTGAGACCACAATCTTTATTATTGTGTTCTCAATAAATCATCACTGTTGTTGCTTTATAGAGGAAACATCTCCCTTTTTTATGCAGTATGAAATAGAACAACCAGAGTTTACCATCTGGTAAGAAACTGAGTTTGTGCATATACAGAGTACAAACTAGTGTTAGGATTCAGAAAAAGTTAGATCTGCCTAAGTAGAGTCTTAAAAAAATCTGGGGATTTAAAATGCCTGTCATTAGCAGCCTTTTTAGAATTGGGAGAAAACATACCTGCTTCACTTGTGTTTCATTTCAGTTTCATACTTAACACTTTCTTTAAAACTATACTGGAAATAAGAATACGTATTTATTTGTGACAATTAATTTATAATCTTAGAATTATCAAACTTTGACGGTGCTTATCAGCTCTGAATGCAGAGATTGTATTTTTTGGGTGCTGCTGTGGTAGTTCTTTTGCACAAACACTGATCTTACTTTTATGTGTAAGAGCATTATGGCAAAAGTGACTCAGTTCCATGGTAGTAGTCATGCTGTGGTTAAAGCAATTCAATGTTTCTGGTTTCTCTGATTCTTTTGGAATGTCTGCTTTTCTTTGTAATCATTGTAATGGTAGATTGTAAAGGATTCCCCCCACTCCAGTGAAATGATTGCAGTTACACTGGCAAATCCACATTTCATTTTGCTAAGCTAAAACATGAATTTCGAGCTCTTTCATCCTGCTCTGTGGAGAGCAGTCAGGGTAGTTAGAAATTTTAGGAAGGCATGTCAAGGACCACAGGTTGCTGATAAAATTGGTGGAATGGTGGAGCAGAAACTGTTGTGTAGGTGGGAGGAAAGTGGTTAAGGATGGGCAGAATCAGTGCCCAAGGAGCGAGGCCAGCAGCAGTGGAGTGTTACTGCCCTCTGCTGTGCATCGCTCACTATGAACTCGAAAATGGCTTTTTGTTCCTTACTGTTTCTGTTACTTTTGTCTTCAGCCCAGTCCCAGGATTCTCAAGTGTCTCAAGATTCACCAGTTGGTGCCGCTGAAGGTGGAGAGAGACTTAGAACAAGTTCTGGACTATCATTCAAGCTTGATAATAAGGTTGGTCATATCAGAATGCTCATATGACTCGCTGTTTTGTGATGTGATCTTTTCTTTCTCTCATTTTGGGTGGCTTAGAGCAGGTGCACTATTCTAGATGCAGCAAGCACCAAGTAGAGAGGTAACCACTGTGATGCATCTGCTGGCTCTGTTGCTGCTCATTAAGCAAGGGATGCTGTTGCTCCTCTGTCAGGGCTCACATGGGTTTACACTCAGCTTGCTGAGACTTTTTTTGCAATGCGGCTCCCCAGGCAGGCCCAGCTGGCAGTGGTGCTCTGGTGTCCTCCTTCCTGGATGCTGGACTTTGCCCTTGCTGAGTTTCATACCTTTCCTGTAGAGGCAGCCTCAGAGGTCCTTCTGGATACCAGCCCTGCTGTTCAGTGCATGGGATGCTCTTCCTGCCTTAATGTAGCTGCAAATTTGATAAAAGTGTGGTGTCACCTCCCCTGGGTCATTGCCAAGGACAGAGCCCTATGTACTTGTTCCCCACCTACACAGAGTGTAACCCTTCAGTCACTGACTTCTGAGCCTGATCATCCAGCCAGGCTTTTTACCCTTCTTACTGTCCATCCATCCAGGTTGCAACATCCAAACTGGGATCATAGGATATTGTGAGAGTGTTAAAAGCCTTGCCAGAACCAGCACCAATCTCTCTCCTTTCTCTCACTCAAAGATTCCGTCATTTTGGTAGCAGATAAAATCAGCATTTCAGACATGCTGTGTATATCAGACATGGATATATAAAAGTACCTTAGGAAGTAAGTGTTTTACATGTGTATATTAATATACATATATATACACATATGTATATATATTAGTATATAAGGGAAAATGTAGCAGAAGGATTTCCTAGAATTTTTATTTTCTTAGGGCACATTTTAAGTCAGTGTTTGAGAAGAACTGTTCACATCTAATTCTTCAATATTTTGAAGTACAAGAACCCTCATTATCTGCTTTGCGACTTTGTAGAGCTTATCTTAAAGAAGATAATTCTTTAGAAGATTTTGTGTATTTTAGTTTAATTTCATAGAATTAGATTTTAAGTCTCCTGTATGCAAAAAGCTCAATATTGGAACTACTTGTAAAGTTCATGAGTTTTTAATGTTTTTCATGTATGTCCCTCTGAGATCCACAATTCTGCTGAAGTGGGTCTGTGATGAGAAATAGCCAAATCTGACCACCAGAAGATAAAACAATCTTCCAGGTGTCATGATTTGTATGCAGTTCTGAGAAGCTTTATATGAGAGTGAGAGTGTGTATGTGTGGGAGAGGGAGGGAGAGAGGGGTGGGGGCTGTTGGGGAGTGATGTGCCTGGGACATGGGGTGTGAATGTGTTGTACTGAGCAAGGATGAATCTGTATTTGCCTGACTGTGCAAAGCATGAAGGCTCCTACACTTGAACTGAGCTCAGAGTGAACGGTGTGGGTTTAAAGCTTTGCTTCTGAACATGTGAATACATGGTAATTGGTGTGTTGCTTTATCCTAGGAAGTACCAGGTTCAGGGGCTTTCATTCAACCAATACCCTGTGATGCAACTTCAACAGTTTCCACTGGCAGCTTTTCAACCATTGAAACGTTGAATGCATGCCCTGTTGGCACTGGTGAGTGTTCAGGTTTTGTTTTTCTTGTAAAATGAAATTTGTGATGTAATTTTATGGCAGAGTGGGTCTAACTCACCAAACATAAGTTCCTCTGAAATAAGCTTGTGTCAAACTTCACTAAAGGTTGATTAATACACCTTACAGAGTTGAGTATAATCAGAATGTTTTCTTAGGTGCTCATGAGATTTTACCTTTATTATAATTTAATATTATTATACCTCTGCTTTGGCAAAGGATATTTTGAGTTTTACTATGCAGCTGTAACACTAGCAGCTTTCAAGTGGCAATTTTGTTCTAAAAATTATCTTTTATCAGTGTATCTTAAATGATACACTGATAAAAGTTTCCTAATCAATATGTATCATGGATTATTGCAAAGCTATGATTGTCTTGCTGTTAAGAAACTTGTTCCCAGTATCTGCTTGTCACCACAGTAATTCCTAATGGCTTTTTTGTGAAAATGTCACTCGAATGCCATATTGAATTTTAGTAGTTTTCTGGGAAATAGTTGTTCTTACTATTTCTTGTCTGTAATCTGCCTCATGATGTTTTTAGTTTTTTGTTAAATCAGAAACAATTCCTTTAGAGTAAATAAGTGCTCCTGACATTATTACTTGTGAACATGGAAGTGAGTTTGAAATTGATTAGATAGTGACCCTTGGATTTACTTACTTTGACACTTAATATTGTGTTATTCTGATATGCATATGATTTCTTAAGAAACATATGTATGTGTGTTATTCCATGTTTATAAATCAGTTTTTGAAGATTGCAGTTTTTACAGCCTGAGATTTCAATGGCTTATTTTAATCCTAATGTTTCAAACAGATGTTATTTTGAGTAGTACACTTCATAACTCAAGTGACACATCTGTGTTTTATTGATGTAAGAAAGCTAAAGCTATTTCTAAAATCATTTTCTTGTAGTCTTTCTTCTCTGTTCTTTTTTAGATGTGAAAGAAAAATATGAGAAGTTTTGTTATGTGACTAAATAAAGTTTTCAAGTTCAGCTGTGTCTTCACCATACACTCAGTGCTTAGTAATGACCTTTTCTGGTAGCTTTGTGCAATTCTTCTGTAAGCATATGGATAAAGAGGGGTTGGTGTACTGTTTAGGAACATGATTTTGGTTGTCTTGATCCCTCGGATTTCTAGTGTTGGTATAAAGCAATTTCTGTTTGAGCACGAATAAAACCACTGTGGGATATCATAAAGATATTCAAGATCACATGAAAGGATTGACACATTTATATGCAGTAGGAGGTAAAGATGTGCTAGTTAGCATAAAATAGCAATATTAATTCTTTTCTGATTTTATAATTTCAGTATTTCCTAAGTCTACATTCTGTAAAAGTGCCGTGTACTGACTGCTCCCTAATTAGATATTAGCAACTTGCATTTGTGAAAATGTGTGGTGAGGTTTGTAGGAGTGTTGACAGGAGACAATTAAAGAAATAAAACCCCAGAACTCTTTATGAATATTTCAGGATACTAATGAACTGTCTAATGTAAGTGGTTTGTATGCAAAACTGTGAATATCTAACACTTATTATTTCAGGATTATCTTCTGATACTAGAGAAGATGGAATTCTGAGAGAAACAGGAAGCCACCCTTGGAACTCCTCGCTTCCTTTTACCTTGCAGCAGAGGCAAGAGAATTTGTCTGGAGCATCTGAAAGTCAGTTGTGTGAAGGAGACATGTACTTTTATAAAGAAAACCAGATACAGCATATCTTGGGGAGACCTACTGGGAACTTGAACTCAGAGGACAATATGCATTTCCAAGGTATTCATTATTTTATGGCTTTTTTTGTGCTGCTCTCTGATCATACAGAATGAAGAGCTTGCTCAGTGTCAGGCATTGGTCTATATTATTTATATTCAACTTATTTTAAAGTCAATAAGGATTCTACATGCAAGAATTCAGTACTTTGATGTCCTTGGATCTTGGTGTTAAATATATCTTCACAAAGCATTATCTAGTGCAAGAAAAAAAAAAAAATTGACCAAGTCTCTATCAGTTCTGTGCAGCTTCCTACCACTGTTGCTGGGCTGCTTGTTACCTGTGCCATTTTTGTCATTTGTTTATGCACAGCTTTCACTTCAGGAAGGTGGAGGAATACTATATAATACTTCATTGTTCACAGGGGGTCACATCGTTGGTGAAACTCTGATTGACCTGCTGGTGGGAGTTTTATGCTCTCTAGAAAAATGTACCAATTCGTGAAAATTAAGAACATCATTATTAGCTATCATGAAGATTTAAGTAAAATTACTTCCTCCTGGAATGTTTGAAACTCTCAAATCATATAATTACAGCTTAATCTAGACCTGGAGGGACTTTCTAGTTATGTGGCCCAAATTCTCCTTCCTGCTCACAGCAGAGCCATCTTAGTCCAGGTTGCTTAAGGGCTTGTCCAGGCAAGTTCTGAGTATCTCCAAGGACAAAGATTCTACACCCCCATGCAACGTTTTAATAACTTTTGTCTTTTCTTGTTGTTTCTTTTCTCCTTTTCTTGCATGTTTAAGGAAACAACATGTTCTTTAAACTGACAGAGGACAGATTCATATTAAATACTAGGAAGAAATCAATCATAGTGAGAGGGTTGAGGCACTGGTACAGGTAGCCCAGAGAAGTTGTGGATGCCCCATCCCTGAAATGTTTAAGACCAGGTTGGATGGAGCTTTGAGTAACAGGGCAGGTGGAAGGTTGCAATGCAAGGAGCTTGAACTAGATGATCTTTAAGGTCCCTTCCAACCCAGACCATTCTAGGATTGATTCTCTGTGCTGTCACTTAAAGAGGTTGTAGGCAGCAGACATTTTTTGTACCACTTCTTTCACACACCTAATTCTTCTAAGATTTAACAGACTCAGTTACGTAGCTGCTCTTTGATACATCCATCCTCAGGTCATCCTTGTGGCTCTTCATTGGTCTTGTTCATTGGTCTTGTGAGTTTTGTTCTGAGAAACCCACACTATTTCTGATGCAATCTCACAAGAGCTGAAAAGAGAACTTACTGACTTCACCTTTTCATTTAAAGAATAATAAAATTGAATCAGGGTAGCACTTTCTTACTGCTTTTTATACCTGTATTGTGTCAAAGAAAAGATTTTGTTTATACAGCTGGTATTTGTATACCTGCAGAATCCTGTAGGCTTTATTTACCATATATAGAAA
Source organism: Thryothorus ludovicianus (assembly GCA_013397245.1). Taxonomy (NCBI): domain Eukaryota; kingdom Metazoa; phylum Chordata; class Aves; order Passeriformes; family Certhiidae; genus Thryothorus; species Thryothorus ludovicianus. The sequence continues at coordinate 1,055,851 of VZTB01005695.1, read as the reverse complement.
CAACTTTTGTGATATGTCCAGTGTTTAGGGTGTTTTGGAATTTTTTGTTTGGGTTTTTTTTTTATTTTTATGGGGAGCTGTTTTTGGGGGGTGTGAGTGATGTTTGTTTGTTTCTAAAATAACTTCTTTTCTTATAGCTCTAGCAACTGAACTGTATTTTGCTGAAATGGAGAGATCTTTACCAAACTTCCATCACCATCATTTTCAGCCTTTGGAACCTAGTGTTGACTTGGATACATCATCATCATCCTCCTGTTCTCAATACAGAATTTCCAAACACAGTAGAGAATTTAGCAAGGTACTGCAAAAAAAACTCTGGTGAAGGAAATGCTTTGGCTGAAGATTTTTTTACGATTTAAATGGATAATCCCTATACTATTTAGAAAAAACACAGCAGTATTTTTTATATATGTAGATTGCTAATTGTAACAGAAATGTGGCCCACAAATCAAAAAAACTACCTTTTTCTTTTTATCCTTCATATTTCTGAGAAAATGAATCTTAAATCCATATTATCTTTTTATGCCACTAGATTTCAGAATTTTCAACAGAAAGTCCAGACGTGTGTACATTTCTAGAAGGAGAAAACTCCGGTCTGAATGGACAAAGAAGCAGTCTGCCTTTTAGTCTTAAAGTAAAAGAGCAAAACATTACATCACAAGAAGGGTCTCCTAGAGGAAATGTTACTCCAGGTACGTTCAGTGTAGTCAGATCAGTGTTTTCAAGATCATCAAGTGCCAGTGTGTTAATACCAGCCCTTAGTGTGGGTTTGCAGTTTGAATGGGGACAGATCTTGCTTCTCTCAGCCCTGCTTTGCAATGTCTCAACTCCACCGCACTCTCTCACAGTCTCCTCCACCACCTTTAGTGGTAGAACTCCTAAATTTTCTGAAGTTCATTTCTTCAGCAGTTATGGCTGTGATACAAAAGCAGACCTGTGTATTCAAGTCACTGTGATGGATATTGTGTTACTTATTCCTTCGGAGGTGATTTGATTGGCAAAGAAATATCAACTCTGGCTGAAACGGGCCTTTTTCAAATTATTTGTTAATGTCTACTCATTACTTTATAAATTTGAGAAAGGTAAGGAGATTCCAAATACTGGTTTAAGTTCTTTTCATGTGTTGAGTCTCTCTGAACTCATTTGTCTTTTATATACATTATGTTCTTCAAGAAACAAGTCCATTTTCCATTCCCACTGTTAAATCACAGCAATATACTGTGATACTTGGTTTAATTACAGAACTGCCTTATCTTTCTACAAAATAAAGGGGAGGGTAAGACAGCAACTTTAGAGCTACAGTATTATAATTAATTTACTGGATTAGAAGTTTATGATTAAGTTCACTGCAGCATATAGCAGGAAAAAATTTTTAATGTTTTGCACTTAAATTGAAATTATCTTGATATTTCATGTAGTTCTAAATTCTAAAAATTTCAAATGCAGCTAGTAGCAATCTAAATATTTCTGGATTCAGTGTTTCAAGATGCTCCAACAAAAAGCTGAACAGGAACAGAAAATAATTTAAGGAATAGATGTAGTTATGATGTAAATGTTATTGGCCAGTTATATTTGTGACTTGCAAAGAAAAGCAAAGTGCTGAAAGAAGTTTGACACTTCAAGGTGGTGTGATTTCAGTCACAGCAAATAAGGATTGAGGAAGCTGCATTCTAACTTCAAACCATTCTATTTCAAAATTGCTTACAGACACAATCTCTGTGATTTAACTGCAAAATCTTCCCATCTCACAAATGTTTTTATAATCCCAAACCAATTATTGTTGTGCTTTAAAAGGAGGGGAAAAATAAGCTAAGGAAAAATAGGCTAAGCAAGTAAAAGCTATTTTGGATTGTTCAAGGAAGGCTGATATGTAAGTGCATCATCCAGAGAATTTTCTGTTGATGGCTGATGTTGCAATGTAATTCTTCCTTCCCCATTAACAGCTATTTATCAGCAGACAATATTCTTTATATATGTAAAACTAGGTGTTTTCTATGTATCAAAGAATGCAAAAAAATAAAGGAAACCATTGCAGGTTTCTGTGGCACTTTCCACGTGTATAAAAAACCTGGTAATAGCACAATGCTGGAGTCTTTGTAATCAGTTTTATCAAACTTAGGACAAAAAAAGTAATTTAAACAACACTGTTGTCTGTTTGGCAGAGGCTGTTGTGCTGAAATGCCTCCCCAATAATTAGTGTTGATACCCAGTCTTTCTCTTTGACCAGCCTCTTTGGGGAAAAATGTTATCTTGAATTCTGTGCTCAGATAAAGAAAGATAATTTAGGGTGCAATACTGTACCCTGTCTCTGTTCCAGTTTGAATGTTGCTTTCTACTTTGAAGATTTTCTACCCAAGTATGGTGTTTTGGATAATTTTCTTTCTGGTTTAGAGACTTCGGTGCAGGCCCAGAAGAGACTGAGAGGACTTCCATTTAAAGAGTATTAGCTGTAAAGTGTTCTGACTTCCAGTGTAGTTATGTCAGAATCATCATAAAGTCCGTCCCTAAACATATTCTAAGAAGCAGCAAAAAGTGTTGTTTCTTGAAGTTTTGTGTACAGTGATGGAATAATTTTCTGTAATTTTAATGGTATTATGCTTGAGGAAACTTAAGCAGTTTTTTAAAGAAAATGTTTCTTCTTATTTACTAGACTTGTTATGCTTTACTGAAAAATCTTATGGACAGACATAAAGTAGAAATTCTGTTTTGTTAGCAAGAAGTTTGACTTCTGACAATTTTTGAAACAGGATCTGAAGAATCTTTTCACCCACTGCAATTAGAATCTACTCTGAGTGATGACTGCCAGAATGCTGATCAGCCAGGGGATATTAACGCTGTGTCACAGAGACCTTTTGGACAAACCCCTGGAATTAAAAACAGAGGCAATGAGAACTGTATTTCACCTGCAAGTGGATACGAAGAGCTGTCAAGTATGGGATGTATTAATCTCCACTGTTCAGAGGAGGATCTGCGGAATGAAAGTCTGATTCATCTGGAAGAGGAAAAATCATTTCATAAACTAGATCCCACACCAGTTACAATGCATCAAAATTCCCCTCAGCAGTTAGTAAAAGAGAATACATCTTCTGAAAAATTACATTTGGAGGCATTTGACAAGAAGAAGCATGTGAAGCTTCCTGAAAAATCAGTTCATGTAGATGAAGTAAATAAAGATGTGGAGCTGCATTCTCAATGCAATATGGACATAAAGGAGCCAGATCAAAGCTTTCCAGAAGGACAGGAATCTTTGAGGGTTCTTAGAGACCCCAGCTTGAAAGACTCAGACATCCATTTGCACGCTGCTGTACAACAGAATAGTTCTTTATTCCAAAGACATGAAAAACATTCTCATCCTGTGCCCAGAAGCTCATGTCATATTCCAGTCTGGGTGAGTAGAACGGATTTCCAAAAGCAGGGGTTTTAATGTTGCACAAAGTTGTTTTAGACCTTTAATATCTGAAAGCTTGGTAAATGTTGATTTACAATTCTAGTTCCTGTTTTCCTGGAGTATTGCCCTACTCCTTCTTCCAGGTCATAGCACTGAGATAATTAGCAGTAGTTTAAATGAGCTGAGTTCCCATGATGGTTGGAGGAGCTGTAGCAGCCCTACTCCATCTCCTCTCTTAGCACCAAGTGATAGAGCTCATGGCATGGGTGCCCCTCCATTTAGAAGCCTGAAGGAGGTAAATAAATTAACTAAATCATAAGCAAACTTAAAGAAATAGAGTTGATGTAGCTTTAAAAAAATGTTTGCCCTAGAACTAAGTCATTTAAACTTGTGAAGAGGGGAAGTTTTTGTAGTTGTTTGGTTGTTTGGGTTATTTGTTTCAGTTTTTTGAATTCTGATACACAAATGCTCTTTCTGTATTTCATTTACTGCTTGGGGCAGGTTTTTGTTCTTCTCTATGTTAAATGAGCTTCCTTTTTCTGACAGCAGTTGTTACTATTGCTGAAAATACTGGGTTTTTCTTTTCTTACTGATGTCTTGATTAATTTATTTTCTAGGAGACTGAATCAGGGCATGGTATTATGGAAGAACCTGAGCTCACTGTGGTGAGCTCCAATGATATCAGTATTGTAGAATCAGACACTGAACATCCTAACCAAGAGAAAATTAAGGAGGATGCAGTGGATAACTCAGCATGTGTGGATCAGTCTGAATGTAATATTTTTACTGAGGTGAGCATTATCTAATGTGATTCTGTTTGGAGCTTAGTATTGATCACAATAAGGAGAGGCCCCACTGTAGCAGTTCATCCACTCTTGCAAAACAAGAGATTGTTGGATTCTCCAAGCTTTGCAATTGCTTTGGATCATCTTGGTTTGATGTTGTGTTTTCCAGACAGATCGAAAAGATCCTAAATTTGGGATATTCATTAGAATCACTACCTTGTCATATTGATCTAGATAGAGTTTGGGAAGACTTGCTGTGAAAAACAAAACCATTTTGCTGGTATTTGCAAGACTGAATTGTATCTTATTAGTTGAAAACTGAATGAGAGTGTGGGATAAAATGAAAACGACAAACTAAACAGGAACAGAAAGGAGAAACCCCTCACCTTGTGAGGAAGGAGCCATACCAGGCTGACAGAGCAGTTAGAGTCTTATGGGGAAAATGAATCAGCTCTTCATCACGGCCACACTTAATTAACCCCTGGTGTTCTTTTTGCCTTGCTTGTGTAAAGCAAAGGTTGTAAATTGCAGAGGGGCTGGGCTTTACTGAGACAATAGTTTGGGTGCTGAAGCACTGATGTAGAACCAAGATGAGGAGAACTGAAGAGAGCAGGAGAAAAGGAAAAGAATTTGGATTTGCAGATCTGTGTTAGAAACACACAGTTGAAATCTGGTGGGCAAAAAGTCTTTAATGGATGTTTTTGGGTTTTGGGATTTTTTGGGGGTTTTTTTAAGTTTTAAAATGTTTTTAGAAAACAGCTTTTTCATACCTGTTATCAAGATCCATTTCTGATTTTTCTTTGCATCAGGCATAAAGACAGAAACATGTATTTTATTTGCATTGGGTCCATACTAGTGGTACAGTAGTACTGCTTCACTCAAATTTGTGGTATATTTTAAGCATTTCCAATCCAATTGCTGATCCTTTTGAAACAGGAGAGAGAATTTTTACCATTAGCTCCAGATGCAGATGATTCAGCATTCATAAGGCCTGACAGTTCTCCCAAAGCCCAGAGTCCCAACGAGAGTCACTGTCCATCACATCAGACTGCAGGTAATTACGTGGTATTTCAGTACACTGAAGTGAGAATACTCTTTCAGTATTAAAGTCATCAACAAAATATACCTCTCATTTGGAAAACTTAGAGCTGCTTTTACTTAGGCAAGTGCATCCTGCTGTTCAGGCTTGGTCTGTAGTACCTTTGACCAAGGTGTAGTGTGTGTCACATTGACTTGTCTCTTCCTGGGCCAGGTTCTCTCTGATGAAATTTCAGAACCTCTAGACTACACTTGTTTGGTGTTGTAATGACTTAATTTTGAAAAAATCTGTGTTATTTTCTGATTTTGCTGTCATAGTTTCATAGTTTATGTACCTTCGTTTATTTCTCATTTTCTGTTAGTTCCCCAAGTCCTGTAGCCAAAGAATTATCTTCTCTTTTT